>JARQWZ010002093.1:0-82500 GCA_033150135.1 Gobio occitaniae
TTCATCAGTCAGAGCGTTTCTATCTTCAGTTTATCCTACATCGCTAGCTTCACATTAGGGCTAAGGATTACTTCTCTGAGGCTAATGTGGCGTTTCTGCTCGAGGGCGCCCTCTGGCTTCCAGTATGAATTAAACGTTTGGGTAACAAATATGAAAAATAATACTTCTCTCTAAATAAATTTAGATTACAATCCATATGTTTTTCTCCAATGTATTGTTTTTCCCCTACAGTGGATGCATAAGAGGCTCATATTTCATATTAAATACATAGACTTTAAGAAATTGATATCACAGATAAAAAGCACAGATTTTTTCATCTTTAGACCTTCTAATGATTTTTAGTCATAGGCTGTCTGCATATTAACAGGTAAAAAACAGGCGCCAAAACAGTTGCTGCACACCCCTCTGGCACTGGGTAGTTGCGCCCCTGTGCGTCGTATAGGTCTTAAATATCAATCTATATGGTCTTAATGTCTTAAAGGTCCCGTTTTTCGTGTTTTTTTTTTTTAAGCTTTGATTGTGTTTATAGTGTGCAATATAACGTGTTCATGTTTCATGTGTAAAAACACAGTATTTTTCACACAATGTACTGATCTGTATTCCGCTGTCTCACTGTCCTCAAAACGGCTTGACAGATTTCCCTGTTCTATGAAGTCCCTCCTTCAGAAATACGTAACGAGTTCTGATTGGGCCAGCGGTTCCCGTGTTGTGATTGGACAGCAGCTTAGCGCACGCAGAGCGCACGTTACCGGAAAGGTCGCGCCTCTCACCATAACGGGGATGCATGCGCTCAATGATCTCTAAGTACAGCAGCCCTGGGAAAGACAAACAAAGGTGACTTGACTCCGGGATGAAAATAACAGCGTCTCCACGACATGGCGACAAACAAACTATACAAACGCAACCGAACGCAACACTTCCTCTTCTCCACGCGGGAGCAACAAGACCACGCCCCCTTTTTCGCGTACGCTTGTGGGCGGAGTTTAGTCGACAAACTGCTCTACTGACGTCATTAAAGCAGGAAGTACAGGGATGTAGAACAAACCGGCCGTTCGCTGTAGGCTTTGAAAGGGCACTTCTGTTAAATAAAATATCTCGCTTGGCATTGAACTTTGAGCTTTATAATTTTACAGGTATTATTTATGCTCTAACAGCAACATTACACACTAACTAAAGTTTGAAAAATGGGATCACGAAGAACAGGACCTTTAAAAAGGTCTTAAATGTGACTTGCTGAAACCTGCAAGAACCCTGATCATTGAGAATCAGTCTTCAAAGAATAGGACACGGGGAAGATCACAACATTATCAAACTACTTGCACTCTTGACACGTGTGTGTGTGTGTGTGTGTGTGTGTGTGTGTGTGTGTGTGTGCAGATTGGCACAGTGGGAAGTTCGAGCAGGAGCTGAGAGATGACCATGATGAGGTGTCGAGTGTGAAGAGCGAGGGCGCGCCCTACAGAGCGGCTGTCAGGGGCCGGGGCCGAGGACGGGGACGGGGCCGAGGAAGAGGAAGAGGAGGCAGAGGAGGTACAGACCTTAGGCTGACAGCGATCTCACACACACACACTGATCACACAAACAGCAGTGCTTCAGGGAGTCAGCCTGCCATTGGGACCAGTATGGGGCCAGTGGGCCCAATATATATGATATTACACCATCTAATATATAGAGAGATAAAACACATTAAAAATTTATGCAATTTGAAAAAGTGCCCCTATTATGCAAAGGCTCCTCCAACATGCATCAAAGTTCACACACACTTTAAAGGGTTAGTTCACCCAAAAAATGTAAATTGTGTGATTAATGACTGAGCCTCATGTGGTTGGACACCCGTCAGACCTCCGTTCATCTTCAGACACAAATGAAGATATTTTAGTGTAAATCTGATGCTCTGAAAGGCCTCCATTGGCTCAACTTTACACTCTCAAGACCCTTAAAAGACACTAAAGACTAAAGTTACAAAGTCCATCTCACTACAGCGGCTCTACAATAACTTTATGAATCGGCGACAATAGTTTCTGTGCGCAAAAAAACCCTAAATAACGACTTATATAGTGATGACGATTTCAAAACACGGCCTCATGAAGCTTCGAAGCGTTATGAATCAGTGAGTCGATTCAGCAGTTTGAAGCGTTATGAATCAGTGAGTCAATTCAGCAGTTCAGAGCGTTATGAATCAGTGAGTCGATTCAGCGGTTCAGAGCGTTATAAATCAGTGAGTCGATTCAGCGGTTTAATGTAAATCTGATGCTCTGAAAGGCCTCCATTGGCTCAACTTTACACTCTCAAGACCCTTAAAAGACACTAAAGACTAAAGTTACAAAGTCCATCTCACTACAGCGGCTCTACAATAACTTTATGAAGACAAAAAAAACCTAAATAACGACTTATATAGTGATGACGATTTCAAAACACGCCATCTGAAGCTTCAGAGCATTATGAATCAGTGAGTTGATTCAGCGGTTTGACACGCGATCCGAATCATGAATCGACTCACTGATTCATAACGCTCTGAACCGCTGAATCGACTCACTGATTCATAACGCTCTGAACCGCTGAATCGACTCACTGATTCATAATGCTCTGAACCGCTGAATCGACTCACTGATTCATAGCGCTCTGAACCGCTGAATCGATTCACTGATTCATAACACTCTGAACTGCTGAATCGACTCACTGATTCATAACGCTCTGAACCGCTGAATCGACTCACTGACTCATAACGCTTCGAAGCTTCATGAGGCCGTGTTTTGAAATCGTCATCACTATATAAGTCGTTATTTAGGGTTTTTTTGCGCACAGAAACTATTCTCGTCTTCACAAAGTTATTGTAGAGCCGCTGTAGTGAGATGGACTTTGTAACTTTAGTCTTTAGTGATGATGAACGGAGGTCTGACGGGTGTCCAACCACATGAGGCTCAGTCATTAATGACACAATTTACATTTTTGGGTGAACTAACCCTTTAAAAGCGCTCTTCTCTCGGTGTCTGAAACGCTTCAGTCTCTCTAAGCCCCGCCTCTCTGAGAGCTGCTCTGCTGTGATTGGTCCGAAAGCAAGCGCTCATTAGTGATGCGAACAGTACTGGGGCCAGTTGCATAAACTTAGCCATTATGTTTAGACTGTGTCTTAAGAACTAATTTGAAACACTAGCAATTAGTCAAGAGGTAATCCGTCTTACTTTTCTGATTCAAATTTGACCAATCTAACTTTTTATGTAACTGACTTTAAAAAGTTAGGAACAGTCTTGAAGAAAAAAATAGACTACTAACTTTTAAGACTAGTCTAAGCAGTTTCTGCAACCGGCCCCTGATGGTGTGGGTTTGACCGTCTCCATCTCAGCAGAAAACAGCGTCTTCTCCACATGAGCAACACCAACCAAACACTACAGTGAGTGAGGGCGGGGCTAAGAGACGCTGCTCAGCCAATCACAACCAGAGGCGGGCATTATGCTAATGAGTTGCATAGTTACACCGGTTCAGCAGGAAGTGTGACTGACAGCTGGTTTCAGTTCAGAATGGATGGTCTCTTTGGGAGAGGAGTGTGATGTTTTGATTGTGTCATCAGGTCATTATGATTACTATGGCTATAAAGGCTTCGATGGGAAGGATGGAGCCTGCGGTCAGAAGTTCAACAGCACGGTGACCTACTATTACGACAACATGAGCAGTAATGACCTCTATACTGTGGACCATGACCTGCTCAAGGACTACATCAAGAGGCAGATGTGAGTAACACCTGGAGTTATGACTTTAGCATCTACATTTTAGGCCTTAAAAACTCTTACATTTGCTGAAGTATTCTGTTTTAGGTTCTAAATCATTTTAAACAGGTCTTTAATTTAATTATTTTTTACTTCCACTTTTACTTCAGTACATATTTTCGATGAGTTTAATACTTTTACTCCGAGATCTTTTGAGAGAGCGAGAGAGCGATTCACTGTCTCTAAAACAACACGAACTGTGATGTAACATATACAAACAATGAACAGCTGTATTTTTATTAACTAAGATTAATAAATACAGTAACAAATGTATTGATCATGGTTAGGTCATGTTAGTTATTAGTCTAATACATTAACTAATGTAATGTTAACAAATCAAACCATATTGTAAAGTGTTACAAACAAATCATTTACTCAGAACACCTCTTGAAATGAGAATATAAGTGTGCTTACCACATTTTTTTTTAGTAAGAGTGGTTATAGTAAGATTTAATGTTAATGAACTACAGTATTTTCAGGTTATTTATATGACAATATGTAGAAAAATTATCTACCAACATTGTGATTGTCCTTTAGCTTAATCATTTGAAATAATAAAAACAATATGATGTTCAAACTTTTGACTACTTTCTTTAATAACTACATAACACAATACTTGTACTTTTACTTTCAGTACTTGAGTAGTACATTTCAAAATAAACTACTTGCAATACTTAAGTACAAAAAATGTTGAATACTTTAGTACTTCTACTTAAGTGTGGTGCTTAAAGAGCACTTCAACTTCTACTCAAGTCACTTTTTTGATAAGGAACTTGTACTTTTCCTCAAGTCTGTGTCTCTAGTACTTTATACATCTCTGGTGTTGATGTGTTGTTTGTTCCCGCAGTGAATACTACTTCAGCATTGATAATCTGGAGCGGGACTTCTTCCTGCGCAGGAAGATGGATCAGGAGGGCTTCCTGCCGGTGGCTCTGATCGCCAGCTTCCACCGCGTTCAGGCCCTCACCACAGACGTCAGCCTCATCCTCGAGGTCAGTTCCTCTGCCACGGATCGACCCATATCGATTTTTTTTAGTGCCAATACCGATTTTTTTTTTTTTTTTTCCTCAGCTTTAGCCGATGAGCGATACGAGCTGCCGATTTTCTTGAGCTGATATTTGGAGCCGATACTGCTTTTGCTCCCTCAATTTACATCATAAAAATGACACGATGATCATGATGATCAGTGTTGGGGAAAGTTACTTTGAAAAGTAATGCTTTACAATATTGCGTTACTCCCTTAAAAAGTAACTAATTGAGTAAATTTTTTAAGAAAAGTAATGTCACGTTACTTTTGCGCTACTTTTTCTCACCTGGGCTTGTTTTTGTTTTTGTTTATAACAAAGTTATATTTTTGTGCAACGGTAAAGACCTCTTCATACCCAAATGTAAATAATGCTCCCCAGGCTGAGGTAGAAATGCAGATTCCCTCATGAACACTAGAGGGCGCAGCTCTGGATAATGGAGAATAGATGCAGGAGAAAAAAGTTACACCAATAAAAACAATAAATCTAGTCATTTTCATCATCAAAGATCAGCAGCAAGACATTGGGAAATTAAATATAAAGGTAGATTATGAATAAAAATTGTTGTTTTATTTAACATTTAATTATTGGAGGTTTGCATATACTCTGATTTTGCATTTGACTGATTTTATTCATTTTGAGGAGGACAGAATCTTTACTGTGCAAGTGAGATAAATAAATGCTCACATTTAGTCTAGAACTACAATAACCCTCATGTTCACACACACACACACACACACACACACACACACACACACACACGCCTCTGCACTAACTCAACATGAGGGCAGGAGAGCTGTCAGTCAAATGAATGTGAAAAAGTAACTTGGATATTTTATTGTAAATTTGAAAAGTAATGCGTTACTTTACTAGTTACTTGGAAAAAGTGATATTACATAACTATTTACAAGTTACAAAATTACAAGTTGCTTGCAAAGCGTTACCCCCAACACTGATGATGATAATTTAAAATTTACAATTTAAAGAAGGAACATTTATTGAACTAAAAAAAAACTATATTTAACAAATCGTAAAAACAGGTGAGGTAGAACAAGAAAAAAGAGTTCAGTAGTGAAAATAAATTCTGAAAATAAACATTTAAGAATAAATAAAATAATGACACTATTGCTCACAGTATCAACAAGCGAGCAGCATAATAAAGTGCACACTGACTGCACTATACTTCATTTAAAACTATTTACAACCTAGTCATTTAATGGCTAAACTCTAAAAAATGCTGGGTTAAAAATAACCCAAGATGGGTTGAATATGGACTAACCCAGCAATTGGGTTGTTTTGACCCAGCGGTTGGGTTAAATGTTTGCTTAAAACAACCCAATTGATGAGTTAGTCCATTTTCAACCCAACTTGGGTTATTTTTAACCCAGCATTGTTTAGAGTGTAGGTGCTCTTCACTTAATCTCTTGTAGAGCAACACCAGCGGTAATTCAGGAAAAATCTCCCAATGCTCCACGTGAAACTTCAGTCTTTCACCTTTTACCATCGTCAATTCTCAACTGATTTTGATTAATATGCGTGAGGGAGAGCGAGAGTTTGAAGACGGTGAGAGCTGCCCTGTGGACGCCTGTCTGGAAATAATGCTGGGAAAAAATATCGGCGAACGCAGCAGCCTTATATCGGCCGATACACGTAAAAATCACAAATATTGGCGAACGCAGCAGCCTTATATCAGCCGATACACGTAAAAATCACAAATATCGGCGAACGCAGCAGCCTTATATCGGCCGATACACGTAAAAATCACAAATATTGGCGAACGCAGCAGCCTTATATCAGCCGATACACGTAAAAATCACAAATATCGGCGAACGCAGCAGCCTTATATCGGCCGATACACGTAAAAATCACAAATATTGGCGAACGCAGCAGCCTTATATCAGCCGATACACGTAAAAATCACAAATATCGGCGAACGCAGCAGCCTTATATCAGCCGATACACGTAAAAATCACAAATATTGGCGAACGCAGCAGCCTTATATCGGCCGATACACGTAAAAATCACAAATATTGGCGAACGCAGCAGCCTTATATCAGCCGATACACGTAAAAATCACAAATATCGGCGAACGCAGCAGCCTTATATCAGCCGATACACGTAAAAATCACAAATATTGGCGAACGCAGCAGCCTTATATCGGCCGATACACGTAAAAATCACAAATATTGGCGAACGCAGCAGCCTTATATCGGCCGATACACGTAAAAATCACAAATATTGCCGAACGCAGCAGCCTTATATTGGCCGATACACGTAAAAATCACAAATATTGGCGAACGCAGCAGCTTTATATCGGCCGATACACATAAAAATCACAAATATTGGCGAACGCAGCAGCCTTATATCGGCCGATACACGTAAAAATCACAAATATTGGCGAACGCAGCAGCCTTATATCGGCCGATACACGTAAAAATCACAAATATTGGCGAACGCAGCAGCCTTATATCGGCCGATACACGTAAAAATACCGGCCGATATATCGGTCTAACACTAGTGCTAACTCATGTTTGCTCTTCTCTCAGGCCCTGAAGGACAGTAAAGTGGTGGATATCATTGATATGAAGATCCGCTGCAAGGAAGAGCCGGATAAATGGCCCCTGCCCGGCCTGGCTTTGCCCGACCAGTCGCAGACGGATTTCTCTCAGTTCATCAACTGCCCAGAGTTCATTCCCAGGAACATAGTGGACAAACACACAGGTGAGCGCGGACTCCAGGTAAAGAACCCTGAGCGGCTACAGAGGGCCCTTCTGACTGAGTGTTTGACCTCTACAGGCTCTCAGAGGTCGTCCACACCTGTGCACCACAAGTCAGACGAGGTGAGCAACCTGAAGCTGATGCCCAAGGGGCTGTCGGCCAGCCTGCCGGATCTGGACTCAGAGTCATGGATCGAGGTCAAGAAGAGGCCTAGGCCTTCACCAGCTCGACCCAAGGTGAGAAGACCATCGCCTTCTGCTTCTAGTCCATCGACTAGGGATGCAACAATACAGTTAGTCCACGGTTCAATACACACCTCGGTTTTTAACCACGGTTTTCGGTTCGGTTCGGTTCTGATGGCTTGACACAGTTTTTTCCTATTCTATTCTTAGGTTAAAGAGAAAAAAGACTAGTTTAATTGCAATACTCTTTCTTTATTTTACTTAAAAGAATTGAAAAGCCTTACTTAAACTTAAAACTTTACTTTAAAAAACCCTTGTACACATTCCTAGTGTATTGTATAATATAAAATAAATGTATATAAAGATTTACACTGGCAGCTCAGAGCTGTACAGCTGCATTTAAGTATGAGATTTAATGAATAAATGTAAAAATAAAACACTACACTTCACTATAAAATATACATTATTCTTATTAAAGCTGCTGTATTAGTTCTTCAGTCAAGAGCAGTGAGTGATTTTCTCTTTGTCTTTTGTTGTTGTATTAACATTAAAGGGATATTTCACTCAAAAATGAAAATTCTGTCAAAAATGAACACAGGTTTTGAATAATATTAGAGTGAGTAAATAATGACATTAGAGGTGAACTGTCCCTTTAAGGCCAGTGTGTTCACTATAGGCTGCGCTGCTGTCAATTAAAGACCTGCGCTCATCTAATATACACACACACACTTTAGACATAACCGACTGTGTTTATGTTAAGCTTGTGTGTATTTGACAGTATTAGCGCAGTAAGACGACTACTTAGTCCAGTAATCTCGTGTTTGACAGGCGTTTAATGCGCGCTCTGAAAAGCTCATGTTAAACCGCGCACGTGAATGAGCCGGCAAGACTTTAAAATGCATGCAAATAATGAACTTTGGTGATTGTGAATAACTCTAGTGTTCTGTGAGTATAACTCTACCACTAACCTGTGATGTGAATGTGTCGTGTTGTTCAGTATTGGGATGGAGGCAAATGATAGAATTTGTAGAAAAATAATTAATTCAATGCTAAATATTGTAGGGCCCTATGAAATCGGTTTTATTTTTTTCCAAATTCCGTTTTTGTTTTAATATTTGGGAATTCAGTTTTTTTAACCCTTAACTGTTATTTTACTCGTAAAAAGAGTGTGTTTTTAATGTTAATATAATAGAACATAAAACATAAAATAGGAATGACCTTAAATTTATTGAGGTAACAAACATCACATTTACTTTTCAGGACAAATACTGCAACATAACACTGCACTCGAAGCACTTCAAGTCACAACACAATATTAGTGCTGTGAATTGATAATTTAAAAAAAACTAATCACATTTTTTCTGTAATTAATCATGATTAATTGCAATTAAAAACATTGGATTTTTTAATATTTTGATATTGTAATAATTTCAGTTACTCTCCAAATTCATTTAGAAACAACTTAAAGACAGCATATTTTAAATGTGTGTTGTAATGGCACCAATCTCAACATTTATTAGACTTTAAAAAAAAAACTTTTAATTTAATTGATCTTAAAACAATCTTTACATAAACCCATTATAATAAATGTTATATTTACCTGTGGCCTTCCCTGTCAGACATAGTCTACACAGAAATTGAACAAAGTTATCAACACCTTTCTTAACTGCATCAATAATAAGTGAAATATAGATGAATCATCATTAAAGCTACACGTTCCACTTGTTCTTTGAACATTAATGACCGACATCAGTCAGTGCAGTATCAGTGCTACTGTCACTTTAAGATCAGCCGCTGACGAACATGATGCGGATCAGACGCTGACCCGCGCATCTCATTTTCTCTCAAGTTCATTTAAGGCATTCATTTCCATATAGTGCATTAAAAACAAGGCATAATACAGCAAGTAGATTCCGCGTTAAAGCGTTAGTTCACCCAAAAATG
Organism: Gobio occitaniae; assembly: GCA_033150135.1. Lineage (NCBI taxonomy): Eukaryota > Metazoa > Chordata > Actinopteri > Cypriniformes > Gobionidae > Gobio > Gobio occitaniae. The sequence continues at coordinate 9,634 of JARQWZ010002093.1, forward strand.
TAAATTGTGTGATTAATGACTGAGCCTCATGTGGTTGGACACCCGTCAGACCTCCGTTCATCTTCAGACACAAATGAAGATATTTTAGTGTAAATCTGATGCTCTGAAAGGCCTCCATTGGCTCAACTTTACACTCTCAAGACCCTTAAAAGACACTAAAGACTAAAGTTACAAAGTCCATCTCACTACAGCAGCTCTACAATAACTTTATGAAGACGAGAATAGTTTCTGTGCGCAAAAAACCCTAAATAACGACTTATATAGTGATGACGATTTCAAAACACGGCCTCATGAAGCTTCAGAGCGTAATGAATCAGTGAGTCGATTCAGCGGTTCAGAGCGTAATGAATCAGAGTCGATTCATGATTCGGATCGCGTGTCAAACCGACAAACTGCTGAAATTTGGCGATTCAAACTGCTGATTCGACTCACTGATTCATAATGCTCTGAACCACTGATTCGACTCACTGATTCATAACGCTCTGAACCGCTGAATCGACTCACTGATTCATAACGCTCTGAACCGCTGAATCAACTCACTGATTCATAACGCTCTGAACCGCTGAATCGACTCACTGATTCATAACGCTCTGAACCGCTGAATCAACTCACTGATTCATAACGCTCTGAACCGCTGATTCGACTCACTGATTCATAACGCTTCGAAGCTTCATGAGGCCGTGTTTTGAAATCGTCATCACTATATAAGTCGTTATTTAGGGGTTTTTTTGCGCACAGAAACTATTCTCGTCTTCATAAAGTTATTGTAGAGCCGCATTTTTGGGTGAACTAACCCTTTAATATGCCAATTCCGCGGAAATCATAGGGCCCTTATATTATATTGAGAATTGTGGCATCCCTACTATCGACGCTAGACTTTATACTGAAGTATGTTGATGTCCTGCTGAGTGTTAACTGTTCTTCTTCTGATGTGTGTAGCATAATGACCCCTCTGGTGACCTGCGGGCTCTTTTGCAGAAAGCGGAGGCGGTGCGGACGCCCGCTCAAACCGCCCCTGGGTCCGGAGAGGAGCCGGAGGAGCCGGAGGAGCTGGACTTCATGTTTGATGAGGAGATGGAGCAGATCGACGGCCGCCGCAACACCTTCACCGACTGGTCGGATGAAGACTCGGACTGTGAGATCGATGATCGAGACGTCAACAAGATCCTCATCGTCACCCAGACGCCGCCATACCTGCGCAAGCACCCTGGAGGAGACCGCACTGGGAACCACACCTCCCGCTCCAAACTGACCAGCGAACTGGTCAAGGTCATCAACGACGGACTCTATTACTACGAGCAGGACCTGTGGGACGACACCTACGAGCCGGAGTACGCCATGATCAAGGTGAGCGGCTCCGGATAGCTGGGCTTTCTCCTCTATAGAGACACCACCGGGGGGGAGACAATCCAACGCTCTTCATTGACTCTGCATTGGGTGAAGCTGCATCCTTCTCATTTCAGACTTATATCAGCTTTTAGACATTGTTCTGTTTTTTGTTATGTGACAAAGTGTACAGCAAACAAGCTAAACAACACAGAAATAAGTTTTTATAAGCTGTCGACACAAAAAAACGAGAGTTTAAGGAGACAAAAGTGGATAAAGGCAGTAAAGCGTGAAGCTTCAGCTGAAGAATGGGTAAGTTTTGGGATCCTGACACTCAGTGTGTCTCAGTGTGTGTGTGTGCAGTAAATATGTTGTCACTGTTAAGTCAAATATCCAAATGTCAGTTTTATGTTATATTTCCCTTCTCTGATGATGTTCCCCTCTAGTGTGTGTACTTCTCAGTGTAATATAACGTGTCTCAATGGCCTGTATCCACTTTTTTTGTCCTTAAACGCTCGTTTTTTGGGTCAATAGCTTATAAAAACGTCTGGGTTTTTGCTTCTGTGTTGTTTAGCTTGTTTGCTGTACACTTTTTCACATATCAGCTTTTAGACATTGTTCAGTTTTTTGTTATAAGTCCGAAATGACAAGGATGCCGCTTCACGCAATGCAAAGTCAATGGAGAGCGTTTGATTGTTCCCCCCCCCGGTGGGCGTGGCCTTCAGATTATGACGCGTGTCGCTCTGTCTCTATCCTTGTCATTTCAGACTTATAACACAAAAAACTGAACAATGTCTAAAAGCTGATATGTGACAAAGTGTACAGAAATCAAGCTGAGCAAAACCCACAACCAAAAACACAACTTTTTTATAAGCTATTGACCCAAAAAACGAGCGTTTAAGGACAAAAAAGTGGATTCAGGCCATTGAGACACGTTATATTACACTGAGAAGTACACACACTAGAGGGGAACATCATCAGAGACAGGAAATATAACATAAAACTGACATTTGGATATTTGACTTAACAGTGACAACATATTTACTGCACACACACACACACACTGAGACACACTGAGTGTCAGGATCCCAAAACTTACCCATTCTTCAGCTGAAGCTTCACGCTTTACTGCCTTTATCCACTTTTGTCTCCTTAAACTTTTTTTTTTTTTAAGTTTTTTTGGGTCGACGGCTTATAAAAACTTATTTCTGTGTAGGGTTGGGCATCGTTTTGATTTGAACGATTCTGATTCCGATTCCGATTCTTAGTTTCGATTCCGGTTCTTTTCGATTCTCGATTCCGATTCTTTGAGGGGTGGAGTCACAACATGTCACAGGCTCATTTCACAGAGGAAAATTGTATTTTGATTCAATAATGAGTTTTAGTTTTGGGACTTTCTCCGCTGGCATTTTCACTTGCTTTGCTGCAAAGGTGAATGGAGTTTCACACCGAGTCCCGGTTTAACAATAGCATTAACAGCAGTCATATTAGGACTGCTTAGCGTGGGCAATTTGCGAATAGCTACATTTATCTACGAGGGGGAAAAATAATTTCAGTAACGTTGTTGTTCACCACAATTCGCAATTTGGTCAAGGGCTTTGTTATTACACTACAATCACTTACCTGATTATGACGAGGTGGGATAATGTTAGTTCACCCTGAAATGAAAATAAAGCCATCTCTTACTCACCCAGCTGTTGTTAAAATGCGCGTGTTCCTGTGTGTGCGCACTCCAAGCCGCAGTAGCCTCGTGCAATATTGTCATGACAACCGGTACACAATATTCACTTAAGGAGGTTATATTATTAGTATTATTTCTTATCATATACGTTATAGACAAGACGAGAATTGCGTTTTTTTCTATTGAGCTTGATTTCTCAAAATGGTTATGTGTGTGTGTGTGTGTGTGTGCTTATCGTGGGTGCAATGCCAACAGTGCGAGTTATTATAGTAGGCATGAGCGCCGGCGGCTGCTGACGGCTCATAGTGCACACAGAGGAGCACGCTCAGAATAACGTCCGAGCTCAGTGTTTTGACTGAATAATACGGTTTCTTTAAGGCAAAACCTTATAGTGTGCCCCCTGAACACTTTCCATATGGCGCGCGTCTCCCTGTATCGTTGCGTGATACATTTGTTTGTTTTGTGTAATGTTTTAGCTGATCGCCATTCACTGCCATAGGAGCGCGTGCAGGAACAGTATTTTAAATGTCATAGGACATAGGGCACTGGGACAACATCAGGGTAAGTAAAAGAAGGCTTTATTTTCATTTCAGGGTGAACTATCCCTTTAATAACGTTGGTTAGCGCAGGGTTGCCCGAGGAGGACAGACCTGCGCAGCATTTCAAACACGCTACACTCATATTTGTAGTGCATCCTCCCGTGCAAGAAATAAGTTTGTCATATGTGTTGCACTGTGCCGACCCAGGCTTTTTTTTAAAGTGAAATAAAGCCACACTTTTGAGCGCCGCTTACCGTGCTCCATGGCTGCAACAGAACAAACGGGCGCGGCAAGCACTTCCGAAAACTTGCGCGTTTGGAACCGATGATCGGAATCGAAAACAAAATTTCTAAACGATTCCAATGGCATCGTTATTTTTCAAACGGTTCCAAGTTGGAACCGGTTCTCGATGCCCAACCCTATTTCTGTGTTGTTTAGCTTGTTTGCTGTACACTTTCACATTTCAGCTTTTAGACATTGTTCTGTTTTTTGTTATAAGTCTGAAATGACAAGGATGCGCCTCAAGCGTTGGATTGTCTCCATAAACTGAACAGGGAAGACGATCGGCCGAAAGTTTACTCGATAAAGTTTTAAATATGGAGATTTTTCTTCCACAAACGCATCGATTGGCTTCAGAAGGCCTTTATTAACACCCCAGAGCCGCTGGAGCAGTTATATGACGCACAGATGCACTTTTTATGGACTTCAAAAACAGAGCAACTATGAATCAAATTCTAAAGCTTGGATTAGCCTGGACTTTTGTAATATAACTCAGATTTTATTCTTCTGAGAGAAGAATGTCACACACACCTCAGATGAGCTGAGGGAGAGGAAATCATGGGCTAATGTTCATTTCTGGCTGAACTATCCCTTAAATAACTGGTAAACAACTCTGATAAACTGCGTGCGAGCTCTTCCTTTGGGACTATAATACCCATCACAATAAGAGTCCTCCTTAGTAGGACAGATAATGTAGACCTTAAACATATCTCAAATTAAAATAATTTGCGTATAACCAGTTTAATGTGGAGAGGCACTGAAATGTGTTTTTGACCTACACAGTCACATGACGTGAGAACAGTTCGTTATTTCGGTTTGTATGTTAGCAGGGACTTTAATCGTAACTTAACGAGAGTTTGACGAACAGAAAATCCTCTCAGGATCCCTGGAGTCAGTGTTACAGGACCTCAGGGATGACATTTGAGCATTTTTGTAGCATAAACACCATCAAAGCTTCAGATTTTCCTATGTTTCTCTAAAGATGTCCGAGTCCCGTTCACAGCGCAACTGATACTCAACTGCCATTGGCTCATCTGCGTTCAAGGGGAGGGGCTTACCGATCAATTGTGCCGTATATCGAGTGAATCGCCTCAAACAAGAACAAATGTAGGCGGGGCTTGAGTGTGTCTGTGGGGGATTATTGGATGGTGGTGGTTTGCTATTGGTGGATCTCGTGTGAGTGACAGGTGGCCCCGCCCTCGTCATCTCTGATTCATGATTATTAACACTATAATGATAAACAGTCAGTTTTGTTTCACGGGGACTTTAAAGCGTTGTTAGAAGAGTGAATCGGTTGAAACGCTGCCAAACCTATAATTAAAAATGCATTGAGAGCATTCCTTCAGTGTTTCTGAAATATCTTAGTCATGTGACGTGGCAGAAATGTGTCCATTGATGAGTTTTGAGCGGTTTTGAGTCGCTGGACTGATGTGTGTGTGTGTTCATTGTGTTGGCTGTCATGAGTTTAATTCTGCCAGATTCTGGGTGTGTGTCCATTCTCGCGCTCTGCTTTTCTTCTCATGGGCGGTGAGAGTGTGTGTTTCTGGACATGGCAGGAGTGTTTGTTGTGGTCTTTTGTGTGGCGCTCTTTGTGCGGCGTCCAGTTAAAGCCAGCTAGCGTTAGCTTGAGTGCTGTTTGAGCGGCAGCGCCGGGGCTCATGGATCTTCACGGCTCGCAGGTCAGTCGTAGCATTGGTGATTTGTGCTGTCCTGCTTGAGGGAGGGATTGTTTTGATGGCATGTGCTTGTAAATGTTGTAACTGTTGTCTTGTTGTCACAACAGCAAGAGGTGGAGAACTTCAAGAAAGTGCACCTGATCAGCAGAGAGCAGTTCGACTGCCTGACCCCTGAGCCGCCCGTTGACCCCAACCAGGAGGTTCCTCCAGGCCCACCCCGACCCCAGCAGAGTGAGTTTGACCTCCACACCACAGGACACACACTTAGCCAGAGAGTGGGTTACTGGGAAAAACAATACCCCAGTTACTAGGATTGGGTTCTCTAGCAGGGTTCCCACTCATCCTGGAAAACCTGGAAAATTGATGACAAATTTTCCAGTCCTGGAAAACACATGGAAAATGAGAGAAAATGTAAAATGTCCTGGAAAATCTTGTTGTTGTCTGGGAAAATTCTTTAAAAAATAGTTATTACTTTAGCCGAGTATAAAGAGTTTATCACTGGCCCAAACAATTAGCGCTAGCTGCAGAAAGCACATGTTCAGGAATGCTGAGTTTGATAATTATGAGTATTATTTTGAATAATGACGTTTAATAGCTAATGCTATAACTGCTCAAATGTATGCAGTGAATGTTAACTCGTAAGCTGCTAACTAATCACATCATTTTGATATAAAGTCACATTTGTGTGTTATAAAGTCAGAATTGCAAGATATAGTCAGAATTGTGTGATATAAACTCGCAATTCTGACCTTTTCTTCACAATTGACTGTTTTGCGCAGTTGTGAGTTTATATCCTGCACTTCTGACTTCTTTTCTCAGAATTGTGAGATCTAAACTGCAATTGCAAGTTATAAAGTCCAATTCTGAGGAAAAAAGAATTGCGACAATTTTTGCGTTTATATCACAAATATATAAACTCGCAATTGCGAGAGAGTCAGAATAGCGAGATAGTCACAATGACCTTTTCTTTCTATTCTGTGGCGTAAACAAGCTTCCATAGTCATAATGTGTGATGAAGAGCTCATGTTGAAAAATGCTGGATTGTTCAGTAATGGCAATAAACTGGACGGCTTTTAAAGACTTAGAAAGCAATATTTGGCATGATTTAGAAAGCAATATTTGGCGTGATTTAGAAAGCAATATTTGGCGTGATTTAGAAAGCAATATTTGGCATGATTTAGAAAGCAATATTTGGCAAGATTTAGAAAGCAATATTTGGCAAGATTTAGAAAGCAATATTTGGCATGATCCTTGTCTTTTATTCCCGCCGTAGTAAAATTGAAAATGTCCTGGAAAAGTGCTGGAAAATGGTTGCTGAAAAAGAGTGGGAACCCTGTCTAACTACACAATACTGGTGTCATTTTACAGGAAACCCTGTTCCCTCAAAAAAAGAGTTTAGTCTGTATCATGTGCGCAAGATTTATTCAAATGGATCTGAAGGGAGGAATATAACTTTTTTTTGGTAATTTCCGCCTACCCAAATCTCCAAGTCTCCCCATATACAGTGGTATAAATGCAATATCCCATTCTCTTTTCCAGTGTTTGCGGAGATATCCTGGAAACAGCCCAAACTGTCTGCAGGGTGCTAGAACACAGGGCCTTTCAAAACTGAATTCATAACCAAAATAATCAAGAAGCGCTTGAGGTTAAAAGCGGATTTTATAGTTAAGTCATGGCAATAAACTGCCTGTTAAAGACTTGGAGCACAATATATTACTGATGCTTGTCTTTTATTCTCGCTGAAGTAAAATTGAAAGTCCTGGAAAATGACACACAGGGCCTGAGATGTACACTTTCAACAATGCATTTATAACCAAACAATCAAGAAGCGCTTTTGATTGGGGTTATTACAGCTCAGACAACATATACTCGCATGTTTATCACTTTTAGCAGTGGTTTATGAAACCTCAGAGGGTTTCCTGTAAAATGACACCAGTATTGTGTGTTTAGAGACACTGTTTGTGTGCATGGGAAGCTTTTACATTTGGGTCGGACAAATCCAGGCATAAATGGTCCCAGAGTAATTTAGTGATAAAAAAAGTTACTTTGTGTAAAACAAAAGCCAAAGTGATGCACATCTCCAGAAAGCAGAGACTCTAAGCTTTCAAAAGGACCCACATATGAGCGCCACATACATTTAACATTGAAAGTATATGCATGATGATGTCATTCCGGCCCCTGAGTTTAAGAGGTTAAAAGCCGATTTTATAGTTAAGTCATGGCAATAAACTGTCTTTTTATTCTTGCTGTAGTAAAATTGAAAAAGTCCTGAAAATTGAAAATGATGCTGGAAAAGAGTGAGAACCCTGATTATTCAATGCAGTTGTAATTTTTCGGTGTAAATGATTTAATTTGACTGCTAACAGCCCTATAGTGTCTTATTCTAATTGAAATTATTGATCAAATTTAAGATGATGGATGAAGCATACATTTAATAAGATAAAAATGCCCTTTAGAAAAGTAAAATATCACACGCAGATTTAAATATGAAAGAACTGATTGAAAATTGCTTCCGAATAAGTTAACACAAATAAGCAACTTTTTTATTTATTTATTTTATTCTGAACATTTAATGACTGATTTATTTGCACATGACACACACACAAACACAAACACACTTAAACATTATATAATATATAAGGGTCAATGACAAATAAGAAAAATAATAATTTTAAGCAAAAGAGTTTTAAAATGCATTATGTCCAAAAAATGTATGGTGTTGATTCATATTGGTTTTACAGCTTTTAAGACCGCATTAATTCATTATTAAACAAGTTTTCTGATTATACCACCCAGAAAATGTGTCAGATGGTGCGACTATATATTAATTTAAAATAATATACATATGCATTTTACAATTATTCATGTGTATTGCAGGGCTTAAAGTATTCCGGCACCGTGCCGGATCTCCGGCATTTGGCTGCGGTGAAAAATTCTATAAATAAAAAACTGTGTTGATATCACGTTTGAGTTCATGAGTTCGCCTACCAATGGTTTGAGAGTAACACGCAGAGTCATCTGGCATTGGTGTTGATGTCGTTGACGAGCACACACTTCCAGCCAATCAGCGATCAACAGGCAGACACGGTCATTCATAACTGAAGGGTTTTTAGCGCGATATCTTGTAGCTGTATATTCAAGTGATCGCAATGCTAAAGTGACATAAATATACAGTTGTATCTGCATAAAGAAGTTGTATCTGTATTAGAGTAAAGAGTGGGAGAGTGATCCAGCGTGGATTACACCTCTTTATAAACATAACCCTGAGAGCACAGTTGAATGGCTTTAATTGAATAACGAATAAGTGACTATGACTCCTGTCCATCATCGTGTGCACACTGACCAGGACATATGCAAGTTTTAAACCGTAGACTGCTGAAAGAGGTTTGAATCAACGATTATTCAGTTTTGACTGATCAATGCATGACGCATTTTGGCAGTGGTGTGTGAATTAACGTGTGTGAAACAGTGGCTTAGCCATAATTTTATTTTTGAAGGGTCCCATCTAAAAAAATAGGGGGCCGCTATATATTATATAGGTTATATATATATATAATTCAATAATTTAGCCTACTTCATTTTGTTATCACGGGAAATGATGCGCTCGAAATGTGAATCATTGTCTGTCCATCATTTTGCGTGACGGTGACCATAAAGAAAAATGCCACGCCAATATTGAAAATGTTTGAATCTTAAACCATGAGGGCAGGCCAGTGGATATCATATCGCAATGTGCAAACTTTGCGCGAGAGTTATGCCGGTGAGGGTCTTAAACGGCAGTCAATTATTCAAAGTGAAAGTAAAAAAAACTAACCATTTATCTGACGCTGCATTACGGGCGCATATTCTATTAGAGATGACGAGAGGTTAATCAAATTTATTTTTTAATATTTCACTAGTGGCCTTTTGTGAAAAAAAAAAAAAAGCAATTAATGTTTAAAATATCCGACTGAACTTCAAACTTCCAGCGGTGTCTGTGAAAAAGGGATGTGTGCTTGACAAGCTCACTCCTCTGTTTGCCGCTGTGCACTCAATCCATTATTTTATTTTAAGCAATCAGTAACCTGGGGGGCCGGACATGTAAATGAAGGGGCCTCGTGGCTATGGCCCTGGTGTGAAATGCCTGCAAATTACATTGTTTTTTCCGATCTCTTATATTTGTACTTTTTGCACATAAATTGGCTTATTCTTACTGTTGACATTGAAAATTATGTTTTTCTGAGGGTTTAGTTTATTAATTTCTTGATTGCCATTTTGACAGTTTCCACCTGGGCATTTTAGTCATATTTGCTAATACTCTTTAATGTATTTGCCTTGTTTTGATCCAATTTCCTAAGATTTTTTTGTTTGTTTGTCATCTACATTTTTTGGCATTTACATTGAACCCCCCGAACCCCCGTAGAGGGACAGATGTCCACCCAACATAGCTTTACAAAATCCTGTAGGAAAAACTGATCATGATCATTATGAACTTTACTCCAGTCTAGTACAACAATGTTCCTCAAAGTCAGTAAAGTTGATAAAGCCAAATTAAAATGTCATTGAACAAACTAGATTTTTGGCTAAGCCCCGAATCTTTAAAATGTCTGGCTCCGCCCCTGGCAGATACATTATTATACTGTTGTTTTTTCTTTTGTTTGCCAAATAACGCAATTGTCCACTGATCCAGCCCCCAACCCCACTGAAAAAAAAAGTTCAGGCGCAGGATTTTTTTTTGCTTTAACCCCTGGTATTGTATATCACATGGTATATTCCCTTTCCCTTTTCTATGTATTGCCTTTTTACACTTTTCTATGTGTTCAGAACACAATTTTCCATAAGTACTTATGCTTATTTTTATACATTATATACTGGTTTACATTTATATTTCTTACTTAATTTTGCAATTGCAGTGGGAATTGATACTTTTAAATGTAAATTTGCTGACATTTTAGGTCTTTGAAACTCAAAGTCAATTGATTAAAAAAAAATTCAAAGATTATCTTATAAAGGAAATATTATAGATCAATTTGATATGACATGTATTTTATTCTTTTAGTAAAATAATGAATTCGGACACAAATACATGCCATGCCATTGACCCATAAACATGTTAGTCGTGGTGTTCCTAACACATAAAGTTAAGCTGATGGTGACCTCAATACGATAGAGAATTGATAAATCCAGTAATCAAAGGCTTCCTGCATGACATGTCTCCAAACCTTTTAAACCTGAGTGTTTTCTCTCCCACAGTTCCCACGGAAGCCTTGGCCAACAAACTGTTCGGCGCCCCTGAGCCGTCGGCCATCGCTCGTTCTCTTCCAACGACAGTGCCTGACTCGCCCAGCTACCGCAGTGCCCGCACGCCCCGCACGCCGCGCACCCCGCGGCTGAAGGACCCCGCGCAGACGCCCCGCTTCTACCCCGTGGTGAAGGAGGGCCGGCCCCTCGATGCCAAAGTGAGTATGAGCTCTGGGGCCGATACCGTGAAGCCAGTTTAGCTGCTAGCCAGATATAATTAAAGCGTTAGTTCACCCAAAAATGTAAATTGTGTCATTAATGACTGAGCCTCATGTGGTTGGACACCCGTCAGACCTCCGTTCATCTTCAGACACAAATGAAGATATTTTAGTGTAAATCTGATGCTCTGAAAGGCCTCCATTGGCTCAACTTTACACTCTCAAGACCCTTAAAAGACACTAAAGACTAAAGTTACAAAGTCCATCTTACTACAGCGGGTCTACAATAACTTTATGAAGACGAGAATAGTTTCTGTGCGCAAAAAACCCTAAATAACGACACAATTTACATTTTTAGGTGAACTAACCCTTTAAGCTTAGTTTGTGCCAATCCTGGGTTTTAGGTGCCATTAAAGTGGTTTGGCTTTTAGCGGTGTTCATCTCCATAGTAACTTACGCTCCGGCTAACCTGCTTCAGGGCAGGTTATGTTCTGGATAAGAGATCTCAAACTGAAATTGGACCAATCAGCTGTGAGCAAAGTGACACGTATCTGATGCAATAAAGCCACTCCCCCTGTTTCTACTCCAAAAGGTCACTATAGCAAATGGTTTTTAAAGACTAAAGTGTCTGGCTTTTAAATGCTTATTTATTATAATAATAATTTTGAATGACTTGGATATCATTTAAGTAATTATTATACCCTTAATCAATTGCACATGTATAATTTTAGTTAATGAATCATTAATCGGCACATAGTTAATTTATATAAATAGCCTATATAAAGGTCAAGCTTTAAAATCAATAAATAAAGCTTTAAAAATGACTACATGTGAGTTTAAATGTTCAATTCTCTCTATATATATCAACTAAACTAACTTCACAACTTTTACTTGCACTGACTAAGTAAGATTTTTCTTAAAGTTGTCCACTTTCATAGACAGCTCTTTTCTTCTTCCTGTGTAAATTTGTTTAAATTTAATATTTTCAATCATGTAATATTCTACTGATGTCACAGCTAAAATCCTAAACTCAGGATCAAAGCCTGAGTTGACAGAGAAAGCTTCATGGGACCAACAAAGCCTGAATAGATTGGTTTGGTTTTGTCAACTGTAAACTAATCCTGTAACCCTGAGTTTGTTAAACTACCATCATGGAACCGGCCCCTGGTCCAGCACTGCAGATGGCCTCTGGACTTCAGTCTCAATCACACTTGTGTCCTCTTTCAGACCCCTCGCAAGAGGAAGACGCGGCACAGCTCCAATCCGCCCATGGAGTGTCATGTGGGCTGGGTGATGGACTCCAGAGAGCACCGCTCCCGCACCGCCTCGGTCAGGTGAGCGTTAGGAGCCCAGCTGAATGTGTGCAGGACAATTACAGTAGTTTAGGCTGTGGGGTGTGATTAATCGCAATCAATTACACAGAGGCAGTGATTAATTGCAATTAATGGCACAGGTGAGATTTAATTGCATGAAGAGACTGATTAATCGCAACTAATTGCACAAAGAGGCTGTGATTAATCACAATTAATTGCACAGAAGGGGGTGTGATTAACCACAATTGATAGCACAAAGGTGGGCGTGATTAATCGCAATTAATTGCACAAAGAGGCTGTGATTAATCGTAATTAATTGCACAAAGAGACTGTGATTAAGCGCAATTAATTGCACAAAGAGGCTGTGATTAACCACAATTGATAGTACAAAGGTGGGCGTGATTAATCGCAATTAATTGCACAGAAGGGGGTGTGATTTACCGCAATTGATTGCACAAAGGTGGCCGTGATTAATCGCAATTAATTGCACAAAGGTGGGCGTGATTAATCGCAATTAATTGCACAAAGAGGCTGTGATTAATCGTAATTAATTGCACAAAGAGACTGTGATTAAGCGCAATTAATTGCACAAAGAGACTGATTAACCACAATTGATAGTACAAAGGTGGGCGTGATTAATCGCAATTAATTGCACAAAGAGGCTGTGATTAATCGCAATTAATTGCACAGAGGCTGTGATTAACCACAATTGATAGTACAAAGGTGGGCGTGATTAATCGCAGTTAATTGCACAAAGAGGCTGTGATTAATCGCAATTAATTGCACAAAGAGGCTGTGATTAATTGCACAGAAGGGGGTGTGATTAACCACAATTGATAGCACAAAGGTGGGCGTGATTAATCGCAATTAATTGCACAAAGAGGCTGTGATTAATCGCAATTAATTGCACAGAAGGGGGTGTGATTTACCGCAATTGATTGCACAAAGGTGGCCGTGATTAATCGCAATTAATTGCACAAAGAGGCTGTGATTAATCGCAATTAATTGCACAGAAGGGGGTGTGATTAACCACAATTGATAGCACAAAGGTGGGCGTGATTAATCGCAATTAATTGCACAAAGAGGCTGTGATTAATCGCAATTAATTGCACAGAAGGGGTGTGATTTACCGCAATTGATTGCACAAAGGTGGCCGTGATTAATCGCAATTAATTGCACAAAGAGGCTGTGATTAATCGCAATTAATTGCACAGAAGGGGGTGTGATTAACCACAATTAATAGCACAAAGGTGGGCGTGATTAATCGCAATTAATTGCACAAAGAGGCCGTGATTAATCGCAATTAATTGCACAGAAGGGGGTGTAATTGGACACTGAAGAATTCAGCTTTTATCACACTTAACTATATTCACATAGAAATGGTAATAATATTTAGCAATATTTGCAGTATTTGTGATGCGCAGGACCGAGCCGTTGAACGGTAGTGTGTTCCTGCATGTAAGCTGACCCCTATGTGTGCGTCTTCACCTTTTGAGTCGAGGATGATCACTTCTGTCGTCTTCTCTTAGCTCGACCGCCAGTCCGTCTGAAGGCACCACAGCGATGGGGAACTTCGGCTGCACACCTCAGTCTCTTCCCAAGTTCCAGCATCCCTCGCACGAGTTACTGAAGGAGAACGGCTTCACGCAACACGTCTACCACAAGTACCGGCGACGCTGCCTCAACGGTGGGTTCCCCAGCAGCCGCAGGCCGTCCTGTGACCTCTGACCCCTCCTAATCACCTGCCTCTCTCCCTGCAGAGCGGAAGCGGCTGGGCATCGGCCAGTCTCAGGAAATGAACACGTTGTTTCGCTTCTGGTCCTTCTTCCTGCGGGATCACTTCAACAGAAAGATGTACGAGGAATTCCGACAGCTGGTGGTGGAGGATGGGAAGGAAGGATACAGGTATGAAAAGATTCTTTGAACAGGAGTTATTATCTGTGTGGCCAGATGATGCACAAACTGCTCTTCTCAGCTGGGTAAAGCAGCCCAGCATCTCTCTAGTCAAGTCATTGTAATCAAGGATATTGACGTACAGGAGTCGTACAGTAAGCACGCGCGAGTCTGTGTTGATGCGCAAACAAACTAGGTTATGTGCGTTCTCAATGCACACACTTCAGTGCATTCACGTCATTTCCACACATATTCCGGATGTTTTGATTTTGTCATGTTTAGTAATTCTGAATGGACGTACTGTAGTAGGTGTGTGACTTCAGGTCAGGGCGGATGTTTTTTGGAGCTCCTGTTTGGTATCGCAACTTGACTCGTCTAAACTGTAAACAAGCTCTTTGCTGTTGCACTGTACACATACTATAAACAGTGAATTTGGAAAGGTTTTGTTCTTTAAGGTTTTTTTGTGTGTGTGTGTGTGTGTGTGTGTGTGTGTGTGTGTGTGTGTGTGTGTGTGTGTGTGTGTGCATAAATGTATGAACTATATGGACCCCTAAATTTACCTTTACACCAAAAGAGGGTGCGATTTTAATTGCAAGGTGATGAATCACAATTAACCACACAAAGAGGGTGCGATTTAAACCTAATTAAGCAGATGATTTAAATTAAATTAATTGCACCGAAGAGGGGGGTAATTTAACAGCAATTAATTGCACAGAGGCCGTGATTGCAATTAATGGCACGGGGCGTGATTAATCGCAATTAATTGCACAGAGGTGGCCGTGATTAATTGCAATTAATTGCACAGGTGGGTGTAATTAGTTGCACAGAAGGGGATGAAATTTAACCGCAATTAATTGCACAAAGGTGGGCATGATTAACCGCAATTAATTGCACAGAAGGGGGTGTAATTTAACCGCAATCAATTGCACAGAGGGGGTATGATTAATCGCAAAGAAGGGGGTGTAATTTAACCGCAATTAATTGCACAGGCGGGCGTGATCAGAGGGGGGTGTGGGTGTGTGTGATTAATCGCAAAGAAGGGGGTGTAATTTAACCGCAATTAATTGCACAGGTGGGCGTGATTAATCGCAATTAATTGCACAGAGGTGGTATGATTAATCGCAATCAATTGCACAGGTGGGCGTGATTAATCGCAATCAATTGCACAGGTGGGCGTGATTAATTGCAATCAATTGCACAGGTGGGGGTGATTAATCGCAATCAATTGCACAGGTGGGCGTGATTAATCGCAATTAATTGCACAGAGGTGGTATGATTAATCGCAAAGAAGGGGGTGTAATTTAACCGCAATTAATTGCACAGGTGGGCGTGATTAATCGCAATCAATTGCACGGGGGTGTGATTAATTGCAATCAATTGCACAGGTGGGCGTGATTAATCGCAATCAATTGCACAGGTGGGCGTGATTAATCGCAATTAATTGCACAGAGGCGGTATGATTAATCGCAAAGAAGGGGGTGTTATTTAACCGCAATTAATTGCACAGGTGGGCGTGATTAATCGCAATTAATTGCACAGAGGTGGTATGATCGCAAAGAAGGGGGTGTAATTTAACCGCAATTAATTGCACAGGTGGGCGTGATAATTGCAATTAATTGCACAGAGGGGGGTGTGATTAATCGCAATTAATTGCACAGGGGTGTGTGATAATTGCAATTAATTGCACGGGGGGGGGTGTCATTTAACCAAAAAAAATAATTAAACAGAGTGGGGTGTAATTTAACCGCAATTAATTGCATAAAGGTGGGTATGAATAATCGCAATTAATTGCACAAAGAGGCTGTGATTCATCGCAGTTAATGACACAAAGAGGGCGTGATTAATCATTATTAATGTGGTCTTTTGTTTTCACACGTGGTCATGGATGTTCTGAATTGACTGTGTTGTGTTTCTTAGGTATGGTCTGGAGTGTCTCTTCAGGTTCTACAGCTATGGACTTGAGAGGAAGTTCAGGCCGGACATATTTAAAGATTTTCAAGAGGAGACCGTTAAAGACTATGAAGCAGGTCTGTCTTTGCTAACAGCAGATGCATTTCTGAAATCTGTGTGGAGCTCTTGTTTAATTCCCCTTGATGCGCCCTGACAGGCCAGCTGTATGGACTCGAGAAGTTCTGGGCTTTTCTTAAATACTCGAAAACAAAGAACATGGAGATCGACCCCAAGCTGCAGGTGCATTTAAGCAAGTTCAAGCGTCTGGAAGACTTCAGAGTGGATGTGAGTGCTTTCCTCTTTCAGGTGTCCTTTTCAAGCATGAGATCAACATGGTTTATGTCATAATGCACATTGCATCATTGTCATCATGTCGCTTCAAACCTATGTGAAGATATTTTTCAAGAGATTTCTGTCCCTCCATTTTAAAGTCCATTCCTCTCAAACTTAAACGATCCAATAAATGTCATAAAGGCATCATAAAAATAACTAATCGAGTGTCTAATCCAAACCCAAGTCTTCTGAAGAGACATGGCTTTACGATGAACAGGTTTACTGTGGTAAACACAGACGTTCAGATGCTTGAACATGAGGTGCGGAAACACATGAGTAAATGCAGAATTAAACATTTACAGTTTGGGAACGGTCATGTTGACACGCTCTCCTGCGATTAGATCTGTGACTGATTGCATTGATCGTCTGAAGCACACACACACTCCTCAAGGTGGAAGCAAACATTTCAATCGCCAGATCACATGTAGTTTTAGTAGTGTGATTATTCAAAGGTTTCAGATGGTTTATTCTATAGTGCATTAATAGCAGGAGTGAGGCACGAGCATGAGGAAAACAATGAACCTTTTAAGGAGTTTGTGTGACATTACTACATTAAGTAAGGGATAATCCACGACTACAAGTGCATTAAATTATTTTATTGCACACCTTCCAGCCAATCAGAATCAAGTATTCAGACAGACCATGGCATACACGACTATATATAATACAATGGGGAATATCTGTGTGTCCTGATAGTAATATAACTGTTTCCATCCCAAGTTGCGAATATAATTTATGCGCAAAAATGCAATATCGCATAAAACATTTGCGAATAAAGCATCGTTTCCATCCAGTGAGTCGAAGAGAACATAATCATAGTCACTTCCTGATAAACTACCACTAAAAAATCACTAAAACACAGGAGAAACCTCCATATATAATCATTTTCGTATATAATAAATGATTTGCGTCTCAATAAACGTGTTGTCATGCTTTCAGAGGCAGATGTGCGGTTTGGGAACGCAGTCGTGTAAGAGGGAAATATACCGATCATCTTTGACTTCTGAAAGACCAAAACACATTTCAGATGCTGTGCAAACTAGATTTGTCGCTGGTTAGTGCAGTTATGCTGCTACAGCGCGAAAGTCACATGATTTTCTTTATGCGCATCAAGGAATTTATTCGGTAATGCGTTTCCATCGTAATTTATGCGTATGTTTTCGTATCGGATAGAAAATGTATCCGACTCAAACGATTGCATACGTTTTTTTATGCGCATTTATAGAATTTATACGCATCTTGGCGTTTCCATTCAGCATTTTTTTGTGCGATATCCCAAAATGCGCATAAATTGGTGGCTGGAAACATAGCTAGTGTCTATTTACACTGTGCAAATAGTGTGCCACTAGCTCCGCCTAACAGTGCCTGGGGCCAAACAAGATTTACAAAAATGTTGAGTTTCCTCGCTTCATTCGCTTCACAACAGACGTGAGTTCGCCTCATGGGCGGGGCTTCTGCCAGCGGCTCGTCTCGTTGTGAAATGGCTGACATGGATTGTTTTAAAATACGGCGAATAAGCTCAATGTGCCGGCTTTAGCTAGCTTGTAGTCTCAATAGTGTGTATTCAGGGGGATTGGGACACTTTCTCCAAGTCATCTCAATGGCTAAATGTGTCCCAATCCCCCTGAACTCACTCTATGTAGAGCTCAAACTGAGGAAAGAGCAGCTCTCCAGACTGTCCCACCTCCTCACTCACTTTATTCCAAGCAAGATCCTTTTATTCCTGTTTCTATAAAGTATGAAGATGTATCGACAGCTCTGGGGATCCACATATGATTGTGTCCTCATTGTTGTCACTACTAGAGCAAGCTCCTGATTGGTTAACGCGGCGCGAATATCCGGCAAAGTTCAGGTTTTTCAATTCGCACAAATCACGCATCAAACGCTCAATTTGCGCAACTGTCTATTCGTGTCTTTGCATTGATTTAACATGTGAATCAATCGCGCTTTAATGCTTAATTCACGTCTGGTGTGAACGCACCATTAGGCTTAAAGATCTTGGTTTATATAATGACGTGATCGACACGTGTTGGGAAAAAGGAGAAGAGCGAGCTCTGCAAAAGGCGGATTCAAACACATCACATCGGAAAGGCTTTTACTTTCAGTAAAAATGAAGAAAATATTCTAAAAGTGGAAATAAAGTGCCTATCGAAATGTTTAATAATAATTAAAGCATTGATTGGTTAGGGGTCTGTGTAGGGAGGGCATTTATTGTAATGGCTGCATCAATTTAATAATATTAATAAATATAATAATTTTCACTGTTATTATTGCATCCTGTTAATGTACAGCAACACTGCGGTGAAAATAGTGTGTGTCTGCCAAGATATATATAAACAGCATCTAATTACTGTTTACACAAGAACTGTGTAAATATATCACTTTCACTTGGTAATAAATCATCTCCTCTTTTATTTTGGCTTAAAATATTGAGTTTAGTATCATTACACCCCTAGCGTCTACACTAGGAAAGCAATCCGGTCATGTGTTTGACCAGCTCTGGAAGAGGACGAGCTCAGACCCGTTTCAGCTGTATTTAGTGTCGTCCACTTATGATCTGATCACCGAAGCGCTTCTGAACACCAGCTGTGAACGGCCTGAGAGACGTGAATAAAAACAAGCCCTGCTAAGCTACTTTTCCTCTTTATTAACCCTCGTACTTCGGGTCAAAAATGCGTTTTATAATAAAAAATAAAAAAATCGTAGATTCATCGGTGACTTTATTGGTACTTGGTATATGAACACCCCAAAAAATTGGGGACAGGATTTGAAAAGTCTAAGTGGTCGTAAAAAAACAAATATTCACAAAATGATCCCCATAGGAAATGAATGGGAAATTGGCAAAAATATGAAAATACAGAGTTTTTTTGTGCATACAATCTGCAAATCAGCCAGGATGCAGAAAAAAAGACTCAACAGTGAAGATCTCTAAAACATCCAGAGTGCAAAACAGACCAAAAAACTCACACACACACACACACACACACACACACACACTTATACACACAAAAACACAATTAGCTTTTGGAATGGCACGTGTTCATTTGTGTGTGTGTGTGTGTGTTTTTGTGTGTATAAGTTTGTGTGTGTGTGTGTTTTTTTTTTTGTCTGTTTTGCACTCTTGAAAGTTTCAGACCATTCCGATGAAGCTACGATTTTTAATTTTTGTTTATAAAACGCTAGATCCACTATAGTGGTAAAAATGTGCTATTGCATGATAAAAATGCTCAGTGTGTCCACCGGATGGCACTGATCTCATTTAAAAATTGCTTTCATGAGGCCTAGGCTTGACTCTAAAATGAAATCCAGCTTTATTGATGACATCAGCGTTTTCTCCAGAATGGCTATACAGCTGAATAAAATTATGCTGCATTATTTTCCTGTTTAACACTGTAAAGCTGCTTTGAAACAATCTACATTGTTAAAAGCGCTATATAAATAAAGTTGACTTGACTTTAATAAAAATAAAAAAACAATTATATATATATATATATATATATATATATATATATATATATACATATATACATATATACATATATATATACATTTTGTATTATATTCAATGGGAAAAAATGGGTCATAATTATTGCATAAATATCATAGACTGTAAAAAAATATGGACGTAGTGTCCGTGACGTCACCCATAGGATTCTGATGAGCCGTTCTGAAGCGCGAAGTAGGGACGAGCCATCTTGGCAGCGCGTCATCGCGCGTCACTCCCGGATAACAGAAAATGGGCAAAAAGGCGGGACGTGGGCGGAGCTTAAGTGATGCGATGACTAACAGACAGCAGATAAAGGGCTATCCACCTGTCACTTGAAATGGCCACGCCCTTAATTATGCAGAATTTTAAGGCTTTATATAATGTAAACGAATGAGTTATAAAAAAATTCACCCCCCTCACAGTTGTCATGAAGGGCAAAATGAGCCGTATAGACCAAAAGCACAATTTGTACCAGCTGTAAACATGTTTTATTCTGCTCTAAAGTTGACCATTTTAACACGAGCTCAATGAGATTCTGCTCCTTCTGGATCCTGTCCCTAGCGGCCAGTCGATGAAGTGCAGTTTAAGTCACTTCCGTATTGGCTTCAAGAGAAACTACGGGAGGTTGGCGCTTGATAAATATTCATTTTAAATCATAAAATGATCTCAAAACACCAAAAAAGAAAAGACAAAATATTATTGAACAAAAATATATTTAATTGATTTTGCTCAAATCTTTTTTATCTTAATCCCGCCCTCCCGAAGGTCCTGAGTGTGACCCATAAATGAAGGTTAAGTGCTAAATCATGTTATTTCTGCCCCTCAGCCGCCCATGGAGGAAGGTGGGCGTAAGAGACACTCTTCCAGCGGCGATGGCCGTCGTCGCCATCCCTCCCAGCAGTCCAGCCGAACCCAGGCCGCTCCAGGCCCCGCCCTCCCCGCCGGAGCTCCGCCCACCAGAGATGATGCCAAAAACCCCGGCCAGCGAGCGGCGGACGGCAAGCCCCCGAAATGAGCGGCTCAGAGCGCCCACACACGCATGACAACAACAGCTGGCCAACCACTGGCTCACGATCGTCCAATCACGGCTCTTCCATCTTCCCCTCGTTCACAACATCTGTGCATCAGGACAGCAGAGGGCACGAGAATCTTCCATTCTTTGTTTTATTCAAGACTTTGAGGTTTTATTCCTGTTGTATCATTGGGGTACACAAGGCTTTAGTTGAATCTTTCTGCTTTATATCCTCCGTGGACTCGCCAGGTTGAGCGACGCGTGATTCCACCTTTTTTTTTTCTTTCCTTGTAGAGCGTAACGATTGTGTTGAACGATGATAAGATTGCTCTTGACTAGACTAGGTACTGGATGAGATGATGCGAATACCGTAGATCTGCAGTTGTTTGAGCGAGATGATGATGATGATGATGATGATTTCCTGTTTTTCCGGGGTGGATGCTAAACTCTATAGCAAATAACTTTGGGGAGGGTCGCACCGTTAGCTTGGCCATCACTGTGACACTAATGTCCCGCTGCCAAATCCTCTCGCTTGCTTTCTGTTACAGAAGACGACTCTCTACCTTCAGCGGTCACATGGACGAATCATTCCTCCGCTCTGATCTGAGACCTGTGCCGCCCATCGCTCCTGCGGATCGGGAGTCATCCCCAGAGTGTTAATCCTAGTGTACATATGAATTCAAGAAATTAAGAGACATTACACCGCCTGGCTGTACGTGTCATTTATTGTTTATAGAGATATATTTGCCTTACGTGTTGACCTTTTTTATGCTCGCCCTAATGCGTTTTGAGTTGTTATGGGTATGTTTTAGTATCACCCCTTGCTTTTCTTCATCCACACGGAATGTCGGTCTGACCTAAAGGGAAACTGACCTCAGGGTTTCAACTGGAATCATGTGAAGAAAGGCAAACCTTTTGATTATGAGAGACGCATTTGGATCATAAGCAATATCTAATTTATGGGATTTCACTTCCAATTTGGCTGCCACATACCCATTTGTTTGCTAAAATGTCTTGCTCTCGCTGGTAATATTTGGATTTAAATTTGATTTCGTAATTAACATTTAGCAGTTTTCCCCTTCATCCAGAGTAGCTTGATTATAATTAAAGCTTTTATTCAACTAAACGGCCCAGTGTGCGAGTTCACCACGTGCTCGGATTACAGGCGAAATCATTCATAAAGCCATATGATTAACTGTACATGATCCATTAAAACTGTTAATACTTTATCACCACGACTCGTGTATATTCGGCTTATTGACAGAAGAACAATGGAAACTGTAAAATACTTGAACCAAATCTTGTATCATAACACTTCATCTGAATTACAGGCAGATGTGATTTGCTATTAGTGTGATTTGTAATTTTGCTTTTAATAAACAAACAAAAAAAGTTTAAAATGCCCAAAAACCTTAAATCAGCTGTTGAGCTTTTCTATGAGCCGTTAGTGTGTGTTTCTGAGTGCAGTGAGAGTGGATTCTTCTCCACAGGTCACACACGAGGGACTTCCTTCAGTGGGAACACTGGGAAACAGCTCCAGGACCAGTGGACGCTCTCCAAAGACCACTACGATCACACTTCCTTTACACACCAAGTTACACACCAATAAAGTCACAAGAATTGCAGGTATATATCTATTCTGTTTTTCTCCCCCTCACAATTTCAAGTTTAATTCTGAGGGATAAAAAGGTCAGAGTAGCGAGTTATAAAATTACGGCCAAGACAAATGTGCAAGATATAATGGAAAATAAGTCAGAAATCTGCCTTATTTCGCAATTCCAGGTTTGTGTTATTCTGATGCACATCAAGATGTTGGTTCTGGGAACACCATTGGCAGGGCTCAATCTGAGGGGCGGGACAAACGCTTGTCTTTCAGATTCCCTCTGCACGCAATAGGATAGAGCTACAACCAACCAGAGCAGTGGAGCTGAAGCAGAGCTAGTTGAGAGATTAAACTTTAGCCGTATCCGGTCGGCAAAACTCAGAACACATCTTCCTTTTCTTAAAGCGTTAGTTCACCCAAAACTGTAAATTGTGTGATTAATGACTGAGCCTCATGTGGTTGGACACCCGTCAGACCTCCGTTCATCTTCAGACACAAATGAAGATATTTTAGTGTAAATCTGATGCTCTGAAAGGCCTCCATTGGCTCAACTTTACACTCTCAAGACCCTTAAAAGACACTAAAGACTAAAGTTACAAAGTCCATCTCACTACAGCGGCTCTACAATAACTTTATGAAGACGAGAATAGTTTCTGTGCACAAAAAAACCCTAAATAACGACTTATATAGAGATGACGATTTCAAAACACGGCATCATGAAGCTTCGAAGCGTTATGAATCAGTGAGACGAATCAGTGGTTCAGAGTGTTATGAATCAGTGAGTCGATTCAGCAGTTCAGAGCGTTATGAATCAGTGAGTCGATTCAGCAGTTCAGAGCGTTATGAATCAGTGAGTCGATTCAGCAGTTCATAGCGTTATGAATCAGTGAGTCGATTCAGCAGTTCATAGCGTTATGAATCAGTGAGTCGATTCAGCAGTTCATAGCGTTATGAATCAGTGAGTCGATTCAACAGTTCAGAGCGTTGTGAATCAGTGAGTCGATTCAGCAGTTCATAGCATTATGAATCAGTGAGTCGATTCAGCAGTTCATAGCGTTATGATTCAGTGAGTCGATTCAGCAGTTCAGAGCGTTATGAATCAGTGAGTCGATTCAGCAGTTCAGAGCGTTATGAATCAGTGAGTCGATTCAGCGGTTCAGAGCGTTATGAATCAGTGAGTCAAATCAGCGGTTCAGATTCAGCGGTTCAGAGCGTTATGAATCAGTGAGTCAATTCAGCGGTTCAGAGCATTATGAATCAGTGAGTCGAATCAGCGGTTCAGATTCAGCGGTTCAGAGCGTTATGAATCAGTGAGTCGATTCAGAGGTTCAGAGCGTTATGAATCAGTGAGTCGAATCAGCGGTTCAGAGCGTTATGAATCAGTGAGTCGAATCATGATTCGGATCGCGTGTCAAACTGCTGAATCGACTCACTGATTCATAACGCTCTGAACCGCTGAATCGACTCACTGATTCATAACGCTCTGAACCACTGATTCATAATGCTTCAAACCGAGCCGTGCTGTACCCGTCATACCACGCAGCGGAAAAGCAGACCAAGCCAGACCAGTCGAAAAGCGCCATTTAATAAATTGAAAAAGTGTGTTAATTGCAGCAAAAGCGACGCGCCATGGCACGGCAGCACCACAGATGCTTCAGCACCTGAAACCAAAACATCTCTGCAGGGCCGTGCAGAGAGTTCTTCATGGACAGGGGCTCAAATGTAAAAAAGGGGCAAAAAAAAAAAAACTATATATATATATATCCTTATGCTCATCAAGCATGCATTTATTTAATCAAAAATACAGAAAAAACAGTAGCATAATATTGTGAAATATTACATTATATTCTTTTTAACTTTTTATTTATCAAAGAATCTTTAAAAGAGTATCACAGTTTCCACCATTGACATTAAATCCTCATATTAGAATGATTTCTGAATGATCATGTGACACTGAAGAGTGGAGTAATGATGCTGAAAATACAGCTGTGATCACAGGAATAAATTATATTTTAAATTATTTTAAAATAGAAAACCATTATTTTAATATATTTCGCAATATTGCTGTTTTTTATCAAATAAATGCAGGCTTGATGAACATAAGAGACTTCTTTCATAATGCTGCATAATATTCAAAAATAGTATAATAAAGTCCTTTCACGTCACCATTTCTCCAGCCTACACTTCACTTAATAGGCCTGTAGGAGCCGCTGGCACTTGGGTTTTGTTAACTTTGATAGTTTGATGAAATAGTAAATTATGTATCAATATACATAAACACAAGTGAATTTAACACTACTTACCATTAATGCGACTTTTGCTGCTGCTGTGGTTTTATTTGTTGTCTGTTAAAATCCATTTTGTCAGTGATGCAATTTATAAAATGAGCCAAACCGCAGGAAATTGTTCCGCAAACGTTAGTTCGTCTGTCCATGTCATTTTCAACTGATTTATGAATAAGAACAGAAAATTACCGCTTCACATCACCCAATGGAATTTGAACTTGCTTTGCCAGATCACGATTGGTTGGTGTTTATACATGACAAACGGGCATTGGTGAATTGTGTAATACTTTAAAATATATAGCTAATATATAGATTTGAAATTAAATCAACACATTAGCTCTGATTATGGATAAAAAAAATAAAAAAAAAATATTGGTTTATTTTTTCCCGTGAGGCCACACACTCTCTGAAAGGACCATATTTGGCTCAAGAGCCGCTTCCGAACAGTGGAAAATCAGCTGTCAATCAAAACGCACGCGACCCATAGCAACGCGTCATAGCAACGCCTCAACAGAAATGATCCGACTTTTGAGCCGTTCGTTACTATTGTATGCATTGTTATAATAATCACATTTATTTAGCTTTATTGACCACAATATTATCATTGATATTTGTCTGAGAGGGGCACTTTTGATTCATTTAGATTTTGATTCACCACAAAATCCCACTTTTGTTCCGCTTGGAAGTGAGGAGTGTGCCGTCCCTCCAGTAGCTCTTCTGGTGTTTACTCGTTATCCAGCGTGACGAGTTAGCGTTAGCTTGTTAATAACAGTAGTAAAGCAGAGGTGGTATAGTTTGCTAGACTAAAGACATGTTTTTATTCACTTGCCTTTTTTGGCCCATTCATTTTTCAATCTGTTGCTATGTTAATTTCGTTGACAAATTTGTATATATTTTAATCAACAACATTTTTCACAGACAAAAATCAAAACCATCTTTGAATGACACAAACTATGACTAATATCTATTGTCATTTTCAGTCAGCATTCAGTCTTAAAGTGACAGCAGTCCATTAACCTGCTAACATTTGTGCTCTTAATATTAATCAAACAACAAAAGAAAATCCCCTCTTTAGTTTTAATAAGGATTCATTATATTTATTATACATTAATTATTTAATACGTATTTAATCTATAAGGAATGTTGTATGAAAGTTGTTATAAAGAATGCATATCATTAATTGAAAATAAGACAGTGTTCTTCTTTAGGAGGAGGAGTTTTATTTAATTGTTACATAATATTTGTTTATATGTCACTGCAGTTAAATCTGTGTCTGGATTGCATGTTTAAACTTTAATATCATTCATATTAATAGGTTAATACAGGAGATGTTTTCTCCAGGAGGATATAATGGGTTTGGACATTTTAGAGAAATTCTTAATGCATTACAATTTAACTAAACCTATTAAATTTTGTTTGTGAGTGTGTGCGTCTGAGTGTAGTGTAGAGAACAAATTCTAACTTTCTGATTAGTATTTTTCTTTATTAAAGATTTATAGATTTATTGTAGCAACCTGTGCACTTTCTGAAGATTTTTTTGCACTGTGAATTTGCACTGTCAGTTCTGTTTTTGAATAAAGGATTGGAAATTAATGCTTTTTTTTTTACCCAATTAATCGAAAAAATAATCGACAGATTAATCTAGACTAGATGCAACTCGGCATTCTTTTTCCTCCAAACACGACAAGTTGAGTTTTTACCAAAAAGTTATATTTTGGTTTCATCTGACTATATGACATTCTCCCAATCCTCTTCTGGATCATCCAGATGCTCTCTAGCAAACTTCAGACGGGCCGGACATGTCCTGGCTTAAGCAGGGGGATTCGAGTCCCTGTTGGCGGAGTGTGTTACTGATGGTGGCCTGTGTTACTGTGGTCCCAGTTCTCTGCAGGTCATTCACTAGGTCCCCCAGTGGGGTTCTGGGATTTTTGCTCACGTTCTTGTGATCATTTTGACCCCACGGGGTGAGATCTTGCGTGGAGCCCCAGATCGAGGGAGATTATCAGTGCTCTTGTATGTCTTTAATTGCTCCCACAGTTGATCTCTTCACACCGAGCTGATGACCTATTGCAGATTCAGTCTTCCCAGTCTGGTGCAGTTTCTGGTGTCCTTTGACAGCTCTTTGGTCTTGGCCATAGTGGAGTTTGGAGTCTGACTGTTTGAGGTTGTGGACAGGTGTCTTTTATACTGATAACCAGTTCAAACTGGGGCCATTAATACAGGTAACCAGTGGAGGACAGAGGAGCCTCTTAAAGAAGAAGTTACAGGTCTGTGAGAGACACAAATCTTGCTTTTTTGTAGGTGACCAAATAATTATTTTCCACCATAATTTGCAAATAAACTCATTAAAAATCAGACAATGTGATTTTCTGGATTTTTTGTATAGTTGAAGTGTACCTATGATGAAAATGACAGGCCTCTCTCATCTTTTTAAGTGGGAGAACTTGCACTGCATAAGATCATACCGGTGTAAATTATTTTCAGTTGATTAAAATGTTTATACATGCTACTTTCCATAATAGACTTCAAGATAAATGTTTTCACTACTACTGGTACTACAGTTAGCTAAGTTTCAGATGATTATTCGTGTCTGAATTCACTCGCTAGTGTTCATTCTCTCACTCAAGTAGACTGTGTTAGTGGAGTAATGTAGGGATTGAGGGTATAGGGGGCGATTTTGAACACAGTCTGGCTCTCCAGGAACTCAGGTTGACACCCGGTCTGACAGCCACAAACAAGAACATGCCTGAAATACACCTAAATAAGTCTAAATGATTTATTTTGGAAATAAGATAAATATATTGTGACCTCCACCTGGCCACTTTATTAAGTACAGTGAGGTCTGGTTTCACGGACAGGGCTCAGGATTAGGCTTTAGTTCAGTTAGGACATTAGCCCTTGTGTGCTGTTGGGATGTTTTCGTCCACTATGGGGTGTTTTTGAGTCTTAATTCGGCCACAACTTTCTCTGTTTCAGCAAATGGAATGATTTTTGGTGACGAATCTTATTTTGACACATTTGGGGAAATGCTTTGAAAATGTTCACAAACTCAACGATACACTCTGAGAAAATTCACTAGGAAACCCGCTGTAAAAATTATCAGATACATTTTTTTCAAATTTACTTTTGCATAAATCTGTTAATCAACCTCAGTCCTGATTAAAAATACTAAAAAAAAATTAAAAATCCAGGATTTTTACCCTTTTAAATGCCAAGTTCATAAATGATGTCACTGATTTGGGGAAAAAAACACAAAATGACTTATTTTCAATATAAAAAATGTTGTGGACTGGAGTTTTTGTACCTATTATCTCAGTCTTGGACATGTGAAAGATTAGAAACAACACTGTCTTTGATGCATTGTTAGTTTTTGATCAGATTTGAATGTTTTCTCGCTCACTTACTGTCCGTGGCTGTTTTTGCTCCATTATAACATCAGTTCTTGTTTGCAAAGCCATGACACCATATACCCATGCATTTCTGATTGTTGATGGTTTTTACCCTGTTTGGAAGAGGTAAAATGTGTAATTTTTACAGTTGATCACCAGGTGGCACCATTAACCCTTTAGAGCCTGTGCAAAACTTAGTTTCTGGCTTTATATGGAGTATAACCGCATATAAATGAGTGAGAAAACATTCAAATCTGATGCTGCACCTAAACTAACAACGCATCAAAGCCAGTGATGTTCCTAATCCTTCACATACTCCAGACTGTGATAAAAGGTACAAAAAAATCCACTCCACAACCACTTTTTATATTGAAAACAAGTCATTTTGTGTGTTTTTTCCCCAAATCAGTGACATCATTTATGAACTTGGCAATTAAAGAGTAAAAATCCTGGATTTTTTTATCAGGACTGAGGTTGATTAACACATTATAAGATGTGAGAGAATTTTTCTCTGATAATTTTATTTACAGCAGTTTAACTTAGTGGATTTCATCCCGAACACGACGAAAGGCTCGTGAATTTGAACAATACACATAAATGTGCCTTAGAAAAAATATGGCTGGTGTGCATCTTGACACGGACATATTTTAAGATACGCTTTCGGTTACAACAGCTCAAACATGCATTTTAGTCTGGTAAACCTGGTAAACTCCATTCAACTGCACAATTTACAATCACTTTATAGATTTAAAGCTCCATTTCACATCTGGAAGAGGCGTATGCAGGATTTTGTTCATGAATTCATTCTCTCCCACATGAAAAAATACTATAGTATATTATAGTAAAATTACTCTAGTAAATACTATAGTGTTTTTGAACCATACTATAGTAAAGATACTACAGTAAATTGTAGAATATTATAGTAAAATTACTCTAGTAAATACTATAGTGTTTTTGAACCATACTATAGTAAAGATACTACAGTAAATTGTAGAATATTATAGTAAAATTACTCTAGTAAATACTATAGTGTTTTTGAACCATACTATAGTAAAGATACTACAGTAAATTGTAGAATATTATAGTATTTACTACACTTTGTTAATTTACTGTAGTATCTTTACTATAGTATGGTTCAAAAACACTATAGTATTTACTACAGTAATTTTACTATAATCTACAATTTACTGCAGTATCTTTACTATAGTATGGTTCAAAACGCTAGTATTTACTACAGTAATTTTATTATAATATTCTACAATTTACTGCAGTATCTTTACTATAGTATGGTTCAAAAACACTATAGTATTTACTAGAGTAATTTTACTATAATATTCTACAATTTACTGCAGTATCTTTACTATAGTATGGTTCAAAAACACTATAGTATTTACTACAGTAATTTTACTATAATATTCTACAATTTACTGTAGTATCTTTACTATAGTATGGTTCAAACACACTATAGTATTTACTAGAGTAATTTTACTATAATATTCTACAATTTACTGCAGTATCTTTACTATAGTATGGTTCAAAACACTAGTATTTACTACAGTAATTTTACTATAATATTCTACAATTTACTGTAGTATCTTTACTATAGTATGGTTCAAAACGCTAGTATTTACTACAGTAATTTTACTATAATATTCTACAATTTACTGCAGTATCTTTACTATAGTATGGTTCAAAAACACTATAGTATTCACTACAGTAATTTTACTATAATATTTTACAATTTACTGTAGTATCTTTACTATAGTATGGTTCAAAAACACTATAGTATTCACTACAGTAATTTTACTATAATATTCTACAATTTACTGTAGTATCTTTACTATAGTATGGTTCAAAAACACTATAGTATTTACTACAGTAATTTTACTATAATATTCTACAATTTACTGCAGTATCTTTACTATAGTACGGTTCAAAAACACTGTAGTATTCACTACAGTAATTTTACTATAATATTCTACAATTTACTGTAGTATCTTTACTATAGTATGGTTCAAAAACACTATAGTATTTACTACAGTAATTTTACTATAATATTCTACAATTTACTGTAGTATCTTTACTATAGTATGGTTCAAAACACTATAGTATTTACTACAGTAATTTTATTATAATATACTATAGTATTTTTTCATGTGGGCTGAATCACAAGTACGTATATTTGAGAAATAATGACTGGTTAAAGTGTGTGGGCCTTATGGAGGATACGCTAATGTACAGCAATGCATTCCTTCATACACACTCAGGTTCTGTTGTCATTTTACTCTGATTATTAATAATGCAAACACACCCAGTGCGTCAGGTCAGTTTTAATCAGAGTCACGAACCGCTCATTTCAAGACACCATCACTAGTGTTAAAACATTGATCAGAAGTATTAAAATCATTCATCAGCTGTATAAGTGCTGTTCTCACACAGATTAAGAGCCATAAACAGGACTGTGGCGGAGTCCCAGACCAGCACAGAGAGAGAGAGCAGCTTCAGTAATGCAGTAAATGATCTGCTTATATCAGTCGAGAGCTTTAGGTTGAATGACCTGAAGCTGAACGCAGGAGTGTGTGTCCATACTCCAGATCGATTACACCTGCTGATGTTGGCAGGGACTCTTGTGTAAGTGATGCAGAGTTCACAGTGTTAATCTTGCGCTTTCTTGTGGTTTTCAGGGATGCTCTGGCTCAGCGGGGTCAGGCTCAGCAGGACGGTGTGCCGCTCGTACGCTTTAGAGCTGCGGAACTTCTCATCTGTCCCATGAAGCCGGTCCAGCACTCCCAGTACGCCATAGCACTGGTTAAACCTGCAGGCCAACAGAGTCAGAGGTCAAGCAATCAATCAGAAATCACCCCTATACTCTCACATCGGGCATTAGTGGTGTCAGAAGCCATAGTGGACATTATCTAGTACAGCTGATGTTCACTCAACGGCTGTCCGGATTCACTCCTTCAAGTGAACTATATTAGTGCCCACATGAAAAAATGCTCCAGTATATTATAGTAAAATTACTCTAGTGTTTTTGAAACGTACTATAGTAAAGATACTACAGTAAATTAACAAAGTGAAGTAAATACTATAACATACTACAATTTACTGTAGTATCTTTACTATAGTATGGTTCAAAAACACTATAGTATTTACTAGAGTAATTTTACTATAATATTCTACAATTTACTGTAGTATATTTACTATAGTATGGTTCAAAAACACTATAGTATTTACTAGAGTAATTTTACTATAATATTCTACAATTTACTGTAGTATCTTTACTATAGTATGGTTCAAAAACACTATAGTATTTACTAGAGTAATTTTACTATAATATTCTACAATTTACTGTAGTATCTTTACTATAGTACGGTTCAAACACACTATAGTATTTACTAGAGTAATTTTACTATAATATTCTACAATTTACTGTAGTATCTTTACTATAGTACGGTTCAAACACACTATAGTATTTACTAGAGTAATTTTACTATAATATTCTACAATTTACTGTAGTATCTTTACTATAGTACGGTTCAAACACACTATAGTATTTACTAGAGTAATTTTACTATAATATTCTACAATTTACTGTAGTATCTTTACTATAGTACGGTTCAAAAACACTATAGTATTCACTACAGTAATTTTACTATAATATTCTACAATTTACTGTAGTGTCTTTACTATAGTATGGTTCAAAAACACTACAGTATTTACTAGAGTAATTTTACTATAATATTCTACAATTTACTGTAGTATCTTTACTATAGTATAGTTCAAAAACACTATAGTATTTACTACAGTAATTTTACTGTAATATACTACAATTTACTGTAGTATCTTTACTATAGTATGGTTCAAAAACACTACAGTATTTACTAGAGTAATTTTACTATAATATTCTACAATTTACTGTAGTATCTTTACTATAGTATGGTTCAAAAACACTATAGTATTTACTACAGTAATTTTACTATAATATTCTACAATTTACTGTAGTATCTTTACTATAGTATGGTTCAAAAACACTATAGTATTTACTACAGTAATTTTACTGTAATATACTACAATTTACTGTAGTATCTTTACTATAGTATGGTTCAAAAACACTATAGTATTTACTACAGTAATTTTACTGTAATATACTACAATTTACTGTAGTGTCTTTACTATAGTATGGTTCAAAAACACTACAGTATTTACTAGAGTAATTTTACTATAATATTCTACAATTTACAGTAGTATCTTTACTATAGTATGGTTCAAAAACACTATAGTATTTACTACAGTAATTTTACTATAATATTCTACAATTTACTGTAGTATCTTTACTATAGTATGGTTCAAAAACACTATAGTATTTACTACAGTAATTTTACTGTAATATACTACAATTTACTGTAGTGTCTTTACTATAGTATGGTTCAAAAACACTACAGTATTTACTAGAGTAATTTTACTATAATATTCTACAATTTACTGTAGTATCTTTACTATAGTATGGTTCAATAACACTACAGTATTTACTACAGTAATTTTACTATAATATTCTACAATTTACTGTAGTATCTTTACTATAGTATGGTTCAAAAACACTATAGTATTTACTAGAGTAATTTTACTATAATATTCTACAATTTACTGTAGTATCTTTACTATAGTATGGTTCAAAAACACTATAGTATTTACTACAGTAATTTTACTATAATATTCTACAATTTACTGTAGTATCTTTACTATAGTATGGTTCAATAACACTACAGTATTTACTACAGTAATTTTACTATAATATTCTACAATTTACTGTAGTATCTTTACTATAGTACGGTTCAAACACACTATAGTATTTACTAGAGTAATTTTACTATAATATTCTACAATTTACTGTAGTATCTTTACTATAGTACGGTTCAAACACACTATAGTATTTACTAGAGTAATTTTACTATAATATTCTACAATTTACTGTAGTATCTTTACTATAGTACGGTTCAAAAACACTATAGTATTCACTACAGTAATTTTACTATAATATTCTACAATTTACTGTAGTGTCTTTACTATAGTATGGTTCAAAAACACTATAGTATTTACTAGAGTAATTTTACTATAATATTCTACAATTTACTGCAGTATCTTTACTATAGGATGGTTCAAAAACACTACAGTATTTACTAGAGTAATTTTACTATAATATTCTACAATTTACTGTAGTATCTTTACTATAGTATAGTTCAAAAACACTATAGTATTTACTACAGTAATTTTACTGTAATATACTACAATTTACTGTAGTATCTTTACTATAGTATGGTTCAAAAACACTACAGTATTTACTAGAGTAATTTTACTATAATATTCTACAATTTACTGTAGTATCTTTACTATAGTATGGTTCAAAAACACTATAGTATTTACTACAGTAATTTTACTGTAATATACTACAATTTACTGTAGTGTCTTTACTATAGTATGGTTCAAAAACACTACAGTATTTACTAGAGTAATTTTACTATAATATTCTACAATTTACTGTAGTATCTTTACTATAGTATGGTTCAATAACACTACAGTATTTACTACAGTAATTTTACTATAATATTCTACAATTTACTGTAGTATCTTTACTATAGTATGGTTCAATAACACTACAGTATTTACTACAGTAATTGTACTATAATATACTATAGTATTTGTTCATGTGGGTGGACTAACATAAGGAACAGTGATTGAGGGTTTTTGGATTTCGATTTCGGATTCAGCCAAGGTTTTACTG
Source organism: Gobio occitaniae (assembly GCA_033150135.1). Classification (NCBI taxonomy): domain Eukaryota; kingdom Metazoa; phylum Chordata; class Actinopteri; order Cypriniformes; family Gobionidae; genus Gobio; species Gobio occitaniae. The sequence goes on from JARQWZ010002093.1 coordinate 43,617, forward strand.
TATAGTTGGTCTCTTCGTGATAAGTTCGGGATGCCACCATCATCCTGTTCAAAGTGCTGCCTTTGATTTTCCTCCTAAAAAAAGCTTTTTCCAATAGAAATTGCATGTTTACATTGTCATAATCTATATTCAGGATATATGCGATCACCCAAGCAAGTCATGCACTGTGGTAATGGACTACAAAATGGTGGCCGTTTTAGTGTAGACTCACTCTTCCTGACTGATGAAAGAAAGCACATACAAAATGAAGAGGCGATCATTTACTACTAAACTGGTGGCACACAGCAACTGTAATCGGAGGAGATGGTATTTGCACATCATTGGAACTCACTGAAAATGGCCAGTACATTAGTTTTGACTTGGTTACATGATTGCCAGTTTTCATGTACGTGTCCTCACACGGAGAGCTCTCAGTGGAACAGAGTTTGCCATTATCTCGAGGTCAAAGGTGACGAGCTGAATGTGGAGCACAGGTGAGCGGCTCATTGATTAACAACAGCACAGATCAACTCTACCTCACAGCCGTAAACCTCGTCTTACTGCACTATTCGCACCAGATGCCATAAATCACAACCGGTTTTTCCCTCATGTTTTAGCCTCGTGCACAAACTGCATTGCAGTGATTTTCTGAAATGTAACTTGTGTGGGAATATTATGAAGTGTGTAAACGTCTGTACAGCGCCGCCTTTGCATTCAGTCCGTCTGATTTTAGGTCTTGAAATTATACACAAAAGCACCTGCTCATGTTAGTGTGTGTGTGTGTGTGTGTGTGTGGCATCTTTGTTCGGATCGTGATTAAAATGCCCTCTAATTTCAAATGGCTACTTTTTTTTGTTTAAAGAACCATTCAATTTGATTAAACAAAGACAAATATATAATTAAATAAATTTGCTTAAAGAAAAAAAGTTAAAATCATGAGGGTAAGTCATTAATGACACAATTTACATTTTTGGGTGAACTAACGCTTTAAGAATCGATATTGTTTTGTAAAAGTGAGAATCGATTAAAATCGAGAAATCTATATATTTTTTTACCCAGCCCTATTTGACACCACTGTAAAAGGGACTGTTATGTATTATTTCGGGTTAGCCTATAATGTAAGGCCCTGATTGGCGAAGTGGACCTACTTGAGATGGTGGAAGTCGTGGAACTCTGGCGAGGGCAGCAGGGGCAGGTGGTATCCGCAGTGGGAGATACTGGTCACCAGTAGAGCGATGGTGAACCACAGGCTGGTGGTGGCCACATGTGAGCCGAGCAGAACCGGCCCAGCCAGAGCCGGCAGCATGTTGGACAGCTGACACACACACACACACACATGAAGCGTTCAACACACACTTGCTGTACGGCTCACAGCTTCACATCGGAGCGGGTCTTACCACGTGCTCCACCGGATGAGCGTAGAGCGCCACCACTCCCACTGGAGCCGTCCACTCGTGATGGATCTTGTGGATGCTCTTGTAGAGCGAGGGATGGTGAACCAGTCTGGAGGAGCAGATGAGGGACAGTCAACTATATCACTGATCTTATGTGGAAACTCTGATGAGCATGAGAACAGTTGGCCAACAGATAAAGCTGAACCGGGTTCATTATTAATGAACTTTACACTGAATCAACACTGACACTACAGATGCTTTACAGCTGAATGCGTCTGATATCTGCTGAAGTTTGCGTCATTGATTCTGTTATCCTGCTCTGCAGTGTTGGGGTGGCGCATTACAAGTAACTTGAGTTATGTAATATCACTTTTTCCAAGTAACTAGTAAAGTAACGCATTACTTTACAAATTTACAACAAAATATCTGAGTTACTTTTTCACATTAATTTGACTGACAGCTCATGTTGAGTTAGTGCAGAGGTGTGTGTGTGTGTGTGTGTGTGTGTGTGTGTGTGTGAACATGAGGGTTATTGTAGTTCTAGACTAAATGTGAGCACTTATTTATCTCACTTGCACAGTAAAGATTCTGTCCTCCTCAAAATGAAGAAAATCAGTCAAATGCAAAATCAGAGTATAAGCAAACCTCCAATAATTAAATGTTTTTATGCATAATCTACCTTTATATTTAATTTCCCAATGTCTTGCTGCTGATCTTTGATGATGAAAATGACTAGATTTATTGTTTTTATTGGTGTAACTTTTTTCTCCTGCCTCTATTCTCCATTATCCAGAGCTGCGCCCTCTAGTGTTCATGAGGGAATCTGCATTTTTACCTCAGCCTGGGGCGCATTATTTACATTTTGGTATGAAGAGGTCTTTACCATTACACAAAAATATAACTTTGTTATAAACAAAAACAAGCCCAGCCCAGGTGAGAAAAAGTAACGTAACGCATTACTTTTCTTAAAAAGTAACTAAGTAACTCAATTAGTTACTTTTTAAGGGAGTAACGCAATATTGTAATGCATTACTTTTCAAAGTAACTTTCCAACACTGCTGCTCTGAAACCGTCAGCACCGCATGAAGTGCTGTACAAACTCTTCATTTAGTGTCTGTGGTCCTGAATGCTTGTGTGTGTGTGCTCAGCGTGATCTCCACGTATATCTGTACGTATATGTGTGTGCACTTCAATGAAAACAGAGCATTAATATAGAACAGTGATTCACCTTCCAGCCAATCAGAATCGAGTGTTCAGACAGAACATGGTATAAGTGCAGATATTCAGCATCAGCAAATCGCAAATAGTTGAGATTGATGTTTGGATTTATTACATCACTGAGAGTCTGATGGCAGATTTACTCAGAGAAAACAGCAGAAGCGGCTCGTGAAGGAACACAGAGCGACTGAATCACACTTTCAGTGAAGCAGAAGCTCCAGCTTACTCCGCACTTCTTCTGCAGTGTAGAGACCTCATAAGCATGGTTGCCAGATAGCAAACATCAAGGAAAATAGCAAGTAGAAAACGTGTTCGTTTAACAGAAAAGCTGTTATTGGGAGATTTAAATGATTGCAATCTGGCAAACGCAAAGCGTGAAAGCTCAATTTTTGTCTCCAATATGTACAAGATTTTCAAGAGTCTTTTTTCTTCAACGATATTGCATGTTGATGTAATCACAGTTATCATTGAATGACCTCGCTGTCCTTTCGTGTTACTGTGCGTTCACAGGACTTGCGCGACGCGTGAACATGTTGAGTTTCCTCGCTTCATTCGCTTCACAACAGACGTGAGTTCGCCTCATGGGCGGGGCTTCTGCCAGCGGCTCGTCTCGTTGTGAAATGGCTGACATGGATTGTTTTAAAATACGGCGAATAAGCTCAATGTGCCGGCTTTAGCTAGCTTGTAGTCTCAATAGTGTGTATTCAGGGGGATTGGGACACTTTCTCCAAGTCATCTCAATGGCTAAATGTGTCCCAATCCCCCTGAACTCACTCTATGTAGAGCTCAAACTGAGTAAAGAGCAGCTCTCCAGACTGTCCCACCTCCTCACTCACTTTATTCCAAGCAAGATCCTTTTATTCCTGTTTCTATAAAGTATGAAGATCTATTGACAGCTCTGGGTATCCACATATGATTCTGTCCTCATTGTTGTCACCATAGATCTCCATAATAAAGGCTAAATGTGTTATGGCGGAGTCTCTAACGTCATCACTGGCGGCCATCTTGTCACAGGCCAGCTTTCTGGCGGCCATCTTGTCACAGGCCAGCTTTCTGGCGGCCATCTTGTCACAGGCCAGCTTTCTGGCGGCTCCTGATGTAAGGCGAGTGATCTGAACACAAATACTCTTATCTCGCTCAAATCTGGACGGATTTACAAATGGTTTGGTTTCTTACAAACGTTATTAACGTGGCTATAATTCTGGATGCTTGAACAAATTATGAATAATTATTCATAAGTATGCAGTGTCATAACTACATCTCTGACGCTTATAAAAAAACAGTTTGAAAATCGGTGGAAAATTTAGCAAGTTATGGTTATTTAAAAAGTACACGCACCATTAACACACAATGAGTGAGCGAGCTGACTGTGACAAGATGGCCGCCAGGTGTGGACGTCGACCTCCATTGGCCAGCAGCGGACGAGACATCTAGCCTTTATTATGGATCAGGGCTCGACATTAACGCTTGTCCGGGACAAGTGGATATTTTGAAGGGGCAAGTGAAAAGTAATTTTACTTGCCCAGCGGACAAGTATCCTGGTTAAAACAAAAAATAACTAGGGAATCACCAAAGTGCAGTAATGATTCTGCATTCAGTGTAAGTGGAGATCGATACGATAGTGAATAATATAAAAAGAACTGACGTTAACAAGGTTGAGCTGTTAAGGCTCTCGCAGCCTCGAGGAGAAAATCCAAAACAAATGAGTGCCGCTCATAAAGAGAAACTAACGTTAGTTAACATATCGTTAAACGGTTAAAATTGTGTAGTTTTTATATTTATAACATATGATACAGTTAAACAACATTACACTAACAAGAGTGTGTTTTCCTGAACACCATCACGACTGAAAATGACTGATTTCATACGCCAGCTCCATAAACAATTTAACATTAAGTCGCTTACATTTTAGATGCATTATTGACGTTTTTGTTCTATTCAGCAGCGAAAATAGTTCCAAACAAAGATCCCAGCAGAACCGTAACGCATCTCACAGCATCAGTGTGTGTTAGTGAATGATTCAGCGTTTGAATGAATCGGTTGAATCAAAGATTCACTGACCTGTTCGTAAACAACGCCTCATTCTTGAATGAATCATCTGTTTAAATGAATCGACTCAATGAATCGCTCATTCAGACGGTCACAGCGCCCCCTAATGGTGGTTTAGTTTCATCTTTCCAACATTTCTTATTTGTATATTCAAAAATATTTAAAATAATCTCATAATATTTATTTAATGCAGTTGTAATTTTTCAGTCTAAATAATTTAATTTGATTGGTAACAGCCTATGGTGTCTTATTCTAATTTAATTAATTGATCAAATTTGAAAATATAAAAGGAAAGCTGAAGCATACCCTATATTTCATACGATTATGGAAAAATGCCCTTTTTAAAAAGGTAAAAATATCACAAATATGCATATTTAAATATGTCAAAGCTGATTGAACACTGGTGAGAATATTGCTTCAGAATAGATTATATTTACAAAAATAATAAAATCCGGACAAGCTAATTTTTTTCTTGGACACGTGAATGACAGATTTACTTGCGTGTTAAAAGGCTTGATGTCGAGCCCTGTGGATATCTATGGTTGTCACTACTAGAGCAAGCTCCTGATTGGTTAAGGCAGAATGTCTATTGGCACCAGGTGTGAGTGCAGTGAGCCGCTGACCTGTGTGTGTAGTAGAAGAGGATCTCCTCCATCAGGCCGCAGACCGCCAGCTCCAGCAGAACCCAGTGGAAGCTGGGCAGCTCGGGGCCGCACGGGTCCCCGCGCCACTGCATCAGCATGAAGGTCAGAACCACCACGGGCCCCGAGAGACACACCTGGTTAAACAGCACCGTCTTCACCGCCTGCCGCAGCCGGCCCGCATCCACCTGCCGGACAAACACTCATCTTAAGGGGCAACTTAACCCCTTTAGATTTTTAAGTTGTCAGAAATATCAGTAAACCTGTGTTTTTTTTCCTCAAAATGTTGTGACTTTTTCTCATTTAGGGTCATGAACATGCATACAAAGTTTCAACACACTGATGTGTTTTGACTAGTGCTGGGCATCGATTAAAAAAAAAAAACTAATTAATCACATTTTTTCTGTAATTAATCGCGATTAATTGCACGTTTTTAATATTTTTAGTTTTTAATATTTTGATATTGTAATAATTTCAGTTAAACTCCAAATTAATGTATAAACAATTTATTGACAGCATATTTTAAATATGTGTTGTATTGTCATGTTTTTATGAATGAAGGCCAGTATCACTGATGTCTCTATGAAACATTAATGACATTACATTACAGTATAACTGAAAGATACCAATCTCAACGTTTATTAGGCTTTAAAAAAATACTTTTAATTTAAGTAAACTTAAAATCAATCTTTACATAAACCCATTATAATATGTTATATTTACCCATGGTCTTCCCTGTCAGACATATACAGAAATGTAATAGTTATCAAACACCTTTCTTAACTGCATAAATAATAAATGAAATATAGATTAATCATCATTAAAGCTACACTTTCCTCTGTTCCCGTTGTTCATTGATGAACATTAATGACATCATCATCAGTGCTACTGTCACTTTAAGAACGTCCGCGCATCTCATTATCTCACAACTCTTTAAGTTAATTTAAGACGTTATTGAACTCATTTAAGACTCTAATATGAGAATACTCTAAATTCTCTGTGTTGTTGTTATTGTTTGTTCAAGAGCAAAAGAGAACTCGATGTGAGCAGGAGACTGACGCAAGTCTGTGCGTCGAGTGTGTGTGTGTGTGTGTGTCCCTTGATTAGCTGACATGAGACGCATCCACACAGATAGGACAATGACACTCACACACACACACACACACACAGGACACTGGCATACAGCGCGTTCTCTTGTGTCTTGTCGCGCTTGGAAGCATTCACATGAATAAGAGCGTGGTGATCATGTAACGCTAAGCAAAAATGAATATAAAAACGGACGCTGCGTTATTTGCGTTAAATATTTATATTGCATTCAGCTGAAAAAATGAATCGCCCGCGTTAGCGCGTTAATTTGCCCAGCCCTAGTTTTGACATATACACACAAAAGAACTGTTACGTTCGTGATGTTCACGGGTCAATCTGACCCGCATATTTTAATGTTCTAAGGCAATTGTAGAGACCCAAAATAATACAGTTTCTGGGTTATATTTTGTTATTTTAATTTTTTACTAACCTATGAAGCTAAAAAAAATTAGCTTTTCCCCATTTTTTTTTGTATGCCACAAATGGTAAAAATGAGCTATAAATTCTTTTTTCAATCTATCTGAAATACTATCTAACCTACATTGTTTTTCCTGAAATTGTGTAACTTTTTCTCATTTAGGGTCATTAACATGCATGCAAAGTTTCAACATGCTGATGCGTTGTGAAATGTGCATATCAAAATATTATACACTCTTGCTGTTTGTGGGTCAGTTTGCCCCGTATAGGACAGCAGTTCAAGAGCAACTCTACAGACACAAAATACTAAACACTGTGTGTGTCAGAGCTCTTCAACTCTAGTCCTGAAGTGCTGAGATTAACAACTTCATCAAGCAGTAAAGTAAAGTTTAAAATAAGTTATAGTTTATGAACATGTAAAACATAATTTTTTTAAATATTTTATATAAAATATACATTTTACAAAACATGTTCAATTCTAAAACTTCAAGAAAATCAAAGCTAAATATCTGAACAAATTCTGTGCCAAATTTTAGGTTGATATCTCAAAAAAAGATGTACCAACGTTTTCCACTAGATGACATGTAGACTCTTCCATTTCCATATATGGGTTGAGTGATCTGAACGTTATATTTCATACTTTTCAAAATATCTATGAAGTAGACATCCTATTCAGAAGTAGTTTGGGCAGTAATGTTAATATTTGATTTGAATTCAATCTCTAAAATGCAGATAAAAAATGATATGGAAAGAGTCAGAGCGCGCGTTATAGTTTGGCCTCGCATCACAAATGACGAATCTTTCGCTATTAATCTGTCATCTCTTTTGAAAATCAGTCACCAAATATGAAAATTAGAGTCTGAAAGCTTTAAAATGCTATATAGCTGGTCAATATTACTTTAGGTTTAGACTAAGATATTATTGTTGGCAAGTGTCCCGATGGCCAATCTTAAAAATAGTGGTTAAAAGTATTTTTATAAATCGTAAATTCAGAGAGTTAGCTGACATCACTTCTAGTTAGTAGAGTGTCTAAGGTAAAGGTAACTCTAGGGTAAACATAATCTGAATGGAAAACCTTTTACAGATTAATATTATCAGACTTTTAAAAACATGTTGCTTCATATAATGACTGACACTGCCAGTGAACTCTGAACTTTATGGCCATTATTGAGCGTCTCTCTGCTTTAACAGCCAGACACACTGCATAATCTAAACATGGAAGAGTTTATGACTGTCTGATTACATATGCTGTTAATCTAAATTCATGCCATGCGTGCTAAAATGATAATCAGTGCTGCCGGTTAGCAGAGAGAGTTATCACTGTACAGGCCAGTGTGTTCATTAAAAACAGGACTGAGCTACAGTACACACTGAGCCGTGTTTTACACCCAAAGAACATTTACACTGATATATCAATACACACTGATATTTGCAGATATTTACTAATAAACCCTACAAATCTTTGTGCGATGCTGGAAACTAATCACTAAAGAGTTTTCACTGAAACACCAACTCTAACATCATTTTTAAGTTATGTTTTATTTTTAAATCGTCGCCTTTTCACGTTTAAATCAGAGATGCTTTTGAAACTGCATTATTACTTATGAGTAAGGCTCTTAAGAAACGCACTGGTCAAATAGTATCAGTGCAATATTCATTAATGTTGCTTTATCTTTCATTTGTCAGCTAAATAATTGTGTGAATATGAAATATATTTCCCAGCCTCAGCAAGATCTGGGTCTCCGTTATACTGGGAGTAACTGCTAAATAATGTGATGATTACTCGAGCAATCGGATATTTGTAGTTATTAATAATTGGATCTATACAGTCTCAAAGTAAGTAACCTTATGGTTTTATTGAACAGCACTGTAAACATACTAGAGATGCACCGATATGAACATTTTGGCCGATAACGATAATTATTTGCATTTGAAAGCCGATAACCGATATATCGGCCGATAAATCCACATTTTTATATAATATTTAAGAGCAATTCAACACCATCACAGTGAAGAGTGTACATCTGAAGGAAATAATACATTATTTATCGGCTTTAATATATCGGCCAAATTTTCTTATTGGGCTGATAGTGATAACATTAAAAAATTAACATACACTATGTATACTATGCACATATATAATGTTTTTTTTGTTTGTTGAATGAACAACATTTTATTTAATTTTACTGATTACTCAACACGGGTACGTTTTTTGGACATGACCCCCCCCCCCCCCCCCCCCCCCCACAATAATTGGAAATTGCCAAATTGTCCCCACAATATTTGATATTTCTTAAGTCTCCGGTACGCATCTGTTTGTTGTTAGGATGAAATATATTTTATTTTATTTTTACATTTTTGGGCCAATCAGAGCAAAGAAGGCGGGGCTTAATGTTCACTGAAGTTATCAGTGAATTTTATGTCATAAAATAAATGTAATATTTGATAACTGTTTTACCATGGATATGTTTTATGGCCCACAGTGACGCAAACTACTTCAGCTTTTTAGTGTAATTTCACCATTTAGAATTGAAAATATGCAATCATGTATAACTTGATGACAGATGAGGCGGCTTTTGAATGTGACGAGACAAGAACGTTTTTTACATTTTTTACATTTTAGACATACTGAACAAACAAGAGTGAATGTGCATATTTTTAAAAATATTATTTGCAAAGAGTTTAAATGGATTACTTCACAACTATATAGGCTATAATTAGACCTAGAACTTCTGTTACCGTTCTTATTCACTCTTTATTATTAACTGTCACCGTCCCACTGCCGCTCTTTTTTTAATCGCCTTTTTTTCATATCATATATTTGAGTAATTATCATAAATTAGGTATCATTTGAAAGCTTATGAACTCAAAATTCATCCTGTGAAAACCGTTTTGAAATCGGACGTTGTGTTACCATGGAACCGGTACTCTAAATTCTTCTAGCGGGCTCCTCTCCCTAGTGGGCGGCGTCATGTTTCGTATTACAACATTTATTTTAACGACTTTATAATCAAAATATTTTCTAATCTTGACAAAACACATATCGTCGGAAAGGTCTGAGTCTCAAGGGTCCATATTTGGGGACTGTTTTGTGATGGAAGTGACATTTGGACAGAAATTTACAGGAAACTGCATTAAAAAAAACAATCAATGGAATGTGAATGACACCCGGTGGCTGTTTTTGGTACAGCGCCCAAAACAACATCTCATGGGGACTTTAATTTTTGTGATATCAACTTCAAATTTGGAACACAACTTGATTAGACATATGGCTTTGATTTTATAGTAATTTTAGATTAAGATATTTATATTATATAAAATAAAAAATATTTAGTACAGTATTTTTTATTTACAGTAAGTTTAAACGTTCATAACTTTTTCACACTTTCATATTTTGAAATGCTTTCACTTCAGTAATAATCTGCCGAGTGTCTTCTTTAAAACAGGACCAAACTTAGGTCTAAGTGTTCTTGAATTACAGCCCTTTAAGTTTGGAGGGTGCATTTTCATGTGTATTCTCAAAAGGGGGGGGGACAGTTAAGGGGTTAAATCCCTTATTTAATGAATGAATGGGTACCGGGTTGTTTTTATCAGGCTGAATCCTGTAGCGTGTGATGAAGCTTGGCTTTCCTGTGGAGTCCACCACCATCAGCAGGGCATTAAACAACCAGAAGGACAGCGTTGGCACCAGCATGGTCCCTGTTCAACACCACAGAGAACATCACTCACTATTCCTATTCCTACTTTCAACTCGTGGCATTGTAGGGTAATTTAATAAATCAGGTCCAGACTGAGACTAACACAGATCGATATGCTTCAGTCTAGAAAAACAGAGGCATGAACATTTCATAATCAATGTCCAGAGGGGACGCCGCATAAAGGTTAAAAACAAGGTTTACGACTTCTCTGACCGATAAAAAACAAGGCCGCTTCATTTCCACCCAAGGCGAAGTGAAGTTTGGTCCACTGAGTCTGCCAGAAATCTCCAGACGCTCCCCAAAACCTCTGCAAATGCCTGGAACACAAGCAGATCATGAATGATGGAAGGACAGGGCAAACACACAGGTAGAAGAAGGCAAAACTGCTCACCATGTCACAGAGTTTCTAAACCCGATCAGGAAGAAAAGCCCAGATCCAATGACAAAAGCTGCTTTCTTCACCGAGTCCCAAAGTCCTCCAGTGCTTTCCTGATTTTAGAGATGAGATGCCACATCATATTGAATACATACAACTAATGTGAGCCTGTGTTGAACAGACATACACATTCTCTATTTTCCACATAATAAAGTCATCAAAACTAAGAAATAACACAATCTGTGGCCCTGGAGTCCTGATCTCACGAGTATATCTGAGGCAATGGCCAACAACACATCAAAAATACTATAGAATATTATAGTAAAATTACTCTAGTAAATACTATAGTGTTTTTGAATCGTACTATAGTAAAGATACTACAGTAAATTGTAGAATATTATAGTAAAATTACTCTAGTAAATACTATAGTGTTTTTGAACCATACTATAGTAAAGATGATACAGTAAATTGTAGAATATTATAATAAAATTACTGTAGTAAATACTATAGTGTTTTTGAACCGTACTATAGTAAAGATACTACAGTAAATTGTAGAATATTATAGTAAAATTACTGTAGTAAATACTAGTGTTTTGAACCATTCTATAGTAAAGATACTACAGTAAATTGTAGTATATTATAGTAAAATTACTGTAGTAAATACTATAGTGTTTTTGAACCATACTATAGTAAAGATACTACAGTAAATTGTAGTATATTATAGTAAAATTACTGTAGTAAATACTATAGTGTTTTTGAACCGTACTATAGTAAAGATACTACAGTAAATTGTAGAATATTATAGTATTTACTACAGTAATTTTACTATAATATTCTACAATTTACTGTAGTATCTTTACTATAGTATGGTTCAAAAACACTATAGTATTTACTACAGTAATTTTACTATAATATACTACAATTTACTGTAGTATCTTTACTATAGTATGGTTCAAAAACACTATAGTATTTACTAGAGTAATTTTACTATAATATTCTATAGTATTTTTTCATGTGGGACATTTTCTTTTATGCCATAAATCATTCGGATATTAAGATCATGTTCCATGAAGATATTCTGTAAATATATATCATAAATGTATTATTAGTAGTGATATGCTTTGCTAAGGGCTTCATCTGGACAACTTTAAAGGAGATTTTCTCAATATTTAGATTTTTTTTACACCCCAGATTCCAGATTTACAAACAGTTCGGCTAAATATTGTCCTAACAAATCAAACATCAATGAAAGATTATTATTCAGCTTTCAGATTTGTGAAAATCGACCCTTATGACTGGTTTTGTGCTCCAGGGTCACTGTTTCTGACAGAATTAACAGTTAATGGTGCAGAAATAATTCAGCATTTATTATATATATCTTTTCGAAGTGCAGTTACAGGTTATGATTTGCGCGATGTGTGTTTTGTTACATCACTAGCGATGATGTAAGAACACACACACACACACACACACACACACACACACACACACACACACACACACACACACACACACACACACACACACACACACACACACACACAGTAAGGGTTCAGAGAGACTGAACAAACATAAACACTGAAGAAGAAGAAGAAGAATAAAGAGAAAGACTCACTCTGTCCATGGCGGTGTGTGTGTGTGTGTGTGTGTTCACACAGGCGCTCCGAGCGCGTGTCTGTTTATACTGTACTTGTTTACAGCCTCTTCTGCGTCATCAGCTGGTCTGTGATTGGTCAAGCGATGATCAGCTGACAATCCATGCAAAATGACTGAGAAGGAAATACTATCGCTCCTTTCTTGCAGGAAATACTTATAATAATAATATATAAAAATGTATTTGAATATAAAAATAATACCTAATTAGCTTGTCATAGACAATTGAGATGTTTATTTGTGAGCGATATAATACATTTATTGGCGCCTTAAAGGTGTAATATGTAAGATTTTTGTATTAAAATATAAAAAAACCACTAGATCAGTGTTATATATTGTGATGACTCGTGTACATTATCCCAAATGTTTCCCAGAATGTTTAAATCCAGAGAAATCAGTGATTTTAAAGGCGGCATGAAATCAAATTTTACAATTCATATTTTTATATTTAATATTGTAGTGTTTACTATAACTGATTTATCTGTGCACTGAGGGCGGGGTTATGGCGCGAGGGCGGGCTTATGGCGCGAGGGCGGGGTTATGGCGCGAGGGCGGGGTTATGGCGCGAGGGCGGGGTTATGGCGCGAGGGCGGGGTTATGGTGTGAGGGCGGGGTTATGGTGCGAGGGCGGGGTTATGGTGTGAGGGCGGGGTTATGGCGCGAGGGCGGGGTTATGGTGCGAGGGCGGGGTTATGGTGCGAGGGCGGGGTTATGGTGCGAGGGCGGGGTTATGGTGTGAGGGCGGGGTTATGGCGCGAGGGCGGGGTTATCGCCCCCTGTCTCGTTTCTGCCCCGCCTCTCAGAAACCTGTCACTGATGGTAGCAATATTGTGGTTAGGTGTACACAATACCTTCTTCAGGAAGGACTTGAGGCAAAAAGAGAGGAATATATGAGAAATAAAAGCTTTTTTTATGTAAAAATTACTCAATATAGTCGGACGAACAGCTTGTCGTGACGGCTCGCACGTGTGTGAACGCACACACCTTATAAGGGAGAGCTGAGAAAAAGTTTTACAGAAATAAAGCCATAAAAGGCTTAAAATAAGTTAAATCTGTAGCATAAACCAGCGAAAAGTGGGGAAATATGCTCAGTAACATACGTAGAAAAGATTTAGAGAGATTATACATTTATTTAAAGGGTAACTAAACCCCAGCTCAGAGCTTAACTCCACCCACTGGCAAATTTTGAAAAATGCTGTAAAAGTGGGCAGAGCCCGGCGGAGAGGGGATGAACCGAGGGCGGGGCTGAGTGGAGGGCGGAGCTGAGACCCGCAGTGACGGGTTGATTGACAGCTGTCAGACTCGCGAGTCGCAAAGATGGAGAATGACTGGAGTGACGCCAGTAGCTTTGCAACAGAGCGGTCATTTCTCCTACCTTCACCTGAAGTGGAGGAGGGTGGATTGTCTGTAGACACAAACCCGGAGCCTTATCAATGCGAGCCGCTGCTCAAACTGCGTTAACTCCCGATGCCGACGATGCTAGTGAAGCAGCCGCGCAAGAGAACTGACCTAATCTATGTACAGTCAAATCCTACACTTAATGCCACTAAAAATAGATCATATATCTGATATACATACGATTTTCATTCAAATGAACTGAATCAATAAGCAGCGCAGGACCTAAAAGCCTATAAACAGATTTCCTCAAATAAGTTAGACTATAGAATATACGCCAGCACGTTACGGTATTGTTGTTCGTTACCGCGGCAACCACTTGCGTGTCAGGGTTTGAAAGCGCGTCTCATGTATGAAAATTATCTGTACACATGACGGGCGGCAATAATATCGCAAGAAAAGCCTGACGTGTACTGACAACTGCATTATTTAACCGTATTTTCTTCATTACAATGTTAAAGCATGTGTCAAGTGAGTTTCATTCATAATATTTACTTCATGTAATATGACAGTTCATACTGGAGTGAAGCCGTTCATCATGTGATTGGGGGAAACATGAGGGCGTGGTGAGCTCGTGCCAGGGGCGCGGATAGTGAGCCGTTGGAAGAACCATCATACGTCACGATGACCCTCAACGTCCAATAGGAAAACTCAACTGCAGTAGCCACCGTTCAACCTTAAGAGGGCAGCACTTTGGCGGTTTTACACCATATTTTATAGAATTAAAACACTTTATACTCAAATGTCAAAACACTTACTCGAATCAATGAACAGCATTAATAAAGCCCCAGTATTACAGATCATTAACTAAAAAAAGTTAGTTTAGGGTTTAGTTACCCTTTAAGAGATAGATCGAGTTTTTCTCCACAGCTGAGTGCAAACTTCAAATCTGCCTCCATTTTGTTAGCAACGGCAACGATCCAATCAATTCCCGAAGGACGAAATCAAGCCCCACCCTACATTTTTTCTAATTTCAGAAGCCGTTTCACTCGGATTTACGTCACAATAAGGAGAAAAAGACGATCTCAACTTCCGTTTCATGCCGACTTTAACCGTGTGTGTGCTTCGTCTATCAGTGACATCATCCCCGCGTCACCCTCAGGTGTTATTGTGCGGTAACCATGGCAACACTAGCGGCGCTTTAATATCTGATGTGTTTTATTAGACAATGTTTGGATCATTGATGGAAAGAAACTCCTCATTGTTCTCCAGCTCAACACAGTTAGTCTTTGTGCGGTAAATCAACAACAGCAGATTTACACAATGAGTTTTACCGCCTCATATGATCTCGCTCACTGCAGAGTGAACAAGTGTCTCAGAATAGCGCCCAGCCAACATTATAACATCACTTTAACACACACACGTGTGTGTGAGAGGATCAAACACACACACGCATGAGCGGAAGAAGCGGAAGCTCCCCCCCAATACAACAGGTACTAGTGATGAACAAAATAACATAATGATAATAATATTCCCGTGAGTTACATTTATTTTTATTTTTCAATTGGGCCATTTTCTAATGTAACTGTTCCGTCACATTTGTCAAATTCATAGATCCATAACTTCATAATGCTACAGTAAAATTGCCTTTGAGAGTGCGTTAACATTTTAACTGGAGCCTTATTCCTAGTGCACTTGACTGTCACCATGCACCATTAGGAGCAATTTTACTGTAGCATTATTGAGTTATGATCCCATGATTCTGAGAGATATGACATACAGTAATATGGTGACTATTGGCTCAATTGGAGGCGCTATATCTCCGCTGTTTTTGGTGCGTTCACATTTTAACTGGAGCCCTATTTCTAGTGCACTTGACTGTCACCATGCAACATTATCAGCAATTTTACTGTAGCATTATTAAGTTATGATCCCATGATTCTGAGAGATATGGTACAAATGACAAAGTACACTACAAATGTACATATAAATACCTTTAAACTGTACTTTTAGTAGCCTAAACTAAATAAATATAGCCTACTTAAAGTCTGCTAAATTAAAACTAATTGTGTCCTAAATGTAGGCCTACTTTAGTTATGCAGGAATAGAGCTGATCGAGTTTCAACTAAAGATAGACTAGTGTCATACAGAATGAAAGTGAAAGCAGATGTTCAGTGTTTACACGCGCCATACACCAGGATGATCGGGGAAAACGGGATTTAATGCTAATGTAGGAATGTTTAATAGTATTTCGTTGTTTATGCAGTAAATCACGAGCTCATAAAGAGAACATGTGTCGAGTTGCCCTTCGATCAAGTGCAAGTTTGGCGCATGATTGACTTCTAGTTAACGTAAGTAGCCTACACAAACTTGATTATCTAAATCTTATTATTGTGTCTTAATTGTCTTTTTTGGACATACGTTTGTTAACCATTTGTTAAGAAATTACACGTTTCATATGTAGTTTTATGTAGCCTATATTATAGGCTATTGCCCGCCCTTACGAAAACGAACCACAGTTTTACTACAAATAAAACCAAAAGACAATGGTTATTATAGTTAAACCATAACCAAAAATGAACCATGGCTTTGCTACTCTAACCATAGTTTAACCATGGTATTTGTTGAATCTGTGTATATAGGCCTAAATGGTAATCAATAAGCCAAAAAAGACATGGTTAGCCTACTTTTAGCCTACTATAGGCAAATCAAACCATGGTTATTTTTCGTAAGGTCGTGCTGATCACGGGACGGCCATATAACAAACTCTACATTTAAAATGTGTCATTCTTTTGGGAAAAAGCATCGTTTGATTTGCGAACTGGAGAATCCTCCCTAACCGCAAATCCCTTTCACTGTCCGCGTTTCGATTTCAGGAAAACACGCGATCATCCTGAGCAGGCACGTGCAGAGGGGGGGGGGGGGGGGCCTGCCCTTTTTCAAAATGAATCAAAAGTGCCCCTCTCAGACAAATATCAATGATAATATCGTGGTCAATAAAACTAAATAAATGTGATTATTATAACATGACAATGTATACAATAGTAACGAACGGCTCAAAAGTCGGACAATTTCTGTTGAGGCGTTGCCGTAACGCGTTGCTATGGGTCGCGTGCGTTTTGATTGACAGCTGATTTTCCACTGTTCGGAAGCGGCTCTCGAGCCAAATATGGTCCTTTCAGAGAGTGTGTGGCCTCACGGGAAAAAAGTAAACCAATATTTTTTTTTCATCCATAATCAGAGCTAATGTGTTGATTAAATTACAAAGCTATATATGATATATTTTAAAGTATTACACAATTCACCAATGCCCGTTTGTCATGTATAAACACCAACCAATCGTGATCTGGCAAAGCAAGTTCAAATTCCATTGGGCGATGATCATGTGAAGCGGTAATTTTCTGTTCTTATTCATAAATCAGTTGAAAATGACATGGACAGACGAACTAACGTTTGTGGAACGATTTCCTGCGGTTTGGCTCATTTTATAAATTGCATCACTGACAAAATGGATTTTAACAGACAAACAAACAAATCCCTGCACAAAACCACAGCAGCAAAAGTCGCATTAATGGTAAGTAATGTTAAATTCACTTGTATTTATGTAGCCTATATTGATACATAATTTACTATTTCATGAAACTATCAAAGTTAACAAAACCCAAGTGCCAGCGGCTCCTACAGGCCTATTATGTGAAGTGTAGGCTGGAGAAATGGTGACGTGAAAGGACTTTATTATACTATTTTTGAATATTATGCAGCATTATGAAATAAGTGTCTTATGTTCATCAAGCCTGCATTTATTTGATAAAAAAAATAATGGTTTTCTATTTTAAAATAATTTAAAATATAACTTATTCCTGTGATTACAGCTGTATTTTCAGCATCATTACTCCACTCTTCAGTGTCACATGATCATTCAGAAATCATTCTAATATGAGGATTTAATGTCAATGGTGGAAACTGTGAGACTCTTTTAAAGATTCTTTGATTAATAAAAAGTTAAAAAGAACACAATGTAATAATATTTCACAATATTAGGCTACTGTTTTTTTTCTGAATTTTTGATTAAATAAATGTAGGCTCGATGAGCATAAGGATATATAAACACACACACATATATATATATATATATATATATATATATATATATATATATATATATATATATATATATATATATATATGTATATGTTATGTATAAATATTATTATATATTATATATATAAATATTTACATATTTATATATATATATTTACATATATATATATATTTACATATTGCCCCTTTTTTACATTTGAGCCCCTGCCCCTGACGAACTCTCTGCACGGCCCTGATCCTGAGGATGTGATTTACAGATTGATCGGAAATTGAAAGCTTTTGTAACATTATTAATGTCTTTACTGTCAATTTAGGTCCGTTGAATGCATCATTACTGAATAAAAGTATTACTTTAATTTCCAAAACATTAATAAATTCTTACTGTCCCCAAAGTTTTGAATGGTAGTGTGAGGTATAATGTTAATAAAGCTTTCTATTCCAGATAAATGCTGTTATTTTGAACAATAGTTTGTGTAACGTGACATTTTTTTATATGACATTAAAATTATTTAGATTTTAAATCTAATTAGAACTAAATTGTACATAATAGATTAAACAAAACAAATGTGTTTAAGCATCTGAGAACCTTTTATACACCAATTTTGGTGCTTCAGTGGTTCTTCATCGGTTCTTTGACTAAGGTGCTATATAGCATCTCTGAAGAACCACTGAAGCACCAAAATTGGTGCTATATAGCACTAAAAAAGGTTCCCCTATGATTACAAGCCAAGAACCCTTTTTGGTGCCATATAGAACCTTTTTCTTTTTTTAGAGTGAATTAATCAGAGAACCTGTTGATTCTGAAGACTTCTCCAGATCAAATAATTGATATTTGTTTTTTAATCTCAGTTTTTTTGTCTTGTAAATACTTTATATTTGTATTATTATTTTCTGTAATCTGCAGTGTTGCAGAAACATGATCACTTTATGAACAGGTCCCAGGTCTGCTCCTCTGTCCCCATAAATCACTAATGACAGTGCAATAGTTTGTCAGTGTGTGTGAATCAGTGTTTCTGACTCTTTAGACTCATGAAGACTGAATGAATCATGGAGGACCAGGAAACATTCAGAGATGGAGATGTTTCTCCAGCATTCAGGTACATCAGAATCTTCATATGACTTTTACCCTCATCCGTCCCTTCGGTCATTTTGACATGAAAAAAAAAAGATATAATTTTTTTGGTGTTTATTGGAGTGGTCCAAGAACTTAGTTTTGTCTTGAACTTGAAATACACCAACAACAAAAAAAACCAGAGGAGTTTATGTGGTTGAAATTAAAAAACGTAACAGATCCTTAGGAATTAATGGAATGTGAGGATTTTTAAAAAATTTGTCAAAGAATATAAAAGAAATCTGTCACAATCCAGAACAAACACACATACAAATAAAGGCAGGGTTGAAAACTTCAGGCTTTGTTTGATTATGCACTGCGAGAGAAAGACAAACTAAAAATATCCGGCATGTATGAAATGCGCTATACACATAAACCTGACGCACCTTAAGTTTAATAACAGCACAAACTGTGTTAAATAGTTTAAAGTAAAATGCATCTGTCCTACAGCACCGTTTTCTACTTTACCACAGTAAATTATGCGAACTCCTAATTAAAAGCAAACAAAAGGAAGAAGCGTTTAATCCCCTGTGAGAGACGTAAAAGAAGATTTTGGAAAATAAATAAGAGATTCCATGTCCAGGGGCCGTTTCAGTAACTCCGAGTTGACTTACCCTGAGATGGGAAACGTCTCGGTTACGTATGTAACCCTCGTTCCCTGAGGAGGGAACGGAGACGTACGTTAGTGACTAACGAATGGGGGTTTCGCTTAGAAGCCAATCATCTTCGAGTATTCAACAGCGCCCAATGGCAGTGCCAATGCCATGGGCATGCGGAATTTGCATGCGTAACTCCGCCCCACCTCGTGGGTATATAAGGAAGTACGCTGGCAACATCGCATTATGTTACTGCTGCAGGAGCCAAGACTGAACTCCGCGTTCCAGGCAGCACAGCTGACGTGGCTAAGGAAACATACGTCTCCGTTCCCTCCTCAGGGAACGAGGGTTACATACGTAACCGAGACGTTCCCTTTCGTTCAGTCACTACGACGTACGTTAGTGACTAACGAATGGGGGAACCTGTAAAACAGCGCCACTCAGCTGTCATCCAGTGCCCTGCGTAAGTGTGAGATCCCGCCACTTAAGGCCCTAGGACTCCCACTTATCACAGGATTACCAAGGTACACTGGGAAGCATATCCCAGTGAGGGAATGCCAAGATGCCTACCGTAGGGAGGGCTTAGAGAGTACACATATGACCCGCTGAGGGCTGCATATGGAAGATCACTAGGGTACCAGCCGAAGGTGGATTTTTAACCCTAGGGGCGGCGGGGACTTGCCAAGGGAAAGACACCTGCTCGCTGAGGAGGCTTACGGTGGAAATACTCGTGTGGGGGTCGCCGGAGGGGAACCATGCACACGGAGCACCTGGCCGGACATGAGGGTCTGGGCTCGAAAGGGCAGACTGAACTGATGTCGGCGTAAGCAGTGCTGGAGGAGCTCAGGGCTCTCGGGGAACTCACCTGAGGGAAAATATCGCACGTATCCAGTCCTTGGAGTGGAATGGCGAGCAAGCGAAGACACCTGAGCCTGGCCCATTACCGGCCACCCGTAGGGGCGAGTACATAGTCGGACACTGGCTCCACTCGGAGATTGTAGAATCTGGCGAATGTGTTGGGTGTCGCCCAGCCTGCAGCTCTGCAGATGTCTGTTAGCGAGGCGCCATGCGCTAGAGCCCAAGAGGAGGCCACACTCCGGGTGGAGTGTGCCCTCACACCAAGGCGACATGGTCGACCTTGCTGCTGGTAAGCCAAAACAATGGTGTCCACTATCCAGTGAGACAACCTCTGCTTTGAGAGAGCACTTCCCTTCCGCTCTCCACCATAACAGACAAAGAGCTGGTCTGAGGTCCTGAAACATCGCGTACTGTCTACATAGGCGCGGAGAGCGCGTACTGGACAGAGCAATGCCAAGGCTGGGTCTGCCTCCTCCAAAGGCAGCGCTTGCAGGTTCACCACCTGATCTCGGAACGGAGTGGTGGGAACCTTGGGCACATATCCGGGCCGGGGTCTCAGGATCACGTGAGAGTTAGCAGGCCCGAACTCAAGGCACGCTTCGTCAACCGAAAATGCTTGCAGGTCCCCGACCCTCTTAAGCGAGGCCAATGCGGTCAGCAGAGCCGTCTTCATAGACAAGAACTTAATCTCGGCCGACCGCAAAGGCTCAAAGGGAGGCCTCTGCAGAGCACTTAAGACTACTGAGAGGTCCCAAGAGGGAACGAGAGGAGAGCGAGGAGGATTCAGTCTCCTCGCCCCCCTCAGGAACCTGATGATCAGGTCGTGCTGACTTACCTTTTTGTCTCCCAGGAGATCGTGGTAGGCAGATATTGCGGCCACATATACTTTAAGGGTGGAGGGAGACAGCCTTCGCTCCACCCCCTCCTGGAGAAACGATAGCACGGACCCGATCGGGCATTTCCAGGGGTCTTCTTGGCGGGAAGAACACCATGTGACGAAGAGGTTCCACTTCAACGCATAGAGACGTCGCATAGACTCAGCTCTAGTGGAAGTGATGGTAGCGACCACCGCAGGTGGAAGGCTACTCAAACCTGCCGCGTCCCGTCCAGAAGCCACACGTGGAGCTTCCAGAGCGCTGGACGCGGGTGCCAAAAGGTGCCCCGTCTCTGAGTGAGGAGGTCCGGTCTCAGAGGAATAGGCCAGGGAGGGGCTGTCGCAAGGAGTAGAAGTTCTGGGAACCAGGTCTGGCCGTGCCAATACGGGGCGACCAACATGACCTGCTCCTTGTCCTCCCTGATCTTGCACAGTACACGTGCAAGAAGGCTCACTGGGGGAAACGCATTCTTGCGTAGCCCTGACGGCCAGCTGTGCGCCAGTGCATCCGTGCCAAGGGTGCCCTTGGTCAGGGAATAATACAGGGAGCAATGGGAAGAGTCCTGGGAGGCAAACAGATCTACCTGTGCGTCGCCGAACCGTTCCCATATCAGCTGGACCGTCTGGGGGTGGAGTCTCCACTCTCCGGGGAGAGGCTGAATCCGTGAGAGCTCGTCGGCTGCACGGTTCAGGTCTCCCGGGATGTGGACAGCACGAAGGGACCTCAGGCGCTTCTGACTCCACAAAACGAGATGGCGGGCGAGTTGAGACATACGGTGGGAGCGTAGACCGCCCTGGTGGTTGATGTACGCTACTACGGCCGTGTTGTCTGTCCTGACTAGTACATGTTGACCCCTCAGCAACGCTCGGAAGCGGTGCAGGGCGAACCGTACTGCCAGTAACTCGAGGCAATTGACATGCAGAAGGCGCTGGGGTCCTGTCCAGGAGCCCGCGGCTGCTTGTCTATTGCACATGGCACCCCAGCCCGTGGATGAGGCATCTGTTGTCACAACAACATGCCTGGAAACTCGTTCTAAGGACACTCCGGTCCGTAGAAAGCTGAGGTTCGACCACGGGGTGAGTGTCTGTAAGCAGGCCCGAGTCACTTGAACCCGGAGCGTGCCAGACCGCCATGCCCATCTCGGGACTCGATCGCGTAGCCAGTGCTGAAGCGGTCTCATATGAAGCAATCCGAGCGGCGTTACCGCGGCTGCAGATGCCATATGCCCCAGGAGCCTCTGAAATAGTTTCAGTGGAACCGCACTCTTGCCCTCGATTTGCCGAAGGGAAGTCAGCAGAGACTGCGCACGCGCGCTCGAAAGCTGCGCGCACATGGCGACCGAGTCGATATCCATACCGAGAAAAGAGATCCTCTGCGCGGGGCAAAGTTTGCTCTTCTCCCAGTTGACCCGAAGGCCCAGACGGGCTAGGTGATGGAGCACCAAATCTCTGTGTCCGCAAACCTGCTCTCGAGAGTGACCCAGTATGAGCCAGTCGTCGAGGTAATTCAGGATGCGAACCCCGTGCTGCCAAAGGGGCGCAAGGGCTGCCTCGGCAATCTTCGTAAAGACGCGAGGGGACAGAGATAGCCCGAATGGTAGAACTGCGTACTGATATGCCCGCCCCTCGAAAGCAAACCGTAGGAACGGTCTGTGTCGAGGCAAAATGGAGACATGGAAGTAGGCGTCCTTCAGGTCGATCGCTGCAAACCAATCGTGTGGACGAACGCATTCGAAAAGGCGTTTCGCTGTCAACATCTTGAACGGAAACCGGTGAAGGTAATGGTTCAAGACGCGCAGGTCCAGGATTGGCCGTAGCCCACCGGTCTTTTTGGGTACAATGAAGTACGGGCTGTAAAACCCGTAATTCATCTCGGCTGGAGGGACAGGTTCGATCGCACCCTTCGCCAGTAGGGTGGCAATCTCCGCTCGCATGACGGGGGCGTTGGCCCCGATCATGGTGGAACGGACTCCCCGGAAGCAGGGAGGAACCTGCGCGAACTGAATCGCGTAGCCGCGCCTGACGGTCCGCGCGACCCAGCGGGACAGCCCTGGAAGCTGAAGCCAGACATCCAGAAACTGCACCAGCGGGGTCATACGGAGTACAGACGTACCCGGTGTGGGCTTGCAGCGATGCAGCGTCACCGGCCCGGACATGGGAGGCTGTGGGGCGCCCCGGTGCGGGGGCACGGTTGACAGCTGCGTCCTGACAGAGGAGACCAGGGAAGGACGCACGTTCCACTGGGGTCTGCTCTGCCAGGAGGCTGGCGACAGAGTGGGATGCGAGTGGCGGGACCCGTGGGTGGCGCGCACCGTCATCACCGGACTCTGTGGGCTCAGGGATGGGAGTGTTAATTCTTTCTTTGACCAACATAGGGTGCTGCTGACCCGGGGGCCAGCAGCTGAACAAAGGATTCTCCCCCGGCCCTCCACCGGGGGAAGGAGTGGTCCTGCTACCATCTCCTCGAAAGAATTTCCCATCCCTGAGCCGTCCGTCTCAGGAGCGCCGCTTGGCCTGGCGTTTAGTGGGGCGCGGGGCGGCCTGAGGGGACTTGGACGCCTTCCTACGGCTTCCTCCGCGACCCGGCCCGGGTGAAGGCTGCTGCTTGGACCGGGTGGGAGGGGCTGGAGCCTTA
Source organism: Gobio occitaniae (assembly GCA_033150135.1). Taxonomy (NCBI): domain Eukaryota; kingdom Metazoa; phylum Chordata; class Actinopteri; order Cypriniformes; family Gobionidae; genus Gobio; species Gobio occitaniae. The sequence goes on from JARQWZ010002093.1 coordinate 67,638, forward strand.
GGAGGGCGTCCTCGGCGTGGAGCAGACTGAGGCGACTGTGCCGGCGGCTGGGTGGAGGCAGCAGCTGGCCGCCGGGGCAGTACGTGTTTTATAGCCTCAGTCTGCTTCTGGGCGATTGAGAACTGTTGGGCGAAGTCCTCAACCGCCCCGCCGAAGAGGCCGGCCTGGGATATGGGGGCATCGAGGAACCGGGTCCGCTCGGTGTCCCGCATATCGGCCAGGTTCAGCCACAGGTGACGCTCTTGGACCACATTTGTGGACATCACTTGACCCAGGGAGCGTGCGGTCACCTTCGTTGCCCGGAGAGCGAGGTCGGTGGCGGCACGCAGCTCATTTAAGAGCCCTGGATCAACTCCGGCCTCGTGCATGTCCTTGAGGATCCTGGCCTGGTAGACCTGAAGGATCGCCATGGCATGCAGAGAAGCGGCAGCCTGCCCCGCGGCTCTGTGCGATTTCGCCACCAAGGTTGATGTGAATCGACAGGCTTTGGAGGGGTGCTTAGGATCACCACGCCAGGTTGAAGCGCTCTGAGGACACAGTTGCATCGCAACAGAACGTTCAACTGGAGGGACCCCAGTGTACCCTTTAGCTGCCGCCCCATCGAGGACGGAGAAGGCGGAGGAAGTCGCCGAACGGTCACGGGAAGACAACGGGGACTTCCAGGACCGCACGAGTTCCGCATGCAGCTCGGGAAAGAAAGGTATTGGGGGCGGGGACTGACTGTTGTCAGCGCGGGCCCCCAAAAACCAATCATCGAGCCTTGAGCGTTCGGGACAGGGCGGAGGGTTCCACTCTATCCCTAGGCTCGCGGCTGCCCGAGACAACATGGCTGTCAGCTCTGGGTCCGACTCGGGCAATGCTGGCGCGCCCGAAGGCGGCAGCACAGCCGAGTCATCATCCTCAGAAGACTCGAGCCCACCTTGTGATGCGGTGATCGACATCGCATCTTCCTCCGGAGCGCCAAACGAGACACGCGGGGGTGCCGGAGCCGGCCCCGCGATCTGCGTCTGGACACTCGCGGGTTGCAGTGTGCAAGACGGGGGTGTGGCCCGAGGCATGAGCGTCGGGGCTTTGTTCCACACCGTAACCGTCAGGTCACCCTGACCACCAGCCGAAGTACTGGGCCTCTGGGACTCAGTAGATCGGGGTGTGGTAGAGGGGACTCTCACTTCAGTACGAAGGTCATGGAGTCTTGACCGCAACACCGCGATGGTCATGTTCCCGCAGTGGGAACATGACTCATCCACAAACGCTGCCTGGGCATGCTGAAAGCCCAAACATACCAGGCAGTGTTTGTGCCCATCAGAGGGAGACAACGACCGACCACACCCAGAAGTACACGGACGAGACATCCTGAAAAGGACGCGTCACGTGTAAGCTCTTTTAGGAGAGGAAGCCTCGCAGAGAACGCCGAAGCGCCCAGGGACCACACACCAGCTGTCTAGCGGACCACTGCGCAGATCAGCAGGCAGGCAGTATGATGATCACTGGAACGCGCCGTAACACCAACGCCTCTGGAAAGCTGTTCGTCTCGAAAAGCTGTCGAAGACTCAGATCAGGCTTGAAGGAGTGAAGAGATCCTCTTGGCTCCAAAGCAGAAACATAATGCGATGTTGCCAGCGTACTTCCTTATATACCCACGAGGTGGGGCGGAGTTACGCATGCAAATTCCGCATGCCCATGGCATTGGCACTGCCATTGGGCGCTGTTGAATACTCGAAGATGATTGGCTTCTAAGCGAAACCCCCATTCGTTAGTCACTAACGTACGTCGTAGTGACTGAACGAAAGGGAACTCTGAGTTTTGGGTTTCAGAGCAGCTGAATTGATGTAGTTTAATCAACTCTGAGTAACTGACTCTGAGTTAAGCTCATGCACTCCAACTATGAAAAGCCACGATCAATGGAGCTCCGAAATTATGATTCACCATGGCAACAGCACCAAACAAAAAGACGTTTGCATACTTCCGGGTCAAAATGTAAGTTTAATTCTTAATTTTAATTAAGTTTAATTTTCATGGTATCCAAAAGGCAAAAAAATATTGTGTCTGCAGCTAAAAATGAAAACATAATTCAATCAGGTAAAGCTTTAAGCATAAAATGTTCATGGGTGTAGGTTTAATAACTTTACAAACATTTGACATATTAAATAAATATCATTCAGTGTCCAATGTGCAGCAGCTTTTCCCACATAGACCCGTCTCACAGACTTTGACCGTTTTAACGGTCATCAATATTGTAAATCCTGCAACGTTTTTGGATTATATTACTTTTACATCAAATGTTAAAAAGTTACCGCTGTGTTTCTAATACAGCATCTATGGGAGTGATGGTAAAAATTATTCTCTCTTTTCACTACCATTATCAATCTCTATTTTTTCCCTCTTTTTGAAAGCTGTGAAATCACTATTGTGGAGTTTTTCTTTTGTTACATGACCAAATGGGGACACAAAAAATATATTTAATGTATACTCTCATTCAATACGGACATCGGCTTACCTTTGTTTTTGACTTGGTTAAATATTCATATTCACATTCACAGAAATAACATTCCTTTCTTGCGCGTGTGTGTGTGTACGGTTTGCGGTTATATTCACTGATGATCGGGTGAAATGATACAGAAATAACATTCCCATCAATCGCAGGTGGAGGAGAGATAAATCACTGTGTTTGTTTGATAAAGATATTTTTCGAGCCCTGTGAGCGTTTTCCCACACGCTTTCAAAACAATTCCTCACATGTACTGACAGGGGAGCTGAAGCTCATTAAATATGCAAATCTTATCCAATCCTAGCCGTGGGCGGTCCAATCCGTCTTCAGTGCGGCACGCCCATCAAAACCGGCCGTTTTTCTGAAAGCCTCAAAACCAAGCCAGAAAATAGCCTATTACTGATTCATTATGATGTTTTTGAATGTAAAAATCACGCAAACGTCATAAGTTGACCTCAGACAACAGTATAAAAAAATGAAAAAAGCCAGTTCATGACACCTTTAAAATTTTGGGCAGCCATTTACTGCCAAGCTTGGAAGAGCCAAAACATTTATTAATATAACTCAGATTGTGTTTGTCTGAAAGAAGAATGTCACACACAGCTAGGATGACTTGAGGGAGAGTAAATCATGGGCTAATGTTCATTTTTGGGTGAACTATCCCTTTAAGACCCAGTTAATTTGCTCCATAAAGGGCTATAAGGCCATCTAGTGGCAAGAGTCATGAAATATCATGTTATATTATTTTATTTTTTTCCACAAGAGGTCGGCAGAGCCAATATGAGATATTCTGAGCTGAATTAACAGGCATGAAATGTTGTATTTTCAATTTAAGTTGAAAGAATGTGCTTAAATTATATTAGTAATTTAAATTAGTAATTTAAAGGTAAATAAAATAAAAAATCTACAAAAAAGTTAAAGTAAAAATAGAAAAAATATTATACAAAATGAAATATGAGCTTTCTGGACTAGAAAAAGTAAAATTTGAGGGATTCTGGTTATTTTATCCCATGAGGGAGTGATTTGTTACAGAGTGCGAGGGAAGGATGAGGGTTAATGTTGTCGAAAATACATTGTATGCCACATAACAGGGTGTTCTGTATGTTTGCCATTGTTAGCGAGGTGTTCTGAGTGGTAGTCTGGTGCTGTGAATGGAATAGATAGATGGGTGGATTTAACCTTGTGCAGTGTCATCACTTTTCAACTTTTGTGAAGCTTCTCTTGGACAGACTTGGATAGATTCTCTAAATGTATCTACATGTAAAATAAGCTCAATGAAAATGATTTTCTGTCTCCTATTCTGATAAAGTCAATTCCATCTGGAGAAATCAAACTCACCGGAGTCCAGCTGTGTGTCCATGAAGAGTGACCAGTCTATGGACAAACCTCTAGTATTTAAGGGAGGACACACATCAACTGATCTGAGGTACAACATGATAGAGGGATGGATGGGTAGAGGATAGATGGATGGGTGGGTGGATGTGTGGATGGATGCAGGGCCGGAGTGGGACCCATTTTCAGCCCGGGAGTCTATGCCCAAGACCAGCCCCCCTGTTACGTGTTTAAAAGATGTTTAAAAGGGATGACGCAACATTTATGTGAGATGTGACTGTTGAGGGGTGCAGGTAGAAAAACATCCAACAACCTGAATAAATGACATTAAAGTAATTTATTCCCAGGAAAACAATACCACAAAAATCACCATAATGAAAAGTAACAGAACACGAAAGAATCAAGAATAACAAGAGAGTCGCCCAAATCAATGAAATAATCAAAATAAAACCCAATGCTTACTAACCCAACCTCTAATACTAACTAACAAAGAAAAATGTAGAAACCAAACCGAAATCTTCAGCGTATGCGACGCTATAAATAAACTAAACTAACTACCAAACAAAATTACAACTGAGGACGATCTCTCTTTCTAACTAAATAACATTAGAAAAAACTACCTATCTAAATGGAAGTAAATAGACAAACAACTAACACGAAACAAAGAAATCCGACCTCCACTGACGAGTTATTTCACCATGTGTCTCATACGCGTGTAACGCTCTGATCTCAAACACCTGCCGGCAATACAATTATCGCAAGCACTCTCAAACGTGACGAGTAGAACTCTAACATAGCAACGAACAAACTCCAAGATAGAGTTAACAAGGACAGATTAAGCAAAGGCTTCTCATAACAATTAGGATACTTTGACAGTCACAAATATGACTAAGACAGAGACAGCAATGAGTGAGAGTTCGCGCTGATCTGCTCACTGGCCATCCATGGGAAACGAGGCCTCTTATCCTGCAGGCACATCCGCCGATTGGCCGAACGTCAATCATTACGTATGACGTAGTGACGTCAGTAATGTTCGTCCGTAGTGAGGATTCCCTAAAGAAATTAACAAAACAGACAAAAAGTGGAAAAGAAACAAACACCCTCCAAAACATGTTAATGAAAACACATGGAATGTAACACTTCCCCCCCAAAAGAGAAAAAAAACAAAAGTAATATTAGTAAAACTTGTTTTTTTTTTTCTTCACAATTCTTTACCTTAAACTCTAGACAGAGCATCAGCAATTATATTCTCTGAACCCTTCTTGTGTTGGATCACCAGATTGTAACCTTGCACAATTAAGGACCAACGCATCAAGCGCTGATTCTGATTGTGCATGCGTGCCAAAAACACTAAAGGATTATGATCTGTAAATACCATTCCAGGCAAATTACTTGAACTCACATAAACATCGAAGCATTGCAAAGCTAATAACAGGGCTAAAGTCTCTTTCTCGATGGTAGAGTAGTTCAGCTGGTGTTTATTGAACTTACGTGAGAAATAACATACAGGATGGTCAACACCCTGTACATCTTCCTGTATGAGCACTGCACCCGCACCCACCGAGCTTGCGTCAATTTCCAGTTTGAAAGATTTTTCAACATCAGGAGCTGCCAAAACAGGTGCATTACATAACAAAACTTTGACGTTTTCGAAAGCATCCTGACACTCATCATTCCACAAAAACGTACGTGAAGGACTAAGGAGGGATGTCAACGGGTTAGCAACAGTAGAATTTTTGCAGAAGTTCCGATAATAACCGGCCATTCCCAAGAATCTACGAAGCTCTTTACGCGTAGTCGGAACTGGGAAATCTGCAATAGCAGTTACTTTTGCCTCAATTGGTCTTACCTGTCCCTGACCCACTTCCCTGCCCAAATACGTGATTGTGGCCTGACCAAATTCGCATTTGGCCAGGTTTAGCGTCAGTGAAGCTTTTTCTAAGCGTTCAAATACCTCTCGTAATGTAGAAACATGTGAGGGCTAATCAGTTGAATAAATCACAAGATCATCCAAATAGGCATTACAGTTTTTGACACCAGCAAGCACAATGCTGAACGTCGCTGGAGCGTTTCGCATCCCAAAAGCCATCACGCAATATTGCATGAAATCATCCTGAGTGACAAAAGCAGACATATCCGATGCACGAGGTGTTAGAGGCACCTGCCAGTAACCTTTAAGTAGATCTAATTTACTAACATATTTCGCAGACCCCAAGTTGTCCACGCAGTCTTCCATGCGAGGCAATGGGAAGCAATCAGGAACAGTTATTGCATTTAATTTCCGATAATCTGTACAAAATCTAGCAGACCCATCACTTTTGTTTACAATCAAGCACGGGGAACTCCACGGGCTGAAGCTCTGCTTAGCTAGACCATTTTCCCGCAAATAATCAACTTCGGCTTTCATTACGGAACGCTTCACCACATTAACTCTGTATGCATGTTGCTTAATAGGAGTAGCATTACTCACATCGATGTCATGTTGCAAAACCGTAGTACGTGAAGGAACGTCATGAAATAAAGATGGAAAATCAGTAATCAATGCTGCAACATCACTCTTGTGCGAATCTGGCAAATGTGACAAATGAACATTTAAATTCGCCATTACCTCCGAATTTTTCAACCTAGCACACTGTTGGTACATGTGTCGTACTAGAATTCCCTCGTCCTCATCTTGGGTAGTAATGACATCCACCACATCACATACAAGCGTCGTAGCAGAGACAACCGACTCCTTCACCTCAGGAACATCAACTGGCGATGATTCTCGAATGTGGTATGCCTTGAGCATATTTATATGGCATACTCGAGACTTCTTCCTGCGATCAGGCGTACAAATTAAGTAATCGGTATCACTCAATTTCTTAGTTACATCATACGGACCTGAGAAGCGTGCAGACAATGCAGAACCCACAACTGGCAATAACACAAGAACCTGACCTCCCTCTTTAAAATAACGTTGAACCGTTTTACGGTCAAACCGACTCTTCATAGCCACCTGAGCATTCAGTAGCGATTCCCTTGCCATCGAACAAGCTTTGTGCAGGCGCTCGCGACTTACATAATCTAGCACGGTAGTTGTAACACTACTCTCACGGGACAACAGATCTTCCTTCAGCATTTTCAAAGGTCCCCTCACAGTGTGACCAAATACAAGTTCAGCAGGACTGAACCCCAAACTATCTTGTACTGCTTCCCTCACAGCAAACAAGACTAACGGTGTGCCCTCGTCCCAATCCTTACCCGTGTCTAGGCAATAACGGCGCAGCATAGCTTTCAAGGTCTGGTGGAACCGCCCTAAAGCTCCTTGGCTCTCCGGATGGTATGCACTCGAAGTTCTGTGAGAAATATTCAAAGTCTTTAAAACCTGGGCAAAAATCTTTGACAGGAAGTTAGTACCTTGGTCAGACTGTATCACCTTAGGTAGACCAAACAGAGAAAAGAATCGAACAAGTGCGTTACTGATCACTGGCGCTGTGATTTTCCGCAACGGTATCGCTTCGGGAAATCGCGTCGCTGCACACATCACTGTCAACAAGTACTGGTTTCCAGCTTTTGATTTCGGCAAAGGACCCACACAGTCAACAATAACGTGCTCAAAAGGTTCTCCCATCACTGGAATAGGAAAAAGCGGTGCACGCGGAATTACTTGATTTGGCTTACCTGAGTACTGACAAATCTGACATGTCTTGCAAAATTTTGCAACCTCAGATTTCATTCTGAGCCAAAAAAAATGCTTAAGAATTCGATGATATGTTTTCTTAATGCCAAGATGCCCAGATAAGTCATGATCATGAGCTAACAAAAGTACACTCTGTCTATAACATGAGGGAATGACAATTTGATTTACATGAGTCAATTCAGTCTCATTCACATCAGCGCACCACCACCGCATCAGTAACCCATCCTCCAAATAATAGGCGGTTTTCCTCCCTCGGGCCACCTCCAAAGGAACAGCAGAGGAAAAACATTCGCGCAAAATAAAGTCATCTTTTTGCGCAGCAATAATTTTTTCACGAGTCAAGTGAAGTTTCACATCATCTGACTTCAGAACAATGACTTGATTTTCTGGCTTACCTTCATCGGTAAGAAAAACATTGTTCTCAAAAGTAGGTGCCATGAAAGTGGAAGACAAGTCATCTGCATCAGGAAACTTACGAGCTTGCGCTCACGTCACTGCACAAACGGGAAAAACCTCCGGAAACCTCTCTGATAATTCATCAGAATGATCGAGCAAAACAGGTCTATCACAAACCTCCAATAGTGGCACTATTTTACCACCGGCTATATCATTACCCATTATGAAGCTCACTCCATGCACAGGTAGACTGTCACGCACTCCAACTTTCACCAGCCCTGTAAACAAATCTGATTTCAGATAAATCTGATGCAAAGGAACTTTCATCGTGCTCATTTAAAGTCCACGGACAAATACATGACTACCGCAAAAAGTCTGTTCAGAAAACAGCGAGGTATCTGCCACCATAAACGACTGCATGGCTCCTGTGTCACGCAATATAATCACTTTCACCTGATCCGACGACTGGTCATTGATAGACACCGAACCTTCCATCAGAAAAGGCTGATAGCTAATGTCTGGCTTATCATCATAACTCTCAGGAGTAACAACATCAATCGTCTTTACAAAGGCAACACTTTTTGTATTAGCATTTTGCTGTTTGCGTTTTAAAACAATACAGTCAGCTATGATATGTCCTGGCTTGCGACAATAAAAACACTCTCTCCCTTCCTTCGATTTTATAATTTTTTCAGAGTGCTGATTCTTTACAACAGCGGGAGCAGGCAAGACTCTCTCAGTGCGAGAAGAGAAAACACTCTTATGGGTTAGCGCAAACTCATCAGCTAGAACAGCCGCTTGGGGCAATGATGTCACTTTCTGTTCATTCAGATATACTCCGATTCGATCAGAAATACAACCTTTAAATTCCTCCAACAAAATCAGCTCACGCAACGTCTGAAAATCTGTCACCTTGCTCGATGTGCACCACCTGTCGAACAACAGCCCCTTTTCTCTAGCAAATTCTACGTATGTTTGATTCGAATTCTTCTTATGGTTCCTAAACCGCTGTCTGTTAGCTTCTGGTACAAGCTCATACGCTCTCAAAATGGTAGATTTAACAATGTCATAATTTAAACTGTCTTCTAAAGAAAGCGCCGCGCAAACTTCATGAGCTTTTCCCGTCAACCTACATTGTAACAGCAACGGCCACACATCTCTCGACCAATTTAAAGCAGAGGCAATTCGTTCGAATACATTAAAGTATGAATCAACCTCTGTCTCCCTAAATTGAGGAACTAGAGAAATATGTTTACTCACATCGAACGTTGATGAACTCGCACCAATAGTGGGCTGCACAGGTGGAACAGATGCAGGAATCAGCGCAGGGGAAACTGGGGCGTCTCTGGCTGCGTTCAACTTCAGCTCCAGTTCTCGCAACCTGACTTGTGTGTCCGCCTCGATTTCCATACGGCGGACTTGCAGTTGCAGATCCATCTGAGCCTGGCGGTTCGCTGCCCTCTCACGCTCATCCATTTGGACTCTTGCCAAACGTACTTTGAGGCGTGACTCACCTCCAGACGCCGACATGGCCGGAGAAAAGGGATCGAAGGGTGGCAAAACTGCTTTGGCTCCGGAGCCCTCGGCCTCGGCAGTCCCACTCACAACCTCCTCACCAGTCCCAGAAGGACGGACAGCAGAACTCAGAGGATCCAGCTCACGTCTGTCAGCCAGATTCAACACACCCAGATCTCCCAAACCCTGCACTACAAGTTCCTTAATTTCTCGTTTAAGCTGTTGTTTAGATACTTTAATGTGAAAATGTCCTGCCACACGCAGCAAGTCATCCTTTCTACACTTACCCAGCTGTTCGACAGTCGGTGCACTCAAGAAACTATCCAGATCAAAGTCAGCCATAGTACTCAACCTTGACAAAATCAATAAACTCCAACATATCCTTACACACAATCTGCCCTCACCAACCTTATACGAAATACCTCATTCCATGTTGAGCCACCAGCACACCAACAACAACACATCTCACAATACTCATCCCAAAGAAAAAGAAGGATATCCCCTATAAAAGGAATATCCCACCGCTGCCACCAATAAATGTTACGTGTTTAAAAGATGTTTAAAAGGGATGACGCAACATTTATGTGAGATGTGACTGTTGAGGGGTGCAGGTAGAAAAACATCCAAAAAATACCTGAATAAATGACATTAAAGTAATTTATTCCCAGGAAAACAATACCACAAAAATCACCATAATGAAAAGTAACAGAACACGAAAGAATCAAGAATAACAAGAGAGTCGCCCAAATCAATGAAATAATCAAAATAAAACCCAATGCTTACTTACCCAACCTCTAATACTAACTAACAAAGAAAAATGTAGAAACCAAACCGAAATCTTCAGCGTATGCGACGCTATAAATAAACTACACTAACTACCAAACAAAATTACAACTGAGGGCGATCTCTCTTTCTAACTAAATAACATTAGAAAAAACTACCTATCTAAATGGAAGTAAATAGACAAACAACTAACACGAAACAAAGAAATCCGACCTCCACTGACGAGTTATTTCACCATGTGTCTCATACGCGTGTAACGCTCTGATCTCAAACACCTGCCGGCAATACAATTATCGCAAGCACTCTCAAACGCTGATCTGCTCACTGGCCATCCATGGGAAACGAGGCCTCTTATCCTGCAGGCACGTCCGCCGATTGGCCGAACGTCAATCATTACATATGACGTAGTGACGTCAGTAATGTTCGTCCGTAGTGAGGATTCCCTAAAGAAATTAACAAAACAGACAAAAAGTGGAAGAGAAACAAACACCCTCCAAAACATGTTAATGAAAACACATGGAATGTAACACCCCCCATACCCATCCCACACCAAACCATGGCAGAACCTGGAAAAATTACGTGAAAGATCGGTTCTTAGTATCCTGTTATTTATTATTAGATGTTTCAACGAGAAAGAGGAACAATATAAATATGGCCGAATAACAAATCACATACTGAGTTTTCTGCTACAGTCACATTACGGGCAAAATTACATTGGTTGCATTACGAAAAAAAAAATGGTTTGCATTCAAACAAAAATGCAGTATTGCAGTAAGAAATATAATTTTTGCACTATAATTTTTTTATATATCAGTATCAATTTGATAAATAAAATAATTAAATAAATTATAAGAAACATTTCTGCTACAAAACACAGATTGTTTTAAATATATATTTTTTATTAATATACAAATAAGAAATATTGGAGAGAGTGTTTAAACATGAAACTAAACCGCCAGTAGGTAGCGCAGGTGACCATCTTAATGAGTGAGTCATTGAATCATTGATTCAAAGATTCGTTCAAACGGCCGATTCGTTCACAAATGAGGCAGTCATTTGCGAACAAGTCAATGGATCTTTGATTCAACCGATTGGCTCGTTTACTTAGAAGGCGGGACATATTCATAACTCGTTGCAGTTTCTCCCATTCAAAAGTAACCGCACCCGACCGTCTTTCTATAATCTTTTGACTGTAGTCACTGTACCTTGAGTTGGCAGTTCCTGTGTGCTCATTTGTCTTGAAAAAATATCTGTAGCCTAAGTTTGGCACGATTGTCAGGGACCTTCTGCCTGGCTGCTGTTGTCTCACTGAAGATCAATGACCCTGTCCATTTCTTTTTCTCATTTCCCTCAGCATCATCTTTATTAAATCACATTTAAAATAAGTCAAAAGGCTAAAATCAATACAATTTAATTAAAACAGATAAAACATAAAACTGACTGAATAAAAAAGAATTTCTAAAATTTAAGTAATTTTGAATAAAAGTGTTTGGCAAATGCATAAATGTAACTTGCATATACTACTATAGTCAGTTACCTTGAGTCATGTTCTGTGTGCTCGTTTGTCTAGAAAAAAATATCTGTCAGTTTGGCACATTTGGCCGTGTCATCTTCCAATGCCTTTCTTTTTTTTAACCTGGCTTTTTCAGCTCCCCCAGGCATCTTTTTACTATCCATTTATTCTTCCGCGATTAGCTTACTCTCCCCACATCATTAAATGACGGTTTTGTTTGTTTTTTTCTCAATGGCAACGACCTGAGTACACGCGACGCGCTTGAGTTTAAAGAGAGAGAGAGCGCGCGCGCTCTGACAACAGAAAGCAGCACTTTTTAATGCACGGTCTGATGCGCTGATTTAAATTCAAATCTAGTGTAATGTGCTGTGTTGTTATATCAGTCACACAGTAACTTAACACATATAGACATACAGAGAAAAAGAAGAGAAAGCAGCCGAGTCTGCCGGCCCAATTTATGAGTGGACAGAGCGGCCCACCGGGAATTCTCCCGATTCTCCCGATGGGCACTCCGGGCCTGGATGGATGGATGGATGGGTGGATTGGATGGATGGATGGGTGGGTGGATTGGATGGGTGGGTGGATGTGTGGATGGATGGGTGGGTGGATTGGATGGATGGATTGGGTGGGTGGGTGTATTGGATGGATGGATGGGTGGGTGGATTGGATGGATGGGTGGGTGGATTGGATGGGTGGTGTACTGTTTACGATTTATAACATGTGATGTTATGTTATATTATTTCTACATGTGATATATTTTAGTTTGAAAGCAGAGATTGTTCTTTCAGCCCACAAGGGGGCGCGTTAGTTTTCGTTTTGGTGGGTGGTGAGAGAGCGCGAGGGAGAAAAGGAAAACAATTGGAACGGAGATCTATAAGTTCATTAAAAGATCTAAAATCTGATTTGCTGTGTCAGAGTTATTATTCAGAAACATTACACTGGCGACGAGGATTTAAATTTTAACCCCTCGCTTCGAACATGGAAGCTACACTGCCGTCATTCCCTGCTTTTGATATCACTGACGATCAAAACTCCTCCATCCGCTGGAAGAAATGGTTACAGCGCTTTGAAAACTTCATAGTTGCTCTGGATATAAAAGATAATACAAGGAAACCTGCAATGCTTTTGCATTATGCTGGGGATGGTGTACAGGACATTTTTGACACACTTTCTGACACCGGAGAAGCAAAGGACTATAAATGCGCAAAAGACAAGCTAAGTGAGTACTTTTCCCCTAAAATCAACATCACTTATGAGACTTACAAATTCAGACAAGCTAAACAACGAGCAGGGGAAACACTTGACTCGTATCACGTCAGGCTACGGCACTTAGCAGCAACATGTGATTTTCCGGATGTTGAAAGAGAGATTAAAACTATGATCATTCAAACGTGCACGTGCAATAAATTGCGGCGTCAAGCACTACAGCAACCAGAGATGACGTGACGGGCCTCCTGTCACTCGGCAGAACCATAGCGCTTGCTGAGATTCAAGCATCAGGAATGGAACAAACACAACAAGGTGCAGTACAAGAACATTCACGGGAAGACGTTATGGCTGTTGAAATGGGAAGAGGGGCGGGAAAGAAAAGATGCTACAACTACTCCGGTACCTTTCCACACCTTGAGGGAATGGTATGCCCAGCACGGGGGAAAAGATGCAACGCTTGTGGAAAACAAGGACATTTTGCCAAATGTTGTCGCTCTAAATGGCCACAAAATAACATCAGAGGCAGACATGAAGTGCATTATGTACACACCAGTGGAAACAGCAGCACTACATCGCAAGCAGCAGGTACCGCAGACACAGAGTCCTCTGAGGAATATGTATACACAGTTACCCGACCAAAAATGAATCTCCCACATGCAAAGATAAAGGTCAGTGACTGTAATATACAAGTGATGCTTGATTCTGGGGCAACTGTAAACATCATTGATGAAGCAACTTATCAGAGACTGAGACGTAAGCCCTCACTCACTAAATGTACAGTTCCCATATTTCCGTATGGTTCAAGCACCCCACTGCCTACCCTGGGAAAATTCACCTCACTGGTGGAATCCAAGTCACGATTCACAAACACAACTTTCCAAGTACTTCAAGGCAATAACGGCAGTTTACTTGGTTATGACACTGCCAGTCAATTGGGACTAATCAAAGTTGCTAACACACTTCACACAGCTCCAGAGCAGTCAGTGCAGCCACCACAACCTATGACAACCTCAAACCAGACGGAGATGAACGCAATTGGTGATCTTCTCACTGAGTATGGTGAACTCTTTTGTGGGATGGGAAAATTAAAGGACTTTCAAGTCAAGCTGCACATAAAGAAAGATGTTCCTCCAGTCACACAACCTCACAGAAGAGTACCTTTCCATATCAGGAAGCAAATTGAAGCTGAATTACAACGTTTAGAGGAACTTGACATCATCGAAAAAGTGGAAGGGCCCACTCCATGGGTTTCTCCAATTGTTCCTGTTCCAAAGCCAAAAGACCCAGAAGCGGTGCGCATTTGTGTGGACATGAGGATACCAAATCAAGCCATCGAACGGGAAAGACATCTCACACCTACAGTAGATGACGTAATACAAGCGCTCAATGGAGCCAGGTTCTTCTCAAACTGGATTTAAACTGTGGATATCATCAGCTAGAACTGGAGCCATCATCACGATATATCACAACATTCTCCACTCATATAGGACTGCGACGTTATAAAAGACTGAGTTTTGGAGTTTCCTCGGCAGCAGAGGTATTTCAAAATGCAATTCAGCAAGCCCTGGATGGTATCCCAGGAGTTATTAATCTGAGTGATGACATTCTGGTGTTTGGCAGAACGAAAGCTAGCCATGATCAAGCTTTAAGGGCAACATTTCAGCGACTTAAGGAGAAGAACCTGACTCTTAACAAGTCCAAATGCTCCTACGCACAAACCACTTTGGACTTCTTCGGTTACACATTCTCAGACGGGGGTTTTTCTCCTGATCCCAAGAAGGTTCAGGCGCTACATGATGCTGCTGCCCCAACCAATGCCAGCGAGGTCCGCAGTCTTCTCGGCATGGCAAATTACAGTGCCCGCTTCATCAAAGATTTTGCCACTATAACTCAACCTTTGAGAGAACTTACAAAAAAACAGGTTCGCTGGACTTGGACAGAGGAA
>JARQWZ010002093.1:87500-262215 GCA_033150135.1 Gobio occitaniae
GATGGATGGATTGGGTGGGTGGATGGAAGGATGGCTGACATTATCATGGTGCAATGTAAAATTGTCAAGTTGTCAAATAAAACGCCTCAGCTTACGACTGTAACCCTAGTTCCCTGAGTAGGTAACGAGACGCTGCGTCGATGCCGCTTTGGGAACGCCCCTTCGTGATTGCGTCTGAAGCACGTATGTCAACTCAGAGTCCTGCACGGGTCCGATTTTATAAATCCACACCCGCCCGTACCCGCAGTGCTTAAAGGGATCCCCTGGTGTTAAGACTTGTATGGCTTAATATAACATAAATGTTGTCTCTTACTGAATTATGTAGTAGAAAACCCATTAAAGATCCACGTTATTTAAAAAATCCATTATATATTTGGACAATGGGCGGCGCCATTTTGTTTGCGTTCTAGGTTGATGACGTAGAATGGTTGCACTCGGCAATCAACTGGCTCTACCCGTGGCTATTCTTACCACAACACAACTCGAAAAATGTGTCAGAGTTAAATAAAACCAATTAATTGCTTTGTGATTGCATTTAAAACACACTCAAACACATGTGCACACAAACTCACTCACACACACACGCTCAAACAGCTGTAATGTTATGCTTGAGGTTGACTTGCCTAGTTTGTCACCTGGTTCCGATTCGGCAAGCCAGCACTACCTGGCTGAATCCGAAATCGCCCCTATACCCTCAAATAGGGCATTATTTGAGGGGACAGCCAGTGGTGTCCGAAACCACAGTGGTTATTGAGTGCACTCATTCAATCTCACACTGCACCGCAATAACGAGTCTACAGCCGATGTACACACAACAGCTGTCCGAATTAACTCCCTCGTTTTCATTCCCTCATCAAGTGAACTTTATTAGTGGACTAGGGAATAGTGAATTAGGGGGCAATTTCAGATTCAGCCCCTGTCGTGGAGACTGACGAGGGCAGCCCATAATACATCTCGATTGAGACAGAGCAGTGTGTGAGTGTGTGTGTG
This sequence comes from Gobio occitaniae, assembly GCA_033150135.1. NCBI lineage: Eukaryota > Metazoa > Chordata > Actinopteri > Cypriniformes > Gobionidae > Gobio > Gobio occitaniae. Next base: position 88,491 of record JARQWZ010002093.1, read on the forward strand.
TGTGTGTTTGTGAGTTGTTTTGTGGTAAAAATAGCTACGGGTAGCGCCAGTGGATTGCCGAGTGCAACCATTCTACGTCATCAACCTAGAACGCAAACAAAACAAAATGGCGCCGCCCATTTTCCAAATATATAAGGAATTTTTTAAATAACGTGGATCTTTCATGGGTTTTCTACTACATATTTCAGTAAGAGACAACATTTATGTTATATTAAGCCATACAAGTCTTAACACCATGGGATCCCTGTCACGGGATGACTGGAGAAACTGAGGTGAGGACTCAATTGCAGGGAAAAGGGATGAATTTATTATAAAAATAAACATAAACACAAACCAAAAAACCCACAAGGGGGAAAACATAACAAATATCAAAAACAACATAAATGAACGAAACAACAAACCTAAATCAGGGAGCGGATAACAGGGAAGGGAAGTCAGGGAACGGATCACAGGGAAAGGAACACGTAGACATCACAACGTAAGCACAAGGACTGAGAACACAAGGGAACTATATAAAGGGGAAGAAATCAGGAGGGAACAGGTGGAAGAAATCAAACACTAATCAGATAACAAGGGGGAGGGATCAGACAAAGACATGAGCACAGCCCAAAATAACAACACACCACATGTGCTCCACAAGACAGGACAGACATGTGACATTACCCCCTCCTTAAGGAGCGGCTACCAGACGCTCCACAAGAACAGGGCGGGACCGGGAGGACAAACCAGGAAGGAACAGACCAGGGTGGGGCGGGAGGGACAGACCAGGGCGGGGCGGAAGGGACAGACCAAGGCGGGACGGGAGGAACAGACCCGGGCTGGACCGGAGGGCCCGACCAGGGCGGAACGGGAGGGACAGACCAGGGCGGAACGGGAGAGACAGACCAAGGCGGGACGGGAGGAACAGACCCGGGCTGGACCGGAGGGCCCGACCAGGGCGGAACGGGAGAGACAGACCAGGGCGGGACGGGAGGGACAGACCAGGGCGGGACGGGAGGGACAGACCAGGGCGGGACGGGAGGGACAGACCAGGGCGGGACGGGAGGGACAGACCAGGGCGGGGCAGACCAGGGCGGGACGGGAGGGGCAGACCAGGGCGGGACGGGAGGGGCAGACCAGGGCGGGGCGGGAGGAACAGACCAGGGAGGGAAAGGGGAAACAGACCAGGGAGGGAAGGGGGAAACAAAAAGTTCAGGCGGCCAGGGCGGCCCGCGGAGTTCAGGCAGCCAGGGCGGCCCGCGGAGTTCAGGCGGCCAGGGCGGCCCGCGGAGTTCAGGCGGCCAGGGCGGCCCGCGGAGTTCAGGCGGCCAGGGCGGCCCGCGGAGTTCAAATGGCCAGGGCGGCCCGCGGAGTTCAGGCGGCCAGGGCGGCCCGCGGAGTTCAGGCGGCCAGGGCGGCCCGCGGAGTTCAGGCGGCCACGGCACTGGAACCGACACCGGCTCAGGCACTGGAACAGACACCACCTGCTCAGGCACTGGAACAGACACCACCGGCTCCGAAACAGACACCACCGGCTCAGGAACAGGCACCACCGGCTCAGGAACTGGAACTGGCACCACCGGCTCAGGCACTGGAACTGGCACCACCGGCGCGGGCACTGGAACTGGCACCACCGGTCCAAGTGTGTGCGAAGCCCACACACACCACATGGCTGTGGCCATAATGGCCAGTGTCGCGGTCACTGAGGGCTCAAGAACAGACGCCTCCGGCTCCGGCTCAGGAACGGACACCACCGGCTCAGGCACTGGAACAGACGCCTCCGGCTCCGGCTCAGGAACAGACACCACCGGCTCAGGCACTGGAACAGACACCACCGGCTCAGGCACTGGAACAGACACCACCGGCTCGGACACTGGAACTGGCACCACCGGCTCGGGCACTGGAACTGGCACCACCGGCTCGGGCACTGGAACTGGCACCACCGGCTCGGGCACTGGAACTGGCACCACCGGCTCGGACACTGGCACCACCGGTTCGGGAACAGACACCACCGGCTCAGGCTCAGGAACAGACACCACCGGCTCGGGCACTGGAACAGACACCACCGGCTCGGACACTGGAACTGGCACCACCGGCTCGGACACTGGAACTGGCACCACCGGCTCGGGCACTGGAACTGGCACCACCGGCTCGGGCACTGGAACTGGCACCACCGCCTCGGGCACTGGAACTGGCACCACCGGCTCGGGCACTGGAACTGGCACCACCGGCTCGGGCACTGGAACTGGCACCCCCGGTTCAGGAACAGGCACCACCGGCTCAGGCTCAGGAACAGGCACCACCGGCTCGGGAACTGGAACTGGCACCACCGGCTCGGGCACTGGAACTGGCATCACCGGCTCGGGAACAGACACCACCGGCTCGGGCACTGGAACTGGCACCACCGGCTCGGGCACTGGAACTGGCACCACCGGCTCGGGCACTGGAACTGGCACCACCGGCTCAGGAACAGACACAAGTATAGGCCCAGGCTCAGGAACCGACTCTGGCTCCGGCTCAGGAACCGACTCTGGCTCCGGCTCAGGAACCGACTCTGGCTCCGGCTCAGGAACCGACTCTGGCTCCGGCTCAGGAACCGACTCTGGCTCCGGCTCAGGAACCGACTCTGGCTCCGGCTCAGGAACCGACTCTGGCTCCGGCTCAGGAACAGACGACACTGGCTCCGGCTCAGGAACAGGGACCACCGGAACAGTGACCACCGGAACACGGACCACCGGCACCGGGATGGAGGGAACCTTTCTCCTCCTCCTTCGTTTCGGAACCACAGAGCTCGGAACCACAGGAACTGGAACCACCGGAACACGATCCACCGGAACACGGACCACCGGAACTGAGTCCACCAGAACAGGATCACCCGGAACTGGGACCACTGGAACTGTGACCACCTCTCCGGTAGCTCGCTCCTGCTGGCGAGCGAGACCCTCCACCATCGCCTCAAAAGTAACCCTCTCATAGGCACTTCTGAGCAGCCAATCCATGGGCTCATCTAGTGCATGATTAAAAAGGTCCTTAAGAGCCTCATTGTTGAGTCTTAGACCCTCCGCCGCTCCAATGAAATCACCCGCAAACCTCCTCAGATCAGCCCCCCATTGACGGAGAGACACCAAGGCCTGAAACTTAACGATTCTCTCATAGTGGGGGCAAGAGATAGTGGAGGCTGACGGGTGAGGCGAAATCTTCCTCTGCTGAGTCCTCGGCATGGTGCTTACGTTCTGTCACGGGATGACTGGAGAAACTGAGGTGAGGACTCAATTGCAGGGAAAAGGGATGAATTTATTATAAAAATAAACATAAACACAAACCAAAAAACCCACAAGGGGGAAAACATAACAAATATCAAAAACAACATAAATGAACGAAACAACAAACCTAAATCAGGGAGCGGATAACAGGGAAGGGAAGTCAGGGAACGGATCACAGGGAAAGGAACACGTAGACATCACAACGTAAGCACAAGGACTGAGAACACAAGGGAACTATATAAAGGGGAAGAAATCAGGAGGGAACAGGTGGAAGAAATCAAACACTAATCAGATAACAAGGGGGAGGGATCAGACAAAGACATGAGCACAGCCCAAAATAACAACACACCACATGTGCTCCACAAGACAGGACAGACATGTGACAATCCCTTTAAAACCGCATCCAACCTGTTTTCCGACAACAGCACTAATTAAAATCTGCACCCGACCCGACCCGCTTAAAATAGAACCGACACCCAACCCGCACCCGCAATAAAATCAGTTTAGCATATCACATTATAGACACAGTTACAAAAATGATTTTTGTTATAAATGATTAATTAATGATTAACAGAAGTTATTACACAACCATTAACACAAGGACAACTTCAGCCGATATATATATATATATTAGGGATGCAACAATACAGTTAGTCCACGGTTCAATACACACCTCGGTTTTTAACCACGGTTTTTCCGTTCGGTTCGGTTCGGTTCTGATGGCTTGTCACATCAGTTTTTTGCTATTCTATTTTAAGCGACAGGAACAGCAAGAGGTTAAAGAGAAAAAATAAAAAATTTTATTGCAATACTCTTTCTTTATTTTACTGAAAAGAATTGAAAAACCTTACTTAAACTTAAAACTATACTTAAAAAAAACCTTGTACACATTCCTAGTGTATTTGTATAATATAAAATAAATATATATAAAGATTTACAGTGGCAGCTCAGAGCTGTACAGCAGCATTTAAGTATGAGATTGAATGAATAAATGTAAAAATAAAACACTACATAGACTTCACTATAAAATATACATTATTCTTATTAAAGCTGCTGTATTAGTTTTTCAGTCAAGAGCAGTGAGTGATTTTCTCTTTGTCTTTTGTTGTTGCATTAACATTAAAGGGATAGTTCACTCAAAAATGAAAATTCTGTCGTCAAGAAATGAACACAGGTTTTGAACAATATTAGAGTGAGAAAATAATGACAATTTTAGAGGTGAACTGTTCCTTTAAGGCCAGTGTGTTCACTATAGGCTGCGCTTCTGTCAATTAAAGACCTGCACTCATCTAATATACACACACACGCCGATTTTACTTTCACTTTAGACATAACCGACTGTGTTTATGTTAACCTTGTGTGTATTTGACAGTATTAGCGCAGTAAGACGACTACTTAGTCCAGTAATCTCGTGTTTGACAGGCGTTTAGTGCGCACACTCGGAAAAGCGCATGTTTAACCGGCAAGGCTGTAAAACGCATGCAAATAATGAGCTTAGGTTATTGTGAATAACTCTAGTGTTCTGTGAGTATAACTCTACCACTAACCTGTGATGTGAATGTATGTCGTGTTGTTCAGTATTGGGATGGAGGCAAATAATAGAATTTGTAGAAAAATAATTAATTAAATGCAAAACCCCCAAAAAAACGCAATTCACAAGTGTGTATTGAACCGTGAATGCCTTACCGAATGGTTCAATATTATATTGAGTATTGTGGCATCCCTAATATATATATATTCGTTTGCACGTGACTGTTTTAAACCCGTATTTAGACCCGTATTTCTCCCTTGTCCGACCTAACCCGCACCAGCACCTGCATCTGACACAGTTAGGATGTTTCTCACCCATTTCAGCAATATACCCGCACCCATGCAGGACACTGCGTCAACTAGTCCAATGGTGGGAGAGAACGTCGCGGACAGGTGACGTCATGACCAGGGGCCGTACTCACAAAACATCTTAAAAATAGCTCCTGACTTGCCAATTTAGGAGAATCTCTTAAAAATAATGGGCATGTCAGTTCTAATTTTAGGACTCCTACATTTTTACTCTAAAAGTATTTCACAAAGCATTTTAGCGCAAAAAATAGCTCCTAAATCTGTGAAATGTTAGGAGTAGTCAAGAGGACTCCTAAGTCACCAAATCACAAACAATCCTAATGGATGTTGCCGCAATCCACCTCAGCAATCCAACCAAAGACACTGCTGAGGAAATAGGCGATAGAGCCTTGGGTGCTTAACCTTTTCTTCATAACTGCAATACACATTTTGATTTATAGTACGATAAAACAGCAAAAATAAATCTTTAATAAATAAATAATGTCCGATTACTTGTGGCAGTTGTTTTCACGAGTTCACACTTACAAATGATTAAATAGAGTAAAAAAAATATAAGCGTATTTGACATGCTGTCCGAGTGTTGCAAGCAGGCCAGGCTCCACCCTCTCCCATTCACAGCGCACTCCCTCTCCTGAGTACTGATCACATGCACCTGCTTCCGATCATTAACGCAATCACTGCCTGCATTTAAGCCCCACGCTCACATTTGCTGCAACCCAATTCGCCTACTTATACTACCACCTAAATGTATGTACTCTTTTTATGAAGAAAAAGTATATACTTTTGAGTGTGTAGCAGAAGAGTATGCAAGCTTTGGGACACACTACTTTGTCATCTTTAACGGACTCTGTTGCTTAGTTACGTGCATCCCATCCCCGTTTTAAACTGCCCTGTCAATAATCGTCACAGTTCAAATCCTCCACATTCAGTGTAATTTCCTACCGTATCGGAGAGAAGTGTAGTCGCACTTTGATCTGCCATTCGTGGGTCTTTAATGCAGAGACTCCTCTCATGTGTTTGCAAAGTTAATGGCCAAACGTATCATTATAAAAGTTCACAATGCTGCTACAGGTGAAATATTATGTGGCTAACATTGAATAAATATCTTTTCGTCAGGTTAAATACTGATAATTGCTCACTCAAACCCCTTTATCTAACCCTCTCTACTTAACCGTCAGACTCGCGTAACCGTCATGTTTGTAGTTTTTTAACACTTTTTATCCGCGTTTGTAGTTCTAATCGAATCCTCGTCCATCTCGGAATGGGTTGTGGGCAATATCAGCCGTTAGAGTGCGCATCGATCTGCACTTTGAATTATGACCGGAAATAGTAGACCATCCGGGAATTTTTGGAATACTCTTTTCAACATACTACGATTTGGGACATACTAATTATTTTTTCGAATACTATTTAGTACGTATAGTATGGGAATTGGGACGCAGCGATTCAGTCACTGTCCGGTCTCGTTTGCACATAGCCAAGCTACTGCTTACCATAAGGACTCTCCCTCGATACTTACCTTGTCTCCATCTTGTCTCCGAAGTCTCCATTGTGCTGCACTGCTACCTGTCTCCAATGTCTCCTTCGATCCAGCACTCCCAAAGTATAGTATCATCCAGTTATCTTCATTACCATCCTGATACTCTCACCATTCCCTCACCTGCCCTGCTCACGAACTGGTTCTCCAATAAATTCTGTCATTTACCATCACCTGTTCTCCGTGTCTGCCTGTTTGTAACACCGAGGGAATTTAACCCAAACCCAGAGTTCTGCCCCGTATTGCCGACTGAGAAAGGAGTCGGGTGGCAGAGGGATGCAGAAAACTGTGGCGGTAACTAGGTGAGTAGGCTCTCGGTTGTGTATATACCTCCTCTCGCGCTGATTAGAATAGCAGTTTGAACGTGCTCCTCATGAACTTTGTTTATAATACATTATTTTTGCTTGAATTCTGTAATCTCTCGAGATGCAGACATGTAAGAGGCTGACAATTAGCTGAACATATACTTTTTTAATTAGTGACACTTGGCCTACTTTTTAAAATCTTTATCTGAATATGGCAACATTCTTATTTTAAAAACTTTATTTGAATCTAGCAACATGATACCTCATTCTACAATACTTATATAATTAAATCACTGACAGAGACCCCGCCCCCATCAGCCAATCACTGTGGTCATAGTTAGTAAGTCGTCCATAGCAACGAGGTCAACCCCGCCCTTCCTCTTAACTTAAAGGGGTCATGAATTGAGAAATCAACTTTCCCTTGAGCTTTGAAGCTCAAGAACTCATGAGCAGTGATGAAAAACGCCTACTTCATCACTGCCTGTTTAGCCCCGCCCATCGATTCTCGCATGTAACATAGGCCTAGTGTTAAACCATCGAGCTACAAGCAATAAACATGCCGTTGAGGATTACAATTATTGTGCAGTGACTGGGTTTAACGGTAATGCAACATGTAAGTAACTGTGTTCATTCTAATGCCTGATCTGAAATGTGACAATTCATGTAGGCTAGTCAGATGTTCTTTGTCTGTGTGTCAGTGAATCAGACCAGTGACTAAACTTCAACGTGCGTTGTTTCTCTTAGTAGGATGAAAATATCTATTTATCTATTATATCTAATATCTATTATATCTGTTATTTAACAGTTATTAAATTCTATAAAGAAAGCGATCAAAGAATGCTCCCTTTGCAATCGTTTGAGCAGCACACGCTGGAGCTGTCAATCAGTGACATGTTTATCAGTGACTCCCGTTTTATTCAACGAATCTCTTAACTATATCACGTTTGCGCTGTTAGTGAAGATAACAGCGCAACAGCGCATGTGAGATGGTGGTCCAGTGGGTTAAACCATGGAACTGAGACACAGAAGGTTGCTGGTTTGATCCCAGCGGTCACCACCAGTGTGTCCTTGAGCAAGACACTTTACTCCATGTTGCTCCAGGGGATTGTCCCTGTAATAAAGTGCACTGTAAGTCGCTTTGGATAAAAGCGTCTGCCAAATGCATAAATGTAATGTAAATGTAAGATGAAAGCATTCGTTAGTGTACAGAAACTAAGTTGCAATGACGAGATCGCTGCTTTCATGTGCTCAGCATGTGTGTGATCGGCTACAATATTCATCACTGCAACCTTTCATGCCATAGATCTATATATAATGCCATAGATCTAAATGTAATGCAACACTTTTCAAGATTAGTTAACCATGAAAATTGGTTAACTAGAGCTGTAATGAGAGCTGTAATTGTAAAAACGAGCTAAAAGAGGGAGTAATACTATTTCAAATGGAAAGACGTTAGCCAATCACAGCAGTGGGAGTTTACACTGAAGTCTCCCAGCGAACATGCCCCTTAAAATGGAGCGTTCAGACCAGAAGGCTAAAATCAGGGTAGGAAAAATGCCTTTTATTTATAAATCATGACCATTTTAGATGTAAAAAGCATTCTAACATTATAAGTGCACCCCAGGAAACATAATAAAACAATTAAAAAATACAGTTCATGACCCCTTTAAGACTTCTCTCTATTCCTTATTAAAAGTTGGTCTCAGCAGCTTTGTGAATAGGTTTTAAGAGAAAACTCTTAACTAAGAACTTTTACTGCCATTTAGGAGAACTCTTAGTGGTAAGATAAAATGTTTTGTGAATATGGCCCCAGGAAAGGATAAAAGCACATCCGGTTTGACTGTCGTTAGCTTCGATTAGCCGAAGCAAGTCGATCACAGGGATGCCGGAAGTATGGCCGGGTGATGCAGCATCTTGTTCCCTACTCAGGGAACTAGGGTTACAGTCTTAACCTGAGACATTCCCTTTCGAGGGAACTCGCGCTACGCCGATAACGCTTTGGGAACAACAATACCCAAACGCCATAATTACAAATGCCTGTATGTGAAACTGCGGCAACTAAGTCGAAAGCACCTGAGACCCTGGGGCAGCATCCAGGTCCAGGCTATAGAATCTCACAAATGTGATTTGGGAAGACCAGCCTGCCGCATCACAAACCTCTTGAAGGGGAACCCCCGAAATTAAGGCTTTAGAGGCTGTCGTACCCCGGGTAGAATGAACTCTGACCGCCAAAGGACATGGCAGGCCAGAGACCTCATAGGCAAGTGATATAGCCTCAACTATCCACTTGCTAACTGTCTGCTTGGAGGCTGGAAGACCTTTCTTAGGTGCCTCCACAGGGCAGATCTGTAGACATAAGTATCCAGTGCTCGCACTGGACAGAGAAGGTTCAGATTTTCCTGTTCTGTTGCATTTAAAGGTGGAGGACAGAAATCCTGCAGCACTATATGTCTCAGAATGTTAGTCGGCACTTTAGGGACGTAGCTCTGTTTAGGGTAGAGAAATGCCTTAACCATCCCAGGTGCAAACTCAAGGCAGGTGGGAGAGACCGAAAGGGCCTGAAGGTCTCCAACTCTCTTAAGAGATGAAATAGCCAGAAGGAAGACAGTCTTTAAGGTCATACATTTCTCAGAAACCGACTCAAAGGGAGCCACAGACAATCTCTCTAGGACTACCACCAGGTCCCAGGAAGGAACCCTGGTACGTGTTGCAGGCCTCAGCCTCAGAGTGCCACAAAGGAAGCGAATAACCAGCGGATCTCTCCCCAGAGATGAATTACCCACAGGGGCATGATAAGCTGCAATGGCCGCCACGTAGACCTTAAGGGTAGATGAGGATAACCCTGCTGAAAAGCGATCTTGCAAGAACTCAAGCACTGTACCAAACTCGGCAGTTAACCGGATCCAACTGACGCTCATTACACCAAGTAGTGAAAACTCTCTTTATTTCAAGGCATAAAGCTTCCTCGTAGCTAGAGTATCAGATTGGACCCTGCTGCCATGGGCCCAACAGTCTCTGAAACTGTTTCACAGTGAGTGACTGGCCTAACTTTAACTCCTTGGTGGCTTTGATGATAGCAGCTATGCAAGCGGGCAAAAGGACAGCCCGCATCGTAACTGAATCCCAAACCACGCCTAGAAAAGTGGTCCTCTGTAGTGGAGAAAGCACACTTTTCTTGGCATTGAGTCTCAACCCCAACTTCTGCATATGAGCGAGGATGACATCTCGCTGCTGAACCGCCAACTGCTATGATTCTGCTAGAATCAGCCAATCCTCTATGTAGTTCAGAATGCGTATGCCCTGCAGTCTGAGCGGAGCTAGAGCTGCATCTACGCATTTGGTGAACGTGCAGGGTGATAGAGCTAGACCGAACGGAAGTACCCGATATTCATATTCTTTGCCCCTGAAAGAAAACCTCAGGAACTTCCTGTGCTGAGGGAGGATGGAGACATGGAAGTATGCATCTTTTAGATCTATCTTGATAAACCAGTCCTCGGATCTGATTTGTGTCACGATCTGTTTGAGTGTCAACATCTTGAACTTGAGTCTCTTGACTGTACAATTCAGCCGACGAAGATATAGAATGGGACGCAACCCTCCATCTTTTTTCGGAACAATGAAGTATCGTCTGTAAAAACCAGATTCTCTGTCGGGTACAAACACCTGTTCTATAGCCTCTTTCGCTAATAGAGATTTTACTTCTTGCTCCATTACAGGAGCCTGCTCGGGATGGACTAACGGGAGTAGCACCTCGTTGTAATGAGGTGGACGAGAATCAAACTGAATTCTGTAACCTTTCTCTATTACCGAGGGTAGCGGGGTTGGCAGAACGGCGTCAGGACCTTTTCTGAGCCGCAGCCTTCTTAGCTTGAAGAACGGTCCTCAGATCCGGCTTCTGCTTAGAAGGCTTCTTCTCTGCCCTGCCCCCATTGTTTTTGAGGAGGGGCCCGGGACGCGACACTCTCTTTTTGTTGAGCTCTGTATGAAGAGCTTGACGGCTGGGGATGTTTTTACAGACATTTTGAATCCTCACTTAGGTGACTCTTGTTTTTTATTTGAAGTGGTGGGGGCCATTTTTAAGACATTTTTTGAAAAATATAAAATTATCTCACCTAAATATTTGATCATGCAGTGCATTTTTGTTTTTACAATGGGGAAATTGTTGCACAATAGCTTGCACACAGCACAAGCCTGATTTCAAACTCTGAATGAATTTACAAAAACAACATGTTGTATGTTGGTGAATAAGGACGCTACACAAAAACTGTGGGTTAAGATCCGTGTATTGCTCTGTTGCAGAACTGACAGGCACACAGCATATAACAACACTCTTGACTTCCTGTTGCCAGTTAACATACCCCCTTTCACCACAAGGTGGAGCTGCTGCCTAAGCAGTACAACAGAATACCTTGTAACAAGACAAGTTAACAATAAAGTCAGAAATAAAATAAGAACAAAAGCAATTAACAAAGAGTAACAAAAAAAAATAAAATAGAATAAATATAAATTCTAATTTTGTTCATACATTGGTTTGTATTTGACCATTTAGGCAGCCTGTGTGTGTGCCCTTTGAGTGTTCATGAGCGAGCTGTGTCTAGAGAGCGCGCGAGTGCTGAGAGGTTAAACACTGGCAAGACTTAAAAGGAAATGCAAATTATAACTTTAGTGAGAATCCAGCTAGAGATATTCTGATACCCCTTTTCCCTTCCCGATACCTATTCCAATACCTGGGCTCAGGGTATCGGCCGATACCGAGTAATGATCCGATACCTGGGTGTGTATCTGTATATACAGCTGTATATGATTTTAATGCTGATTGTGAACAGACTGAACGCAACTGCCACAGACCCGGTGCGTTTGGGTAGCCTTACAATCGTTAAGTGTGTCCTTGGCTTAAGGGTGTGACGTCAGGTGAAAACTATGAATAGGCCTGTTGACACTGAATGTGTAAGCGCTGTGTATTTTTCAGTGCTCATGTTTGCAGGTTAGAGCGAAGCAGGAGCAGAAGCAGCTCTGAGTACAGCACTGAGTCTATTTCACATTCAATAAAAGTGACAGCGCACGGTTCATGGACAAAATAAATGATGTTTTATTAACAAGGTTCGGGAGGAGCACGTTCAGATAATTGACACAAGTGGAGAGCACTCAGCTAATCAACAATAAGAGGTATATATATACACAGCAGTCTTACCTCCGTTTGTTGACAGTTTATCAGCATCCCTCCACCACCCCTTCTCCACACTTTTAGTTCTAATCCAGAGTTTGTTCCTGGTCTCTGTCACCTTTAGCTGCTCGCTGGAGGATTAAAATAAAATGTTAAATCACTGAAATAAGGCCATCTAACACACTTTAAACATTTGTTCACAAGGCTTTTCAGAACTGGATGTTGTTGCGTATAATTTTTTCTTCAAAACAATGTGAAAACCATTTTGATCACTCATTCATACAAAACAATATAGTCATTTAACTTTTGTAAGACATGTTTTATGTCAGGAGGGCATGAATCATCATGAATATTGATGTTTTTTTGAGAAAGAAAAAGACCCCTCCTCTAATCCTAATGTCCCTATATCAGCTGAACGACTGTGAGGGAACTAGAACAAAGAATGTGAAGAGATTAAAATAATGGCTTTTTGAATTGTTTGCATTTATTTACAACACAACATAATCCAAATATACACAACGAAGGACAAAAAGTGGGACAAAAATAAGGGACAATCGTGGTTCTTTATAAGGGACACTAAAAGTGTGTGTTATTTCAGTGTCTGCAGTTAAGTGTGTGTATAAAAGGCTCTCAGATATAAACACATTTGTTTTGCTTAACTTATCAATGCACAATTTAATCCTAAAAAGAATGTTAACGTCATAGAAATAAATGTTAAGAAATTAATAGTTTTGTTCAGCAAGAATGCATTAAAATGTCTTTACTGTCTCTCTTGACACGTTTAATGTTCCAAAAGCTTTCTATTTCAGATTAATGCTGTTTTTTTTACTTTAATTAATCAAAGAATCCTGAAAAAATTGATCTTTTCAACATGGATCTCCCATTACAGTATCACAGTTGAATATCATGACTTGTTTGCAATATAATCTACAAATGCATACACAAACAGATGTTCCTGCCACGTTTAAAGGCATTTTACTCGAACACACTGTCACGGGGTGAGGAATCACACGACAAGGCAGGTTGAGTGAAAAAGGCCCCGGAGGGTGGCTTTTAATTACGGTGCTCGTGATAAGGGTGAAAAACAGTTAGTGAGCCGGTGCGTGATGGCTGGTGAATCCTCGTCCCGTGTGGTGCTCGATCCTGGTAAAAGTGGGTGTCCCAAACGTGCTCCAGTGAAGTGGGCTGTCGGTCACTCGCTGCTTTCTAGGAGAACAAAGAGAGAGGTTAGTCCAGCAGTACATTCAGCTCGAGACCAGAGTCTGTCTCTCTGCTCATCCGTAGCTGCTTTTATGTCTCCGGGCTGATGAGGTGCAGCTGTGACCGATCAGCCCATGGTGATGACGTGCAGGTGTGTTGTTGCCAGGGCGACGCTGATTCCTCTGGGTGGACTCGTCACAACACATAGTTTGCAGAACAAACTAAACGCTCCCGTGATGTCTGCCGTTGCTAAGCGTTTTCATCTCGCTGCGCATAGATGTGTCTGTGAGAAACGAGCGTGCTGCACCGCATGAGCATCAAGATGCCGTTGCTCTCTATTTGGTCCACGCTTGTTGCGCGTCTACACCAGAGGGCACTCCAACCCTCATTTAATCAAAAACTACACTACCCAAAATCCTTTTCCCGGACTCATCATTACTCATTGTTTGCACCTGTGTCTCATCAACTCATTACCCCATTACCCCAGCCTATATAAACCATGTTCACTCTGTCATTCACTGCGACGTCTTGTTTGTTGTAAACTGCATTTCTGAGCGTTTCCCTGGTTTCATGTCTCTGGTTTTGGATTTCTTGCCTGTTCCGTGGATTACCCGTTTTCCTGTCTCTCTTGCCTTTGTTTGCCTTATTGGATTGATTACATGTTATAACCTCTTGCCTGTTTGATGACTACGAGTGTGGATTACCCTTTAATAAAGCTGCATTTGGATCTTCTACCTTCTGTCTTAGAGCAGTACGTTACAGTGAATGAGCTTTGTGCGCGCGTGGGTGTGGTCACATTAAAGATAATGAGGCTCCGCTGGAGGAACTGTACCTCTCGTGGATTTTTCATACGGATTACATAAACAGAGAATATTTGTTTTTTATATAAATTACTTCATTTAAAAGTAGACATTCCAGGCTTTATAAAGAGATATCTGTTGTGTCTGTGTGGCAAGTATTCGTTATATGAGCATTTTCAGACGCATTTCAGAATGGACTTCACAAGGAGACAGACGGGAGAACGCACATTCTGTTTATTTTCTTTATTTTAGTTTTTACAACATTTAGTTTTATAACATTTAGTCACAACATTTAGTTTTTATTTTGAGTGTGCACAAATAAAAGTAGACACTTTAAGCTATGTAAAGACATATCTTTCATGTCTGTGAAGCCAAAAATGATGGAGTATTTTAAGTAGTTTTACACTGTAATGAGGAAAAATCAAGCAAAACGCGCCAGTGCATTCTTCGGGTTCAGAGGGTTAATTATACAAGATTGACATCTGTATTGATTTACTAAATTTAAGTTTACATTTCATTTATATATTAAATCCTTTATTTTACATAATTATTTAACCTGTTCTTTTTGTTGTTGTTTCATCAGAGTGGAAAGTGATGATCAGACTGGAGATTCTCCTCAACCAATGAATGATGAACTCCAGAGAGTCAAAGACCGACACAAAACCAGCATGAAGAACAAGTATGAAAGATTATTTGAGGGAATGAAACTCCAAGAGAATGAAGCAGCCCTCCTGAACAGGATCTACACAGAGCTCTACATTATAAAGGGAGAGAGAGAAGGAGTGAATGAAGAACATGAGGTTTTACAGATGGAGAAAACAGCCAGAACACAACACTCACTAGACACAACAATCTACTGCAATGGCATCTTTACAGCCTCACCTGAACCAGGACGTGAGGAGAAAGAGCAGATCAAGACTGTTCTTACTAAAGGCATCGCTGGAATCGGAAAAACCGTCTCTGTGCAGAAGTTCATTCTGGACTGGGCCGAGGGAAGAGCCAATCAGGATGTAAATTTCATGTTTGTGCTTCCATTTCGAGAGCTGAACTTAATCCGAGATCATCAGTACAGTCTTCACAGACTTCTGCTGGACTTTCATCCTGAACTTCAAGATCTGGACTCAAGGATTTATGAGCAGTGTAAAGTTGTGTTCATCTTTGATGGTCTGGATGAAAGCAGAATCACACTGAGGTTTTCAGATGCTCAGGAAGTTTCTGCTGTGACTGAGACTTCATCAGTGGATGTGTTGATGTCAAAGAAAGTTTCTGATGTGACTGAGACTTCCTCAGTTGGTATGTTGATGTCAAAGCTCTTGAAAGGAGAGATGCTTCCCTCGGCTCTCATCTGGATCACCTCCAGACCAGCAGCAGCCAATCAGATCCCCCCCAAATACATCAACCGTCTGACAGAGATTCAGGGATTCAATGAGCCTCAGAAAGAGGAATATTTCCGGAAGAGAATCAGTGACGAGCATCAAGCCAGCAGAATCATCTCACACATCAGAAGAGCAAGAAGCCTCCACATCATGTGCCACATACCCGTCTTCTGCTGGATCTCATCCACTGTGCTTCAGAAGCTCCTGGAAGAAGATCTGAGTGCAGAAATCCCTCAAACTCTGACTGAAATGTACATCCACTTCCTGCTGATTCAGATCAACATGAGGAATCAGAAGTATGAAGAGAGAAATCCAGAGAAACTCCTGCCATCCAACAGAGAAGTGATTGTGAAACTTGCTGAAGTGGCTTTCAAACAGCTGATGAAGGGCAATGTGATGTTCTATGAGGAGGACCTGAGAGAGAGCGGCATAGACGTCACTGACGCCGCAGTGCATTCTGGGATTTGCACTGAGATCTTTAAGGAGGAATCTGTGATTCATCAGAGGAAAGTCTACAGCTTCATTCACCTGAGCGTCCAGGAGTTTCTCGCTGCTTTCTATGTGTTTTACTGCTATTTAATGAAGATCAAGAAACCAGTGCACGAATTCAGATTTTACAGATCTGATGAAGTCTCTCTGTATGATCTACTAACATCAGCAGTAGATAGAGTCTCTCTGTGTGATCTACTAACATCAGCAGTAGATAAAGACTCTCTGTGTGATCTACTAACATCAGCAGTAGATGAATACTCTCTGTATGATCTACTAACATCAGCAGTAGATGAATCCCTCGTGAGTAAGAATGGACAGCTTGATCTGTTCCTGCGGTTCTTGTTGGGCATCTCTCTGGAGTCCAATCAGAGACTCTTACCAGATCTACTGACACACACAGAGAAAAGCTCAGAGGACATTGTGAGAACCACACTGTACATTCAACAGAAGATCAAAGATGGACATAGACTCTCAGCTGATCAATCCATCAATCTGTTCCTCTGTCTGCTGGAAGTGAAAGATCAGACTCTGTTCAGAGAGATTCAGGAGTTTGTAAAATCAGACAAACACTCAGAGGAGAAACTCTCTCGGTCTCACTGCTCAACAATCGCCTACATGCTTCAGATGTCAGAGGAGCCGCTGGATGAGCTGGACCCCATGAAATATAACACATCAGATGAGGGCAGAAGAAGACTGATACCAGCTGTGATTAACTGCAGAAAAGCTCTGTGAGTGTTAATTATTAACAAATTAATAATCGTGTTTAATACTGAATCTATAACCATTTCCTAAATGAGAGGTTTTCTCCTAAATAACAAACTTATAAAGAGTTATAAAAGGCTTGTGACATGACTTTTCATTATTTTAAAGGTGCAACAGGTGATTCTATACAGAAACATTTTTTGTTATGCTGGTTGAAAGTCTCCTCATATCATGATAGCAATCACTATTTTAAGCGGTCTAAATGTATTTTTATAAATATATAAATATATATCGTCTGTAGAAGGTGTAGGACCATCAAACGTTAAATCATTGCATTCGATCTGAATGAAATGATAGCATGTGTTCCCTGTCACTCAACGTGTGTTTGCATATACACTGTGCAGCCTGTTCACGCAAACATCACACGTTCACATACACTGTGCAGACAGAGCGAGAATGGCAGGCAAACAACCTAACTTTCCTTCTGAACTGACAAGAAATGGGAAGTATCTACATTTCAGGTTTGACAGTACAGTTATATGTACCGCTCGCTGACTTTGCCCTATGCAGATAATTCAGTTGTCGCTATGTCCTGAAATCACATATGAATAAAGCTGAAATACAGTGCATTCTTTCCTTTATGTCAAAAGGTCAACTTCTTAACTGGAGTCACTTCACAATCACAAATATGTGTATGCACACAAGCTCTTCTGTTTCTCCCCTCACTGTACTGTAAAGTTTGTAAAGTTGATCAATCAATCAAAAAGAGTGTGAGGGCGAGCTCTCTCTGCAAGAGCACCGACTGCATTCGCAACGAAATTGATAAGTACAATATATCAAAATTCTAAATCTTACACCATTTTAGCATGATTAAAAATACATACTGAGTGACTGAAACAATTTTATTATCATAGAATACACTTGTTTGTTCACCTTGAGCTAACAGTTTGAACATAGTTGTTTCCTTTAATTTATTTTCAAGATCTGAGGTAACTGATTCATACCATTTCCATCAGAAGCCATTCACTTGTAGTCGGCTCCAGATGAGACCGCTTCTTTTCAGAGATTACAGCGGTTACAGGTGCTTACCGCTCCAGGGCTCAAGCGATCATGCCGAGTGTGCTGTTCCATCGGGTCGGGTTTTTGTTTCTTCATGACCCGGTAGCTGTCAACAGCTAACTTGCTAAATTGGGCAGCGGCTATCCTGAGTTTTCTGATCGCTGTTTCGCTAATCGCTGTTTATACAATTCAGTTTGCCCAGCGGCCCCCCCATGTTCAGGGACATCCACTTCACCTCTGTGCTGAAGGAGGGTGCTCCTGTTTTATGGGCGGAGATCGCAGCCCTACTGGTGAAGGACGCATTACAGCCGGTCCCTCCAGCTGATATGAAGCTTCTACAGCCTGTACTTCATTGTACCCAAGAAAGGCGGTGGGCTACGGCCAATCTTGGACCTGAGGTTCTTGAATCAGTCCCTGCACAGGCTGCCATTCAAGATGATAATGCA
The DNA here is from genome assembly GCA_033150135.1 of Gobio occitaniae. NCBI lineage: Eukaryota > Metazoa > Chordata > Actinopteri > Cypriniformes > Gobionidae > Gobio > Gobio occitaniae. The sequence continues at coordinate 106,653 of JARQWZ010002093.1, forward strand.
GAAACACATCTTCAAGGGCATCTGTCCCAAAAATTGGTTTGCACCGATCAACCTGAAGGACGTGTACTTTCATGTCTCGATTCCCCCTCGACACAGACTGTTCCTACGCTTTGCGTTTGAGGGGCAGGTATATCAGTATAGAGTCCTACCCTTCGGGCTGTCCCTGTCGCCCTGTGTCTTTACGAGGGTTGCAGAAGTGGCCATTGCTCCCATGAGAGAGCGTGGTGTTCGCATTCTCAACTACCTCGATGACTGGCTGATTCTAGCCCAGTCGAGAGAGCAGTTGTGCAAACACAGGGACATGGTGCTCAGTCACCTCAGCCAGTTGGGACTAGAGGGCTGCATTGGGATTGAGTCCCGCCGGGTCCCGCGGGACCCAACGCAAATCTCGCAGGAGCGGGCAGTTTGAATTTTGCTGCGGGCGGGAATGGGCGGCTAAAAAAAACACAGCGGGAATCGGCGGGATAGGGAGGTTGCCTAACGACATGATGGAGAAGATGTCAATAGATGATGTAGAAAAGAACCTCAAACGAGGTATTTACAGCACAAAAGCTAAGCAAGGAAAGTCTGACATTTGGAGAAGTTTCTCAATTGTTTTGGTAGGCAAAATCATGCGGTATAACGTTATGTGTATCCACATATTGCGCAGCTGGCAAATACATAGCTACTTGATCATACCTCACCAAAAACGCTCAGCACTCCCTGCAGGTCAAGTTGACTGTTTGGTGTTTTTGACAAACAATACACAGAAGTTTAGTGAGTGGAAATGGATTGTTTCTAAATGTCCGTTTGCTATTTTGTGTTCACATTACGTTCTGTTGAAGCATGTTTTCTCAGGTTTCCTTTCGAAACGTACATCGGAACTGACCGACGAATTGGGATCTGTTTTTTGTTTCTCAACCTGGTTTTCTGTTTTGCAAAGCAGTCTATTTTTATGTGCAAAGTTTTTGATAAAAACGAAATTATATTTGAATGTATTGTCTTTTTTTTTTTTTTACATGCAGGCCAGGGAAACGAAACAAACAACCCCATGAATCTCTTTAATAATATCAATACAAATACGTGTTTTTTTTCCCTGCGGGACGGGAGAAGACACAAAATCAATGCATCTCTATTATTGTGTGGGAATAAATTCTCAGAGTTTTGCGGGTGCGGGCGGGAGTGGACATACATAGTGTAACACATACGTTGCGGGAGCGGGCGGTAATGGTCAGAAATTCGGCGGGTGCGGGCGGGAGCGGGATGAAGAAAACAGTCCCGCGCAGGGCTCTAGTTGGGACTTCGGGTCAGTTGGGTAAAGAGCAAACTCTTCCCTGTGCAGAGGATCTCTTTTCTCGGTACAAAAATCTCTTTTCTCTGTATCAATCTGACAGCACGCCTCACAGAGGAGCGCGTCCAGTCTGTGTTGAACTGCTTGAATTCGTTCAACCGCAGAACAGCTGTCCCACTGAAACATTTTCAGAGGCTCCTGGGGCATATAGCATCCGCAGCCACAGGGTTTCTTCATGTGCTTCAACACTGGTTCCATGACTGAGTCCCCAGATAGGCGTGGCAGAGCAGTTCATTCGGTGTAGCAATCACACCGAATTGCTGCCGAAGGTTCAGCCCGTGGCCGGACCCTTTGTTTCTATTGGCAGGTGTTCCTCTAGAACAAGTTTCTAGGCATGCTGTGGTTTCGACGGATGCCTCTACCACCAGCTGGGGGGCCAAGTACAATGTGCATGCAGTTTCGGGTCTGTGGACGGGGCCTCAACTGCAAAGGCACATTAACTGCCAGTCTAAATTAAAAAACGAATGACTAAAAAAATGTATTTTAGCTACTATTAATATTATGAGTGTTTGAAATTTGTTTTAATTGTATACATTTTACAAGAAACATGATGGAATGACCTCCAAGGATGCAGCTTCAGTCACTCCGCTGTATGTCTCCAATCTCTCCTCCTGTGTCTGAAAAAGCATTCCTTTAAAATGGGGATCCAGGGCAAAGGCTCTATGAAGGATCTTCTCAGCCTCACCGCTGTACCTCTTCAGGAGATCTGTTTTGATTGCATTCATGATCTCGTGGATCATGGGTGAGTCTCTGATTGTGTCAGACTTATTCTGGAGGAGTTGCTCTTTTGTAGCAATGAGAGACACTGTTGCATTTTGCTCTTCTGACATCTGTGTGTCTTATCCTTCATAGGCTTTAAAGCCCTCACAGTGTCCTCTGCATTTGTCACATCTGTTTCAGTGAGAGTGCACAGGTCTGATTCTCCTTTTCTGACATCTGGAGACAGCAACATATTGCAGGTTGTTGTTACAAGAACCTCTCGACCATGTCATATGGGCTGTTCCACCTTGTTGCAACATCAGTTATCAGCTTATGATTCAGGCCTGGACGTTGCTGTTTCACTTTCAGACAGTGGCTCAATATGGTGCTGCGGTGGACGAATGTTGATATTTGTTTGATTCTGCCCAGAAGCCTGGAGATCGTTGTCTGTCAGAAGCACCACATCTTTATCTGATATCTGTCATTCCTCCATGACATGAGACAGTAGCTTTGTCAGATGAGCACCCGTGTGAGACTCATAAACGGCTCTCGTTTGCAGCACGTGACCAAATCTGCCAATCCTAAAATAATTTTTCATTATTGTAACATAAGACTCTGTCGTGACAGAAGTCCAGGAATCACATGTTACTGCCAGTCAATAAGCTTTATGGTAGAGTTCAAGTATAACCTTTTCTGTAAAGTGGCTGCCTGACGAGAGCTTATATCGCGTCTTCAACAGGTGGCGAAACCTGGGGTTGTCCACCACAGGCCGTATATCCTTCGCTATGAAAGCTGCCACAGATTCTGGTTATTATCTTCCCTTTGGGTGGCAAAGTGGATATTGTTTGATCTATTTTTGGCTAAGCTGGGTTCGCCTTGCCACTGGCACTCTCAGAGTGAAAACGGCTAACGTGATTTCTTAAGTTAGTTGTATTCCCTACAATTTTTATTATTGTGTGACAGGCTTTACATACAGCGTGTCTTGTCCAGTTCATGGTTACCAGTTTTGTTGATAAAAGCCGAAATATGCCCAGATGTCTGTCACAGGTGTGTGCAGGCAGAAACAAATGGAGGAATCAGAAGATCCAAAATCAAACAAACTTTAATCTTCACTTCACAGGAACATGCAGACAGACAACAGAAAAACACACATAGCATAACGGTGACCGGACAAAGGCTGAGTGAACAAGAGGAACTTAAATAGCAGACAGAAACGAGATAATTAACTAAACACAGCTGAACAGAACTTAACTAACGAGGGTAACCTAGGACACAGACAAGTGGCAAGAAAGTAAGACAAAGCAACATGTGACAGTATCAAAGCACAACAGAGAGACCAAACAGGCATGTGACAACATTGGCTTTTAAAATAGTGGGTGCATCTTTTATTATTCGTTTTTTTGTTTCGCCTCCCTCTGCCATTTTACAATAGTGCGACAAGCGCATATGTGACAAATGACGTCAGAGAAACGTCAGTATCAGTATCACGATTAGAAGATCTGGTATCTGTCATCTCAAATGAATTAAGCGAGGTACGAAGAACAGACCCCTGGTGTGCCTGAAGAAACAGGGTTGGGAAACACTGGCTGCTTGTCTGTTAGCCTGATTTTGATGGAACAGATATTTTGCTTTTAAATGTTTCAAGTTTGCTGTGTATTTATTTACTATTAATAATGTGTTTATAATTTATATTTATGTCCTACATTTAAAAATATTTTTACCTAATTAATCTTTTTAAATTTAAATTTTAATCTTATAGTTGAAATACAACAAAAGTGCTTTTATTTATATTTAAAGGTTGTGTTGGTGCTACAAGTTCATAACTCATAACTTATATTCATAACTTGTCCAAACTTTTAAAGGGGCCAGATTCGATGTTGTACATAAAATAAATAAAACACCTTTTGTTGTATTTCAACTATAAGATCATAAAAAATGAAATTGTAAAAATATTTTTTTAATTTATTTTTAAAAATGTATTGTGTTGGCGCTACAAGTTCATAACTTATTTTATACTTTATTATTATACTACAAGGGTGTCCAAGCCTTTTTTAAAGGGGCCAGATTCGATGTTGTGGACATGACTGGGGGCCAGATACTCCTCCTTAATAACATTTGAGACCAGATTTGGTAGCACTGCACATGTAATTGTAACGAGGACTCAGGCATGTTGGGATCCATATGCAGTTTATTAGAATAAAATCTCAAACTACAACAGGCTTAAGTCAAATCACCAGGGGGAAAAGCAGTATCAGAGACAATGCAGAGAGCGTGGTCATAACAGGCAGTGGGTCAGAGCAGGAGGCAAACAATCAGAGTCCTGAGTCCAGGCAAAAAGTGAACAAGAGGCAGGCAGCACAGGGTCGTAAACAAAAGTCAAAACAGAGTCAGAACACAGGCAAGGATAACACAGGGGAAAATAACGTTCAGAAATGCAGCCGGGGCAAACAAAACTTCACAATAGCTGTGTCCCAAAGTGAAGGGCGCACACTTCGAAGGCCGCATTTGAAGTGCGATTGCGCCATAGCGGCACTACGAAGGCTGTCCCAATTTGAAGGCTGCGCCCTCTGAAGGCCGCATTTGAAGTGCGATTGCATCACAGCGGCACTACGAAGGGTGTCCCAATGTGAAAGCTGCACCCCTGAAGGCCACATTTGAAGTGCGACCCGACCGATCCCACTAAATTTAGATTTAATTTCCAAAATCTCTCTTTTAAATTTCCCCTACAGAAAGAGAGAGACTGGGGAAAACAAAAGTAATAGGCTATGTTGGCCATGTTTGTGACAGTAATATTAATAACATTACATGTTTTGTCTCTTGGAAATTGACATTTTACAGTAGCAGTAGCTTGAGTTGGAATGCAGATGTAAATTTATTTTCATTAACACAAATAGAAATACCTGTAAAATTTTAAAACTCATTTTTAAATGGTAGGGCCTAAAATGTAAATATTCTTACTGAGTTAGAATAATAAATTAACCATTTGTCTTCCATAGTATCATACATTTAGATTGTGACAACCACAGGTAAGACCACACATGGCACTACACTACACTACACATGGCACAACCATGGTAAAAAGTAACAGTATTGTTAAAATTGTTTCTAGAATAGTTTTATGGTAATTGGTCAATAAACACATTTAGTATACAAACAAATTGCCAAAACTGCTAGCTAACAAAAATGTGTCATATTGCCTATATTTCATTACTCCTTTAATACATTAATATATAATAAAATTCAACATGAATATCCCATATTCATGCCACAATACCACGGTTACAGTTAGTGTTACTACAGTACATCTATGGTAAATGTTTATGATTTGTATATTGAAAAGCACAATGTTTCTGCGTCAGTGCTGTTTCATCTGGCTTTAAACTATAGAGACATTTAGGTTTGTATCAAAGACCTCTGCGCTTTTCTTTTCGAGTTTAATGTTTCATATACGCAACATAAATGGCAATGCTTTTCAAATTTTTGTTACTCACGGTTTACTGCAACACTAAAAATCTAGTGCTGTTGCCTTGTGTTGACATTGTGAAACTAAATCATTTGAAAATTATGCATGGCGGGCCACATACAACGTTTTTTAATAGACAAGCTGCGGGCCATTTGAAATTCATTCCCGGGCCGGACTTTGGACACCCTTGTCATACATTGAATAAAACATTCAAATGTCCAGACAGTCTTCTTACTGTTTTTTTTTCTTTGCTTGACACATTCATAATCATTACTTTTGCTGGTGTGCTGTGACAAGCTTTATGTGTGCACTTGAGTGCTTAATTTATATTTATATTTTAACCTCTTAACCTGCGCCCCTATATTTGAGATTTTTTTTAAAACGACATACCCAAATGAAAATGTCTGCAGCTCTTAAACCCTATGGTCTATATTCATAAATCTGGTCTTATTTTAAACTAGACACTTGAAATGTTGCTACCCAAGAGTCACAATAACTCAAAGTAATATGGGAACAGAGTAATATACATGTAAATATACATGTAAGTGACTCATGTTTTTGTTTTGTTTTTTTTCACTTAGGGAAAAAAATATGAGAATTTAATTTTAAGAGCCTGGAAATAACTTAAATATAAAACTGAATGTCTAATCATGTCATGATTCAAATTTGAGGTTGATACTCTCAAAAAATTAGCTTCTGTGAGCTTTTATGTCTAGAAAAGACTAGGCGTCCTTTCAAAAAGGCCATTTATTTCAGAACATTTGCAATTGTAAAGAGTAGTTTTTCATTCAAATAAATCTGCAACAAACTGCAATAAACTGCTAATTATAATGGATAAACAGATACTGAAAAACTAAAGCAACTATTTACAGAAATTACAAAGTGTAAAAAACTAATTTAGCTGATAAGAAGTGTCAGTCATCATCTGCGCGCTCCACTGCAGTTTCTCCCCTAAACACTGGCAGGCGCCATGAGAAACGCATGCTGGTGTTATGAAAGCGCAAGCACTAGTAGTATTTACTAGTAGTATTCACCAAATCCTACTTACATAAACTGCGCAAGATAATGCCCTTTGATTGGTTACTATGTCCATCAATCAAACCTTTGTTGGAAAGTTTGTTGTTAAAAGCGCTATATAAATAAAGTTGACTTGACTTGACTGACTTGGAAAGGCATTGGCTAGGCACCGAGTGCCTTTATCCAACGAAAACCATGGGCGCAATGATTGACAGCTCACCAAGCCTGTAAGGCGCTTCCTCTATATGAAGCATCACAGGAGAGACTCTGATTGAAGGAGAGAGACGAGGGAGGGTTCATTTTACGGAGAAGAGACTATTCTTGCAGGGGGAGTTTGCCAGAAATGGATTAGAATCGATATTTCATTGAAAATGGACATGATTGATTACGCTAACTCAAAACTCTCTGCAAACAACGGAGGATTTTTAGTTTTTTCCCTATTTTTTCGTTGTTTTGGATTAAAAAGTGGGATGCATTTTGAAGAGTGGACCCTTACACAGAGATGTATGCGGGTGTTTATTGGATTCGTCCGATCTGATCGGAACGACAGGAGGAGATGAAAGATGAGTAATGTTACCGCTAATATTATGCTAATGTTTACATGGCCAGTCCTTTAGCATTTAATTTAACCCTTTCCTCTCTGGTGTATTTATTGCAAAAACAAGTTCAGAACATGAATCTTGAGTGTTTTAGCTTTCAAATGATGCATAGTTTGTGATAGTTTATTGAATATTTTGTATAAAACAAAAGTAAATAAAAGTGCAGACACGCCCACTCACGTCAACCTCCCCGCCCACGAACCGGTGCATAGATAAGAGGTTAAGGCTAATTATTATGGTTTAGTATTTCGTTATAATGTAGTACAATGTTAGCAAAGTTACATATAACATTCTTTCTCAGCCCTGAACACCCCCCCCCCCTCCTCTCTATTTATTATAGCTGAAGTGTAGAAAAACAATTACGAATGAACGAATGACATGGAAGAACCAAAAATGAACATACAGTACACAAAAGGACATACAAGCAAGAGATTGTTGCTAGTCACCAGTTTTACTTGTTACCGATGTTATGTATCAGTAGAGAATACATGTGTTATGTATGTATAGAGGAAAAACAACACAACATTGTCGTCCATTTTCATGCCTTCCCGCTTAGGTCTTTCTAGTGCTGGAAATCTTATATAAGCCGATCCATTTTCAACAGTGTTTCTAAAAAATCACTTACTGCGACTTTAATGAACATGAATGATACATTTATTGAATTTTCTCTCATGCTCAGGAGTTCATCTTACTGTGATTTAGGTTTGAATGTTAAAAATATTTTGTTCCAGGTTCCTGGCAACTTTACATGCCTTTATTCTTATTTAATTATTGTTTTAATGTTATGTTATTTAATCTTTTCTAGTCTTGCTGGCTGTAATCTCACTGATCAGTGTTGTGAGAGTTTGTCATCAGCTCTACAATCCTCAAACGGTGTCCTGAGAGAGCTGAACCTGTGTAACAATGACCTGCAGGATTCAGGGGTGAAATTGCTCTCCGATGGACTGAAGAGTCCAAACTGTCAGCTGCAGATACTGAGGTATTTAAGAACATAAGATATTATTTACAGTCTGATGGTCATAATGTCAGTGTGTGTTTGTAGATGATCTGACTTTTGATGTATGTGTTCTGCACTCTTTCAGTCTTGCTGGCTGTAATCTCACTGTTCATTGCTGTGAGAGTTTGTCATCAGCTCTACATTTCTCAAACGGTGTCCTGAGAGAGCTGGACCTGAGTAACAATGACCTGCAGGATTCAGCAGTAAAGCTGCTCTCTGATGGACTGAAGAGTCCAAACTGTTATCTGCAGATACTGAGGTATTTAAGAACATATGAGAGATAATTTACAGTCCAATGGTCATAATGTCAGTGTGTGTTTGTAGATGATCTGACTGTTGATGTATATATTTTGCACTCTTTCAGTCTTGCTGGCTGTAATCTCACTGTTCATTGCTGTGAGAGTTTGTCATCAGCTCTTCAATCCTCAAACTGTGTCCTGAGAGAGCTTGATCTGAGTAACAATGACCTGCAGGATTCAGGGGTGAATCTGCTCTCTGATGGACTGAAGAGTCCAAACTGTCATCTGCAGATACTGAGGTATTTAAGAACATATAAGAAATAATTTACAGTCCAATTTACTGTCAGTTGATGTTGATGTGTGTGTTCTGCTGCAGATACTGAGGTAATTTAGGGAGATTTTAACTGGTCTGTGTATGTTGAAAATAAAAGAATACAAATACACATTGAACCTTTCAAGATAATGCTCATGACTAAAATCACATTCACATTTACTTTGCACTGAATGTTTGATACATACACAGCAATATAGAGCTATCATAGTTAACATGTTAATGTCAGGACTCTGTAAGAGATATAACTCAGATGCAAATGAGCAATAAGGGGTTTTAATAACAAGACTGAGGTCTAGAGACAGCAGGAGAGTGAGCCGTGAAACAGTTCAAACAGTAGGGCAGATAACAATGGAGACTGTTGGATGGACAGGGTGTATGAAAGGGAGCACAAAGCAGGAGCACACAGGACCCAAAGGTGGAAGTAGATCTCAGATGTGGCCCCAGTCTTGCTGCCAGGTTGAAACTCACTGAACCAGAGGCTTGTTAGACAGCTGCACAGACTTGCTGCCAGGCAGTGAGAGTCTGTGGCCAGGGAACTCTGGATACGGGGCAGTGCAGGAACAGACATGAGATAACAAACAAGACAAGACTGAGGACAAGAAAACAAGAGCTAAAAAATACAAATAAAAACTAGAAGTAAACAATGAAATAAAAACAAGAGAAACCAAAAAATAACGTTTTTTTTTTTTTAAACCAAAAATCTTGAGCAAAATAAAGACTGAAAACTTGACTAGACTAAAAAAAATCAGGAACAAAGAAAAACTGGAAAAAAAACCCCAAAAGAAAATAAATTAAAAACTAGAACTGACAGAGACACTAGCACTGACTGACAAGACACGCATACACACACTGAATGAATACAACAAACCAGCAAAGACAAGAGGGAAAGGAGCTTAATATAAAGGGGTCAGCAAATGAAGATCAGGTGAGCACTCACACACAATTAGTGAAACAAGGACTAGACAAGGACTAAACACCATAAGGGTGTGGTGACAGTAAACGACGCTGGACACAAGGAGCACATGGCAAATACAAACCAAGACAGAGCCATGTGCTTAGACACAACATATAATGATTAATATGATTTAATGATTAACCACAATGATTCATTTCACAATTAATCTCCAAATTAATGTAAAAACAACATAAGGTTAGTAGGGCAGTATATTTTAAATACTTGTTTAATGGCATCTTTTATGAATGGAGGCCAGTATCACTGATACTAATACAGCTACTGATGTCCTTTTGCCAAATTGTTGTTGTATTTTTTAAAGGGGTCACAAACTGGCTGTTTAATTTTTTTATACTGTTGTCTGTCCGTTTGGTGGGTTTTACATTCAAAAACATCATAATGAATAAGTAATAGGCTATATTATACCCTGGTTTTTAGCCTAGCTCCTGGAATGCTTGGTTTTTATGGGCGTGCTGCATTGAAGACTTGGAAGTAAATGCCCACTTCTATGATTGGATACCAGTTTTGCATATTATAATGAGCTTCAACTCCCCCATCAGTACATGTGGGGAATTGTTTTAAAAATTTGGAAAAACAGTAACCGGAATGATTCGCCCACAGGGCTCGCAAAATGTTTTTATCTTCAAATAACATGTCAAGAGAGTGAACAACGCACATCAAGAAAGGAATGTTATTTCACTATTCAAGATACTGTTTAAGGCCGGTGATACATTTTGGTAGCCCGGTTGGAAAACACTCTATATATATATATATATATACTGTACATGTCAAGCTCTGCGAGCCCTGGCCCATACATGTTCGAGTCTTATCCCGAGTCGCAGGACAATGAACCAACAACACCTCAAATACAAAGAATACTCCAGCCTGTGACAGCGTGGTAAGTTATCAATAATTATGTTTAGTGAGATACGTACATGTAATCAGTAGATATCAAAAGATCTGTAGCACTGCAATACTATCACATATAAAAAAACATATTTTACTCACATAAGTGTGCTGCACCATTCCTGTTGGATCCAATATAGAAGGCACAGCATAATTTTTTTGTCCAATTCTGTCTGCAAATCCAGTCGCTTGCTTACAAATGAATCTGTGGTGAAATGAAGCAACACATGAACGCACACACATGCAACACATACATACATACGCACGCACACACACATATACACACGCACATACCACCCACATTCTAAGATGCATGAAACAGTGGTATTTTGAACTGAAACACTGAATCTATGCCTATTTTACTGACATTTATCACAGCTTCATCAGAAAAAAAGACAAGCTTCACTTACCAATCCATGCCTGAATCAAGGCCAGCAGCAAACGCATCCTCAACATCTGAATATGCAGGCTTCAGGTCTAAGGAGTCACACTCAGCCTCCTTCCAAGTGTCAAAAATAAACTCAATTGCCTCCTCTCTTTTATATACTCTGTCTTCGCCATGTTTTTTTCTGTTTTTTCAATTATGTTTTGTAATCTAAAAATCCTCTATATCCTCCGTATCTCCATTTAAATCCCTCCTTCCAGCCCCCCTGAAATCCGCTGTGATTTGCTGATGGAAATCATGACATTACCGTAATAAGCCATATATACGAAAAGCGCAGGTTGTCTTCTGTCAGGAGCAATTTGAATTATTTTGATAGTGCAAATGGTTAAAGAGTTACGGTAACATGAACACAGCTTGGTTGGCTGTGTCGCCGACGACACGTCCGGTTTTAAAGGGTTAATGCAGTCCAGACTTGGCATGAATTAATTTAATGGGATTAGTAGAAAAAATATGAAAATGTTTTTTGTTTAAATGAGACATAAAGTTTTTGTATAAACTCTTGTATAAATTCACACCATGAATGATATTCACTCAACTGTTGAGTGTTGATGTGTGTTTTGTAGATGATGAGGCTGTTTTGATCCATCTGTAGGTTATCTGGCTGTATGGTGACAGAGGAAGGCTGTGGATTTGTGTCTTCAGCTCTGAGTTCAAACCCCTCACACCTGAGAGAGTTGGATCTGAGCTACAATCACCCAGGAGATTCAGGAGTCAATCTGCTCTCAGACAAATTGGAGGATCCAAACAGCTCACTGCAGAGACTCAAGTGTGTCAAACACTGATACTGACACTGTGTGTGTGTGTGTGTGTGTGTGTGTGTGTGTGTGTGTGTGTGTGTGTGTGTGTGTGTGTGTGTTTACATTAATGTGTGTTTTGTGTGTTTGTAGTGTGGATCATGGAGGAGAGATCATGATGACAGCAGGACTACGAAAGTGTAGGTCTACAAACAGATTTCTGTTTGTTTTTCTGCCATAATGGTATTTTCTATCCCTTAAACCCATCCTTCACAGAAAACTTTATGCATTTTTACATTTTTAAATAAGCATAATTTAGTATGTTTATTAATTAGGGATAATTACATAAATGATTAACTATTATGTTTGACATTTGATTGATTTTTCTAATTTTTCTGTTAATATTACTGTTATTTAAAGTTTACAATAACATTATTAATTATTAACATTTCAGTCACATGATTTTTCTGCCCACCCACTATATTAAATGACCATCAGTGGGGCAAAGTAATGACTGTGAATACAAAAACACATTTGGGAAGAACACTCATGTGACTAATACAGATGAGTAGCACTATACATTAACCACAAAAACATCAAAAGAAAAAAAAGTAAGTAGGGGAATTCATTCAATTTCACAATAAAATAATAACTTTTATTTTACTAATTTATTTTATTTTTGCATTTATTTAAAGCGAGTTACAACAGAGCAACAAAAGTAATGTCACACAGCCAACAATATTCATAGTGTACAATGGCAAGTTTATCAGAAAGCTAGACTAGGAATCGAGAGTAGAGGTGAAATACAAAGGAAAATTCTGTGCGTGTTTATTAATGTAGTGGGATAGTTCACACGAAAAATAAAATTCTGTCATCATTTACTCATCCTCGTGTCATTGCAAGCCTATAAGACTTTTGTTAATATTTGAAACATAAATTAATATATTTTTTATGAAACGCAAGATTTCTCTGCCTCCATTCACAGTCAAGGTGTCACAGAGTCAGTCACACCGTCACAGCCCCAATCATCACCTAATCACCAGGACCCTCCCACTTGTTCACATTCACCAGAATACTGATTCGCTGCACCTGAACCTCTTCAGAGACTCTCACTATATGCACCCAGTCACCATTCACTCTTTGTCTGGTCTTGTCTCAGTACACGCTAATTCTACAGACTCCTTACCTCTTTACTTACCAATCATCCCGTCTCCTGTCTTCCATCCGTCAGTCTGGTTACCGATCTTCAATCATTGAGTTCTCATAGTCTGCACCAGCTAAGTCACCATTACCATTCTACAAGTCACCATCTACTTCCATTGTCTGGTTCACGCTACTTCAACCCCACTCTACACTTAATAAAGAACACTTATACTTACCTGCTTGTCTGTGCCCTTCTGTTACGTGACAGAAGACCAGACCACCAATGCAGAGTCCGGTTGAACCCAGGGAGGAACATCATCCGCCTGGGCTCTGGATCCACCTGCTTTGCATCCTCTGCCCACTGATTCATCTGTCACTCTTCCAGCATCAGAACCATTGCAGGAAGATTTCTATTGTCTGTCCCACAAGGAGCGACAAAGAAGACTACTCAGCCGCCTATTTCTCTATTGTGGGGGAGAAGGGCATATGATCATGAACTGTCTGATACGACCACCAAACCCAGTGGTAAGTACTCTTCAATGTCTACCTCAAGTTGCACCTCTTACTCGGACTCCTGTCCAAAAATTATAACCCCTAAACTTCTCCTTCCACCACAAGCGCTCATCGACTCTGGCTCCGCCCGGAATTTTATCTTGCATCTACTTCTCCAAAGACTCAATCTCCAGAGGAAACGCAGTCCACAACAGTTAACCATCCACACCATTCTCAATTCCCAGACTGTTTAGTATTGCTATCTTCTTACTCTGGTCCCAGCAGCGTTGGAACAGCTCTGTGGCGCTCGCATTTTCTCCAAGCTTGACCTGCGGAGTGCTTACAACCTCATTAGGATCCGCGAGGGTGACGAATGGAAGACGGCGTTCATCACCCCGGAAGGACACTACAAATATCAGGTGATGCCATATGGCCTGTCCAACTCACCTTCAATCTTCCAAGGCTACATGAATGAGGTGTTTCGGGAGTATCTTCATCACTTTGTTATTGTCCATATCGACGACATTCTCATCTACTCCCGGAACCAGGCCGAACATTGCCACCACGTGATGCAGGTCCTCCAGAAGCTGAGAGAGAACCACCTGTACCACCGTACAAGTTTGAGAAATGCGAGTTCCACACCCCATCTGTCCAGTTCCTTGGATACATCATCGACCACCGAGGTATCCAAATGGACCAGAGGAAGGTGGACGCCATCCACAACTGGCCCCAACCTGGAACTGTCAAGTAACTCCAACGTTTCCAAGGATTCACCAACTTTTACCGTCGATTCATCCAGAATTATAGTCTCCTCAGCTCACCTCTAACCTCACTCCTCCGAAACCAGCCCAAGTCACTGTCCTGGAACCCTTTGGCCATCGAAGCCTTCGAACATCTCAAAAAGGCCTTCACAACTGCTCCAATCCTGGTCCATCCGAATCTTGAACTCCCATTTGTGGTAGAAGTCGATGCATCCACTACCGGGATTGGAGCGGTGTTGTCCCAGCGGCAGGGTGAGCCTCCTCGACTCCATCCATTTGCCTTCTACTCCGAAGAAGCAGGACTATGACGTCAGAAATCGTGAGTTGCTCGCCATCAAGCTTGCCTTGGAGGAATGGAGACATTGGGACATTTGGACTGGTGGCTCAACATGTCCCAGGAGATCTCCCGATATGTCAAGGGGTGCTCAGTCTGTGCCATTTCCAACACTCCACGGAAACTCCCATAGGGTAAGCTGGTACCCCTACTGATACCCCGACGTCCATGGTCCAATCTGGGAGTTGATTTCATGACCGACCTCCCTCCATCTAACCATTAGGGGTGTAACGATATTCAAACCGAACCGAAAAACCGTTAAACACCACCAGCGGTTCCAACCGCTATCCTCTCATGTCGAACCGAACGCACCCCGCCCCCATCTGCCCCAGCCCATCTCTCACTTCACCTTATGCCACAAAATATTTTTTTCTTCCTTGACATTAGATTAAATATAATTAGTACACTTTAAGAGCTGTATTTTTACTAAATATTGTTATAATATTATTGACTAATTATACACTAACTTTTGTCTTCCAAGTGCATGTCACGTGACTTGGGCGATTGCTCAAGCTTCATGGAAGGGCAAAGAGAACCAGTTTCCCTATTTAGCCAGGTAGGCAAAATGCTACCTTTGAGTCCCAGCAACATCATCATTTTCGTAGCTTGTTACAAAATAAAAAAATTTCTCTCACCTCAGAAAACCGCTTTCCTGTTCTGTCAGCCGTTATACTGCATTCGTAGCGCACACACTATAGTTACACGCGCACACGCGGCGGCGCGCACCCTATCACGCCGTGTATTATAAGCGCAAGAGAAACTATGACAGTGCAACGTTACAATGTCAATTTGTAATTCATTAACTAAAAGTAAAGTACCAATAAATCACGTAAATGGTTTGACGTGTGTTAGCTGGGAAGGCATGCAGGCATGATGTGCGTTATATTTATCAGGAGCAGTTTTCATGTTTCTTTAACAGTTCATGAAGTATTGTGTATTCGCCATGGTAACGTTAGCTGTTGTTTCCATAACCACAAAATGTCCCACAAATTTATTTTCACTCTATGTTATTTTTTTTATTTTTAAATTATTGTGGTGGCTTAGGCTACTTTATAGTATTAACAAAAACTGCTATTTAATATCTTTAACTTATAGGCCTATTTAATCATTAGTATTAGTCATATTCATACAAATAATGTGTTTGTTAAGTAGGCTACAGTGGGACATTACTTGTGTGTGTCATCAAATTTTCTGAAAGGTCAAGTATTTTTGTAGGTCAAGTATTCTGTAACGTATAAGTCCACTGGGGGCGAGCTTAGATGAACCCAAGTGCAATTTTATTTACACCATGAACAAATACAAAACAAACTAAGACTTGACTTGACTTGACACATGAACAGACTTGACTATAAACAGACTTGACTATAAACACTCACCAACAGCGGGTTACAACAAACAATACTAGACAAGGAAACATGGCAAACACGAGGGTCTAAATACACTGAGACTAATGACTGGACAAGACACACTTGTGACCAATGATTAAACAATGAACCAATGACATTATGACAACAGAACACATGATAAGAGAGCACATGGCAGGATCACATGAGGACATGGGAATCACATGACAAACCAGGAACATGACAATGGGAAAACAAGATAAGAACATGAAACATGAACATGAAACAACTCGAGACACACTGTGACACGCTCACAGTCATTCCGCTGAAAGGGCCATTAGGATAAGGGGAGGGGTCTTTGTCTTTCTCAGGTGTGAAACACATCAATATTCATGATGATTCACGCCCTCCCCGCATAAGCCTTCCTGACACAAAACATGTCTTTTTTAAATCAATAGGCCTATAGTGATTTTTACATCGCCTTGAAGCAAGAATTCAAGCCTATGTGATCCATTTTTCAAAAGTCGTGTGAACAAATATTCAGTATGGGTTTCATGGCCTTCACTTTTTTTCTTTTCATAACCCACGCATAAACGTCATTTTCTCAAAACTACAAACTTTTACATACATGCTGCTCACATAGGATTGTAGCAGAGTTTGTGTTGAATACAGAGTAATCAATCTTTAGCCATTAAAAATATTACAAGTAAAAGAAATAAGCACAAGTGTCAGGGCATGTCAAAACACCTCCAGGGCCTAGAAAACAGCTCAGGGCTCAGAGGGTTAATAAATGTTATATTAGCATGTATTCCTACTGTAATTCATGATTGATTCAGGTGGTTGTTATAAAAATGTAGTTGTCAGTTAGCTATTTATTTGAGCTCATCTAAAGTGAGGACTATGTATGCCTCGTAAAGCTTTTAAAAGGATATTTAAAGGTTATCTTCTGAACAGAAAAAGGAAACAAACACAACACAGAGTGATACAGAACATATAAATATTTATTTCAAGATGCAAAAAATCATTCTAATGAGTAAAGGATGTTCCAAGAAAGTTTGTTGTTCAAAAAACATTTTCTCTCAACATTATGAGAACATTCAAGTACAAGTAACATTTATATGATATTGCAGAAATATACATATTTCAAAACTGTTAAACTTATGTTCTTAAACATAAACCTAACATAACACAAAACTGAACAAAATTTGCAACATTTCTACAGTAATACCATATTGAAATATATTCTGAATCAAAAAAAAAAAAATACTAAAAAAACAATGAAGAACATTCATCAAATAAAAAACATCATTAGGATGTTCTGTGAATGTTGTTCTGGGGACGTTTTCCTCAACATTACTAGAATGTGTTTAATGTTATAAGAATGTTCCAGTGTACACACACACACACACACACACATGTGTCTAGTGACTGTTGTTCTAGATGTTTCTCTCTTCTTGTGTTCAGATGCCTGTAATCTCACACTGGATCCAAACACAACACACACTCGTCTCATTCTGTCTGATGAGAACAAGAAGGCAACATGTGTGAGAGAGGATCAGCCATATCCTGATCATCCAGAGAGATTTGATGTTCTTCAGGTTCTGTGTGGAGAGAGTCTGACTGGACGCTGTTACTGGGAGGCTGAATGGGATGGATGGGCTGATATATCAGTGACATATAAAGGAATCAGCTGGAAAGGAGGGAGTGATGACTGTGTGTTTGGATACAATGACAAATCCTGGAGTCTGATCTGCTCTGATAACAGATTTTCTGTCTGTCACAATAATAAAAGCACTGATATCCCTGCCATTCGTTCATCCTCTAAGAGAGCAGGAGTGTGTGTGGACGTGTCGGCTGGCACTCTGTCCTTCTACAGCGTCTCTGACACACACACACTCACACACTTACACACACTCAACACCACATTCACTGAACCCCTCTGTGCTGGATTTTGGGTTTATAATGATTCTTCAGTGTCTCTGTGTCAGATTAAACAACACACACACACACACACTTGTAAATCCTCTTTCTAACGTCCACATGCACACAAAGTCATCAAATCTCACATAATTATGTGATTATATATTATATATTATACACACACACTGCTCTGAATCTTTAATAAGGTTGTAATAATATTGATATATTGTAAGATTGCTTTAATATGTATATTGTAAACTGATCATGAGATGTAATAAAGGACTGATTGATTTAATCATGAAGTGGTTTATGAATGATTGATGTGAACTCATGACAGTATGAATAATCATGAATGTGATGAGATCAGCAGATTGAATTCAGCAGCAGGAGTCTCTCTTTATTTATTTATTAATGTATTCACTGTCGGCTGTGAGGTCTGTCATGCTCTTTCATAAAGGCATGTAATAAAGGCCTTCTGAAACGAAGTGGCACGTTTGTATAAGAAAAATACGATCTGCAAGTCGCTTGTGCTTAAAGAGTAACCCTTGAACCCTTGACGCATGCGTATTGACGAACGCAGAAGTGCAGAGGACAGCAAAACAAAATGTAGCATCGGGGTCATTAGGAATTTTAGTATAAAGTTTTAAATATGGATATTTCTCTTACACAAATGCGCCACTTTGCTTCAGAAGGCCTTTATTAACCCCCCGGAGCCGTGTGGAGCAGTTATATGATGGAAAGATGCACTTTTATGGACTTTAAAGGGTCATGAAACCCCCCTGCTGACGCTGGGTTTTTTCACACCTTCGATTTGAAAAGGCTTCCAAAAAGGGGCGTGGTCGACTGAAAAGGTGGGATGGGTATTGTGTGGAAAGAGGGAATGGTTTGCATAAATAGGGGAGTGTCATTAGGCGCATTAAAATTAGCTAATTTGCAAACCGGCAATACACAGACACAGGTGACATGGATAGCGATACCGACAGCAGCAGTTACAGCGGCTCTGAGACATGTTCTTGGTTCACACGTTGGCAATGTTTACAACAGAGAGATGAGGGATGAGTACAGCGAATGAGAGAGCTCTGAGATCATAAGTGGCGTGCAGCAGGAAGAACAGACAGAGATCGCTCTGAATGTCATTCAGCTCTTCAGATCAGCATAATTCAGTGAGAAATGAAAAGAAATGTTATTCTGTATGACGAAATATTTTGCAAACGTGATAATAAATCTATATTTGTTCAAATATGCACACTGTTTGGCAAGATGAACAACGCGCCGACGTGGTTATGCTCTCATGAGAGAACATGAACCACCCACGAAACGTCTCAACATGCTTGCGATGCGATAGACAGTGGTTCTCAACCTTTTTTCAGTGATGTACCCCCTGTGAAATATTTTTTCAGCCAAGTACCCCCTAACCAGCGCAAAGCATTTTTGGTTCGAAAAAAAAAAGACTTAAAACAGAGCACTGTGCCATCAGTGTCTGATTTATTAAACTTTGGAACAGATAATCACATACAAAAAAACTATTTTGAACATTTTAAATGATAATAATCCATAACTAAATTTATTGCAAATATTTCTCATCACTAAAATGTAGTGATTCAAACTAATGTAGTGAAAACAGTGACCATATTTCTGAAATGGAAACCGGGGACATTTAAGTTTATACTATATAAATTACTTTTTTTTACTTCAAAAGTTTTACGTTTAGGCCTATGGTTGAAAATAATTCTTACTGTCCTTAATTGGTCTTGTTATTAAGCATTTTAGGATTATTTTAAGCAGAAAGTATATGTATTCTGTTGCAAGTGTATATGTATTGGTTGCAAGTGTAATTGTTAGGGGTTAGGGTTAGGGTTTTTATATTTAAGTTATAGTTCAGATGTGTGGTAATCACTGCGTTGTGACTGCTGAACTTTTGGGGACAAAACAATCCTGCACCTTGTTGAGGCTCTGTTATAAAGCACATACAATATTACTTTAAATTCAAAACTAATAGTTAGTATGTTACTACCTTGAAAGCGACAACAAGGTTTCTTTTGATATTTGACGATAATGGCGCTCTGTCTGCTCTCGACTCGGTGCGTTCTTCATGAACTAGCAGCGGTGCGCGTGTCTCACGTATCTCACGTACCCCCTGGAGTGCCTTCACGTACCCCCATTTGAGAACCACTGCGATAGAGGAGTGGGGGCCAACGGAGAGGCGGGGAAGCCTCACTGTAATCCTCAGGTCACCCAGGCTTATCAGCCAAAGTAGCCCCTTTGGTGCACCAGAAAATAAACTCGATCGGGGTATAAGCGAAGGGACTCAACCCCGTTTGAGCTTTCATAGTATCGACCACACATCTGAAGCGGCGTCCGCTGGGTTGCCATGACAACCCACGCTGTCGCCCGGCAGCTCGAATAAATATATTTTGTCCAAATATGCACACTGTTTCACTAAGAGCCCGAACACATGCGGTTAATGCATGTCTGTGACCACAAATAAAACGGAGAAGACGTGGCTTTTGATTCTTGTTGATATTTCATTCAAAATATTGTTCATTACCTACAGATCGGTTATTTTGCACTCCTGACATAAATTAAGAAATTAATGTCAATGCTTGCAGGTTCGTGATTCCTCAAGTTCATTTTACTTGACCGAACCTTTAGCACTGGCTTCCACAGACGCCGTCCCGGTTACAGCTCGCTCAGCGCCCTTACTTCGTATCAGCACGACCATCCGCGATCGGCTGTTCCACCGTAGATTATCGGTCTTTACCCACACGAAAGTAATCCAGGGAACACCTTCACGACACTCTGAAAACAACACCTCACTTTCCTCCTTGACTTTTATGCACGCTGCTTCCAAAACTTCCCCACCATGTCTAATAATAATGATGGAAGACGAACCTGACAGAAGTGACTGTCTCATGCATAATAACTAAATTATATTTTATGCATACTACAGCGCAGTGATTGGATTGAATGAGCTTTATGTCATGAATATATGTGGAGAATCGCTCGAAACGGTCGATGTCAGCATGTTCGAGCAGCCCATACTTGGGCCCACGGTACACGCTCAGCTTCTGTGACGTTGCTCCGACTCAGCTTTTCAAACCGGAAGACAGAAATCGCTCTGAAAAATAAAAAAATTACTATTTTTCACATATGAATAACATTAATGAGTACCTTTAGTGTTTTCAATGATGTGCAGCCTATACATATCTGTTTACATCTCAAAAAAAGTGTTTTGGGGTTTCATGACCCTTTACAAATGACCCAACAAATCACTGCCATTATAAAGATTGTCATATGTCATATACACCTAGGATGAATTGAGGGTGAGTAAATCACGAGCTAATTTGAATTGTTGAAAAACTCATGAATATTCATGTAGCTCTGCCCAGCGCCACCCAGAGCCACAGAGAGGGCAGAGACACAGAGTTGTTGTGTAGGACATGAAGGCTAATGATTGGCTAAGCGGTACATTTGAAAACATTTCGTTGTTGCAGTTATACAGTTAGCAGAGCGGGGCTAGTTAACGGAAATATTAGCGATTATCATTGTTATTAACGTGTTTTAAATTACACAAGTCTTGTTTAACCGTATACATTCTCCCACTGACTTTTTGTGTTCAACAAGAAGAAAAGATGGACAGTAATTCTTATTTTCCGTAAGTAGCGTGTTAGCATCTGACCGAGAGTGTATATTCGTCCTGATGATGTTTATGATTCATTTTGGTAATTAATACTGTAATATATCATGATGTTTTGTTCTACATAACACAACTGTGTGCCTCCCTACTCTGGGCTTGTGTGTTTTTAATACATTTTCATACATCTATGACAGTCTTTAATTGTGTTCAACTGTTTACTGTGTGAAGATTTATTACACCAGATAAATGCAGTAAACGAGCTTTGTGAAACCACATCATCATCATCATCATCATCATCATCATATGATTGTCACTACTGATCTTCATCATCATCATGTGACTAAGATGGTGTACCAGTGAATGCTGGAGAACAAGGCTCAGCCGCAGGACAGTGTGATGCAGCAGTACAGGTGAGCGACACTGAGCCTTTCCATATCAGCACAGCAATATCATTATCAATACAGCATCAGTCTGATTATACTGGACTGAGAATAATATCACCACAGCAATATTAATATCAGCACAGCAGCAGATTATACTGGACTGAGAATAATATCAGCACAGCAATATCAATATCAGCACAGCATCAGTCTGATTATACTGGACTGAGAATAATATCAGCACAGCATCAGTCTGATTATACTGGTCTGAGAATAATATCAGCACAGCATCAGTTTGATTATACTGGACTGAGAATAATATCAGCACAGCATCAGTTTGATTATACTGGTCTGAGAATAATATCAGCACAGCATCAGTCTGATTATACTGGACTGAGAATAATATCAGCACAGCATCAGTTTGATTATACTGGACTGAGAATAATATCAGCACAGCATCAGTTTGATTATACTGGTCTGAGAATAATATCAGCACAGCATCAGTCTGATTATACTGGTCTGAGAATAATATCAGCACAGCATCAGTCTGATTATACTGGACTGAGAATAATATCAGCACAGCATCAGTCTGATTATACTGGACTGAGAATAATATCAGCACAGCATCAGTCTGATTATACTGGACTGAGAATAATATCAGCACAGCATCAGTCTGATTATACTGGACTGAGAATAATATCAGCACAGCATCAGTCTGATTATACTGGTCTGAGAATAATATCAGCACAGCATCAGTCTGATTATACTGGTCTGAGAATAATATCAGCACAGCATCAGTCTGATTATACTGGACTGAGAATAATATCAGCACAGCATCAGTCTGATTATACTGGACTGAGAATAATATCAGCACAGCATCAGTCTGATTATACTGGTCTGAGAATAATATCAGCACAGCATCAGTCTGATTATACTGGACTGAGAATAATATCAGCACAGCATCAGTCTGATTATACTGGACTGAGAATAATATCAGCACAGCATCAATCTGATTATACTGGTCTGAGAATAATATCAGCACAGCATCAGTCTGATTATACTGGACTGAGAATAATATCAGCACAGCATCAGTCTGATTATACTGGACTGAGAATAATATCAGCACAGCATCAGTCTGATTATACTGGTCTGAGAATAATATCAGCACAGCATCAGTCTGATTATACTGGACTGAGAATAATATCAGCACAGCATCAGTCTGATTATACTGGACTGAGAATAATATCAGCACAGCATCAGTCTGATTATACTGGACTGAGAATAATATCAGCACAGCATCAGTCTGATTATACTGGACTGAGAATAATATCAGCACAGCATCAGTCTGATTATACTGGTCTGAGAATAATACCGGCACAGCATCAGTCTGATTATACTGGTCTGAGAATAATATCAGCACAGCATCAGTCTGATTATACTGGTCTGAGAATAATATCAGCACAGCATCAGTCTGATTATACTAGTCTGAAAATAATATCAGCACAGCATCAGTCTGATTATACTGGTCTGAGAATAATATCGGCACAGCATCAGTCTGATTATACTGGTCTGAGAATAATACCGGCACAGCATCAGTCTGATTATACTGGTCTGAGAATAATATCAGCACAGCATCAATCTGATTATACTGGACTGAGAATAATATCAGCACAGCATCAGTCTGATTATACTGGACTGAGAATAATATCAGCACAGCATCAGTCTGATTATACTGGACTGAGAATAATATCAGCACAGCATCAGTCTGATTATACTGGTCTGAGAATAATATCGGCACAGCATCAGTTTGATTATACTGGTCTGAGAATAATACCGGCACAGCATCAGTCTGATTATACTGGACTGAGAATAATATCAGCACAGCATCAGTCTGATTATACTGGTCTGAGAATAATATCAGCACAGCATCAGTTTGATTATACTGGTCTGAGAATAATACCGGCACAGCATCAGTCTGATTATACTGGACTGAGAATAATATCAGCACAGCATCAATCTGATTATACTGGTCTGAGAATAATATCAGCACAGCATCAGTCTGATTATACTGGTCTGAGAATAATATCAGCACAGCATCAGTCTGATTATACTGGACTGAGAATAATATCAGCACAGCATCAGTTTGATTAAACTGGACTGAGAATAATATCAGCACAGCATCAGTTTGATTATACTGGTCTGAGAATAATATCAGCACAGCATCAGTCTGATTATACTGGTCTGAGAATAATATCAGCACAGCATCAGTCTGATTATACTGGACTGAGAATAATATCAGCACAGCATCAGTCTGATTATACTGGACTGAGAATAATATCAGCACAGCATCAGTCTGATTATACTGGACTGAGAATAATATCAGCACAGCATCAGTCTGATTATACTGGACTGAGAATAATATCAGCACAGCATCAGTCTGATTATACTGGTCTGAGAATAATATCAGCACAGCATCAGTCTGATTATACTGGTCTGAGAATAATATCAGCACAGCATCAGTCTGATTATACTGGACTGAGAATAATATCAGCACAGCATCAGTCTGATTATACTGGACTGAGAATAATATCAGCACAGCATCAGTCTGATTATACTGGTCTGAGAATAATATCAGCACAGCATCAGTCTGATTATACTGGACTGAGAATAATATCAGCACAGCATCAGTCTGATTATACTGGACTGAGAATAATATCAGCACAGCATCAGTCTGATTATACTGGACTGAGAATAATATCAGCACAGCATCAGTCTGATTATACTGGACTGAGAATAATATCAGCACAGCATCAGTCTGATTATACTGGTCTGAGAATAATACCGGCACAGCATCAGTCTGATTATACTGGTCTGAGAATAATATCAGCACAGCATCAGTCTGATTATACTGGTCTGAGAATAATATCAGCACAGCATCAGTCTGATTATACTGGTCTGAAAATAATATCGGCACAGCATCAGTCTGATTATACTGGTCTGAGAATAATATCGGCACAGCATCAGTCTGATTATACTGGTCTGAGAATAATACCGGCACAGCATCAGTCTGATTATACTGGTCTGAGAATAATATCAGCACAGCATCAATCTGATTATACTGGACTGAGAATAATATCAGCACAGCATCAGTCTGATTATACTGGACTGAGAATAATATCAGCACAGCATCAGTCTGATTATACTGGACTGAGAATAATATCAGCACAGCATCAGTCTGATTATACTGGTCTGAGAATAATATCGGCACAGCATCAGTTTGATTATACTGGTCTGAGAATAATACCGGCACAGCATCAGTCTGATTATACTGGACTGAGAATAATATCAGCACAGCATCAGTCTGATTATACTGGTCTGAGAATAATATCAGCACAGCATCAGTTTGATTATACTGGTCTGAGAATAATACCGGCACAGCATCAGTCTGATTATACTGGACTGAGAATAATATCAGCACAGCATCAGTCTGATTATACTGGTCTGAGAATAATATCAGCACAGCATCAGTCTGATTATACTGGTCTGAGAATAATATCAGCACAGCATCAGTTTGATTATACTGGACTGAGAATAATATCAGCACAGCATCAGTTTGATTATACTGGTCTGAGAATAATATCAGCACAGCATCAGTCTGATTATACTGGACTGAGAATAATATCAGCACAGCATCAGTCTGATTATACTGGACTGAGAATAATATCAGCACAGCATCAGTCTGATTATACTGGTCTGAGAATAATATCAGCACAGCATCAGTCTGATTATACTGGACTGAGAATAATATCAGCACAGCATCAGTCTGATTATACTGGACTGAGAATAATATCAGCACAGCATCAGTCTGATTATACTGGTCTGAGAATAATATCAGGACAGCATCAGTCTGATTATACTGGTCTGAGAATAATATCAGCACAGCATCAGTCTGATTATACTGGACTGAGAATAATATCAGCACAGCATCAGTCTGATTATACTGGTCTGAGAATAATATCAGCACAGCATCAGTTTGATTATACTGGTCTGAGAATAATACCGGCACAGCATCAGTCTGATTATACTGGACTGAGAATAATATCAGCACAGCATCAGTCTGATTATACTGGTCTGAGAATAATATCAGCACAGCATCAGTCTGATTATACTGGTCTGAGAATAATATCAGCACAGCATCAGTTTGATTATACTGGACTGAGAATAATATCAGCACAGCATCAGTTTGATTATACTGGTCTGAGAATAATATCAGCACAGCATCAGTCTGATTATACTGGACTGAGAATAATATCAGCACAGCATCAGTCTGATTATACTGGACTGAGAATAATATCAGCACAGCATCAGTCTGATTATACTGGTCTGAGAATAATATCAGCACAGCATCAGTCTGATTATACTGGACTGAGAATAATATCAGCACAGCATCAGTCTGATTATACTGGACTGAGAATAATATCAGCACAGCATCAGTCTGATTATACTGGTCTGAGAATAATATCAGGACAGCATCAGTCTGATTATACTGGTCTGAGAATAATATCAGCACAGCATCAGTCTGATTATACTGGACTGAGAATAATATCAGCACAGCATCAGTCTGATTATACTGGACTGAGAATAATATCAGCACAGCATCAGTCTGATTATACTGGACTGAGAATAATATCGGCACAGCATCAGTCTGATTATACTGGACTGAGAATAATATCAGCACAGCATCAGTCTGATTAAACTGGACTCAGGAAGTGGTGAGTAGCAAGCTTGTAGGACAGAGGCCGTGGGTAAGTGGAGTAATATCTGGCGTGTCATTAGGAGTGTCTATGGAAGAGCTTAAAAGTAACATAAACGGAGGGAAAATAATTGGTGCTAGGTGACTGTTTATGAATGGATGAATAGAGAAGGGAATAGAATGGAGAATCCCTCGGTTGAGCTTAGATTTGATGGAGTTATTTTGCCGGATAAGGTCAAACTTGGTTTTATCGATACACAGAGACGCCTTTTGTGCCTCCGCCTTTAAGATGCTATAATTGTCAAAAATACGGGCATGTGGCTATGGTGTGTACGTCTAAGAAACGATGCGCAAGATGTGGGAGGAACATGATTATGGCAAATGTGAAGGAGCAGGACTAAAATGTTGCAATGTGGAGGGGATCACAGTGTTGCGTGTGGGGGATGTGAGGTGAGGAAAAGAGCTACAGATAGAAATAGAAAAAAACACCAGAAAATTAAGAAACCAACTTCATCAGTTTGACAGCACATGTGCTGCAAATACGCAAAACTCAACCAAATACAGAAATGGGCTGCAAATGGTAGTCCACCAATGCAAATATCTACTCAACAGTGGTGTTTTTTATTATTATTATTAATTATTTATTGGTTGCTTTGTATTTGCATCATGTGTGCTGTGAAACAGATGTTTTCTTAACTTGCTGGTGTTTTTCCTATGTACATGTTTTCTTCTGTTGCAGGACGTTGAACTCTTTTTGTATTTGGTTGCATTTTGAGTATTTGCAGCATGTGTGTTGTCAAACTGATAAAGATGTTTTTTGAGTTTGAATGCGTTTTCTTCTGTTTCAGTGCGTTGAGATTTCTCGGCCACTGTATTTTTGTCTGTTTCTGTATTTTATTATTTAAGCATGATACATACTTTTTTTTGTAACATACATTTTAATTTATTGCTCTGTATTTCAGTTACACTTGTATTGTGACAAATGGTTGTTTTTGTTTTGCCTTACTCTAGTATTGGTTTTCCACATTGTTTTTATTTTTCCTTGTATCTGGCTGAAATTTTCTTCCCCTCTAAAAAAATTCTGTACTTTACATTTGTGTCATTATTTTATTATTCCACTATTTTATTATTCAAAATTATTATTATTTTATTATTAAGCATTCCACAGGGATAATTTCTGGTTTAGTTTTGGGGACTCTGGCATAATATTGGCTCAGTTATGGCTGTTTTCTGGAGCTTCTGGATAAGTTGTGGCTGAGTTCTGGGGTAAAGGTGGTGGCAGTTTGGCGCTTGTCTGGCTGACATCTGGGGATAACGGCATTGTTGTGGGCCAGTTCTGGATCATTTCTGGGTACATTGTAAAACTCTGGGTGAGTTTCGGTCTGCTTCCGGCATTGCTCCGGTTGACTTTCGGCAAACAGCACTTGGGCCAACCTTGGACCGTAATTCCATTCGGTATGTGGGCCAAAATCTCAGCCGAAATTTAGCCAGATCTGGCCTAAAGCCAATTTGCTATCTGGGTTGGTGTTTGGGATGTCGTATGGATGATAGTAGTTTGCTCCGATCCAGAAAAGTGACTTCAGGGTCTCGTCGTAAGGGCAGGTGAGCGCAAGATGACAAAATGATTCAGTGAAACAAAAAAGTTCTGGCTTTCATGAGCCACGGCAACAAATTGAACTGCATAGTCCATTCTTTGGTCCGATATTTTGTAATGATTAAGGTTCAAGGAAGAAAAAGATGAAGAAGATATAACTAGCAAGTTTTAATATAATAATTCAAGCAGATAGCCAATGTAACAGTGTGTGTAACACGCATGCACAAACAATACCGGACACTTAACTAATGATGAACAAAATACAAGCAGGTGTGATCGTTAGTGAATGTCCATGGGAACAGATTGTGGCTGGAAAATATAACAAAGGGACACAGGTGACGAGTGAAAACCAAAACAAACATGACAACTGGGTTATTTTATTATCTCTGACCAATAGTGCAAATAGTTTGTTTTAGTTGTTCTACTGTGGATAATTTGACTGTCTGTGTTTTTACAGGTTTTAGATGTTAGTCTGACCTTTTCTGGATCAGCTGATGGAGAATAAAGAGCCACTAAAATCCTTCATCCAGAGTCAAACACAGAAACCTTTTGTTACTGGTGCCCCTTTTTACATGATAATATAACCAGTTGATTGTGAGAATCTGTGTCAATGTCTTTTAGCAGTTAATTAACATACAGTATTAAAAATACTTTGTTCTTTCTATTATGTTTTAATATATTGACCTCAGAAACATTTTGTAACTTATTTGATATTGAAACCTTTTATTGACATTGTAACTTCTGTATACAACGAAATTAAGAGCACTACTCCTTTTTAGAAAAACAAACAACAAACAAACAGACAAAAATTAGACTAAAAATATACTACTAATAAGTCCTAATATTGCACATTTGAACAAGAAGTACATATATCAATGGAAGAGATCTCAGTTGAGAAACTGAGCAGTGATAGTAATTGCATCAGCATTTACGTTTCACGTCTAGTGCATTTAATTTTAAGGTCCTGATAAGTAAAGTGACCAAATGGTAGTATTACAGCTTGACATTCTACATAAGATATAGACCGAAATATGGGCAGAAGTATAAATTTAATGAAGTCATTGAAGTTGAAGTAACCAGAAATAGTGTTTTACATTTAAGTTTCACGTTTAGTGCATATGTGAATTCATAATCCTGATAGCATTTGGGGAAAAACCTGTTCTTAAAATGAGTGGTCCTTGATCTTAAGGATCGGTACCGCCTGTCTGGGATGTCCCAGGGGTGATGTGTCCTTGATAATATTTTTGGCCCTAGAGAGATAGCAGGAGCGGGCAATGTCTTCCAGGGAGGGTGGTGAGCAGCCAGTGAAGTGGTAAAAGGCCACCAGCAGCTTGCACTCCACTTTGTTTTTCCTGAGTTTTCTAATACCCCTTTTCTACCAAGGCAGTGCTAGAGCTAGTTCAGAGCCAGGGCTAGTCCCAGTTCATAGTTGGTTCGACTGAGGAGCTTCTAAGAACCGTTTGCTTTTCCACATGCTGAGAGCCACAACAGAGCCATGTCTTCCATCACTGTATACGTCTCATCTTTCTCAGCAATACTAGCGAGACAGCGGCAGTGTTGCCAAGTCCGTGGTTTTCCCGTGGAATTGGGCTACTTCATCACTGTTGCCGCGATTACAAACGAGCAGCAGCTGTTAGCTCCATTAGCTGCTATTTCAACAATGGCGGATCTCAAGTTTATGTTCGTCTTGTTGTCCCCGCCCCCAGCGGCTGACGTAATCGCTTCTTACTTCTAGCCCAGCAATGTTCCCCTTCAAGGGAACTCGAGCTGCGTCACCGCTTTGGGAACGCCTCTGCGTGATTGCGTCGTGAAGCATGTATGTCATCAGTCCAATAGAGAGACGGAACGTCATAGGCGGGTGACGTCATAGACCCGGAAGCTATAAAGCACACCGGCAAACACACGCCGTTAGCTTCTGTTGCCTTCAACAAGCGCTCTGTGTTATTCTGTCCAAGTGTCTTTGTGTTGTGTCTGAGTTCAGACTGTTTTGTTTCGTTTGCACTCTCACCACATTGATTAAAAAAAAAAAAAAAAAAAAAGGTATGACGAGCGAACAGCGTTACAGACAGTGTGTTCCTCCCTGCTCACGCTACATCACGAGCGGGGATACACACTTGATGTGCGTTGTTAGTTTGGGAGAGCAGCACGCGCAGTCGGCACTCGAGGGTGCCGGCTGCGAGCATTGTGAGGCTCTGCCTCTTCGTGTGCTGCGATCCCGCCGGGCGCTCTTCGAGGAGGGCGTCCCGGCTAGCGCTCCCCACGGCACGGGTCCCGCTGCTGCTGAGGCTCAGCGGCGACTCATGTCGTGGGGTTCGCAAAAGGATCTGACGGAGGGGATGGAGACGGGCCCAGCCCTATCTCTTCCTTCACCCGCCAGATCCAGCGCTGCCTCTCTGGGATCGGGAGCCCGCTCTGCGGCTTCTCCCGCCCGGGGAGCGGCCGCGATACTGCAGCTATCTTCCTCCGAGGAGGTTGATGTCTGTAGCAT
The DNA here is from genome assembly GCA_033150135.1 of Gobio occitaniae. Classification (NCBI taxonomy): domain Eukaryota; kingdom Metazoa; phylum Chordata; class Actinopteri; order Cypriniformes; family Gobionidae; genus Gobio; species Gobio occitaniae. The sequence goes on from JARQWZ010002093.1 coordinate 137,213, forward strand.
CGATGCAGGGGGTGGAGACTCGTCACTTCATTCCCCTGCAAGTGAGGAGCTCATGGAGGTGCTGAGCAGAGCGGTGGCCAGACTACACATTGACTGGCCACATGAACATCATGAGCGAGCTGCCGTAAAAAGCAGACTCGACGAGCGCTTTCTCCCCGCGCGCTCTGTTCAGCCTCCTCGAAGGAGTCTGCCGTTTTTCCCGGACCTCCACACCGAGGTGTCGAGGTCTTGGAAGCGGCCCGTGTCTGCACGCATTTTCACCCCGCAAACGTCTGTTTAGATTAGATTAGATTCAACTTTATTGTCATTACACAAGTACAAGTACAAGGCAACGAAATGCAGTTTAGGTCTAACCAGAAGTGCAATAGCAGCAAGTGCAGGATATACAATGGATGCGTAAGTGCAGGACATGGATATGTACTGAATATATATAAATATGTATAAATAGAGAGTTGTCTTACTATAAACAGAACTGAATTTACAGGTGGATATGTACAGTGAATAAATATACAGATGGCTATTACTATAAACAGAATTTACAGGTGAATATGTACTATGAATATAATATACAGATGGCTATTACTATAAACAGAATTTTACAGATAGAGGTATACAATAATATGTTAGGCTAATATGAGGAATATAGCAGTGGATTAGGGTAGTGCAATAAATTATGGACAGAGCTATCCGGAAAAAAAAAAGTGTAAAGTGCAGTGGAAAGTGGTTGCATATTACAGTTAGAAGTACGGTGCAAAATGCAAATGTAAACATTGGTACTATAAATACAGTCGGCAGTGCAAATGAGCATAATCCAGTTAAGATATGGCAGTGCAAGATGCATATGTAAACAGTTGTTACTGTGATAAACAGTCGGTAGTGCAAATAACAAAGTGAAGGCGGATGTGAGGTAGGAGAGTTATCAGTATATGAGGGAAGTGGATCAACGGGGGTTTGAGTTCAATAAAGAGACAGCTCTGGGGAAAAAACTGTTCTTTAGTCTGCTGGTCCTGGTCCGGTGGATCCTGAAACGCCTGCCGGAGGGCAGGAGAGAAAACAGTCTGTGGGCTGGGTGAGAGGAGTCCTTGAGGATGCTGCGAGCTCGATGCAGGCAGCGTTTCCTCTGGATGTGCTCGATGGCAGGCAGTGGAGTCCCTGTGATGCGCTGGGCAGTTTTCACCACCCGCTGCAGTGCCTTGCGCTCCGCAACAGAGCAGCTCCCATACCATACTGCGACACAGTTGGTCAGGATGCTTTCTATTGCGCAGCGATAGAAGTTCACCAGGATAGCCGAGGAGAGCTGATTCTTCCTCAGTGTCCTCAGGAAGAAGAGGCGCTGGTGAGCCTTCTTGACCAGGCTGGAGGTGTTGGTCGTCCACGACATGTCCGCCGAGATGTGGGTCCCCAGGAACTTGAAACTGGAGACACGCTCAACAGCCATTCCATTGATGTGGATGGTGTCGTGTGTGCCTCTTGACTCTTTCCTGAAGTCCACGATGAGCTCCTTCGTTTTGGTGGTGTTGAGGAGCAGGTTATTATCAGCAATTTATAGCAATATCGCGGGGTGTAAGAGACACGGTTATGGTCAGCTGCCTCGGGTTGAACAGACGCTTGCGAGCCATCTGTCACCCGAGTCTGCGTCAACCGTAAAGGCTCCGACTTTGCCCACAAAACCTCTGAAAGTGACATCATCTTTTGTGGGCAAAGCATATTCGGCAGCAGGTCAAGCCGCCGCGTGTCTGCACACGATGTCTATTGTGCAGGCATATCAGGCTGATCTGCTAAGGGACCTGGGGGAAAGCCACGAGATCGGAGTCGATACTATTAATGAACTTCGATCGACTGCCGATCTCGCTCTCCGTGCCACCAAGGAGACGGCCCGATGCGTCGGCCGTTCTATGGCAGCCCTAGTGGCCACGGAGAGACATTTATGGCTGAATCTTACGGACACTAAGGAGAGGGACAAGAGCTTTTTGCTTGATGCGCCGCTGTCTCCGGAGGGCCTGTTCGGTGACGCTGTCACCACGGTTACCGACAGGTTCCTGGAGGCGAAAAAACAGGCAGCGGCGCTCAAGCAGTTCCTTCCCCGTAAGCCCCAGGTCTCGTCTGCTGCTGGGCGGGAGCAGCAGATGCCGAGTACGAGCTCCTCACACAGGGCGCAGCAGAGAGTGAGTGTCGCCACTCGTACACCCCCGCAGAAAGGGTCGTCGGGTGCGCGGCGCTCACAGGCGCAGCCTTCTAACCCCAGGGCTGATCTGAGGACAGTCATTGTGGTGAGGAAGGCTGCGTCAAAGAAGTCCTGACGCCTCTGGGCCCAGGACAGTGAGGGTAATCCCCTCCGCGGGCGCACGGTGCTTACCGCTGTACACGGTACCCGTGCGTCCGCGGTACCCTCACGGGGTCAGTCCGCCAACCCCGCCCGAGTGCCGGGGCGCGGAGGGGCCCCGCGGGTCATTCGAGGATGGCCCGCACCCTCTTCGGAGGGAAATTATGCCGTCGAGTCAGTCGTTCCCTGCCGGTTCGCCGCTTCAGGGCGCTGCACTCGCGGTGCAGAGTACATCAGAGACCAGCCTCGAGAGACTGGTTCCCTTAGTAGATTTTGTGTCAGAGTGGGAAAATCTGCCTCACATATCTCGTTGGGTCCTGCGATGTGTAAAGTTGGGGTACGCGATTCAGTTCAGATGCCGTCCCCCCAGCTTCAACGGAGTCCTCTCCACTGTGGTGGACCCGGTGCAGGCTCTGGTGATGACTCAAGAAGTACAGACTCTGCTGCAAAAGGGGGCTATAGAGAGGGTCCCCCCCCCGGACAGGGAGTCAGGCTTTTACAGCCGGTACTTCATAGTGCCAAAGAAGGATGGTGGGCTGCGCCCCATCTTGGATCTTCGCGTCCTGAACTGAGCCGTGGCAAAGCTCAAGTTCAGGATGCTGACACTCAAACAGATCGTGTCTCAGATCAGGTCCGAGGACTGGTTTGTCACGATAGATCTCAAAGATGCATATTTCCATGTCTCCATCCTTTCCGCAGCACAGGAAGTTCCTGAGGTTCGCTTTCAGGGGAGAAGCGTACCAATATCGAGTGCTTCCTTTTGGTTTAGCCCTTTCACCCCGCACGTTCACGAAGTGTGTGGACGCTGCTCTGGTCCCCTTGCGCTTGCAGGGGATCCGCATTCTCAATTACATCGACGACTGGCTGATACTAGCACAGTCAGCGCGTCTCGCGGTTCAGCATCGAGATGTTGTTCACGCGCATATGAGGAGGTTGGGGCTGAGGCTCAACTCCAAGAAGAGTGTTCTCTCTCCTGTACAGAAGATCACTTATCTCGGGGTGAGTTGGGATTCGGTCGCTATGCAGGCTCGTCTGTCGGAGCCTCGCGTGGGGTCGATCCTCTCAGCCGTGAAAGGGGTGAAGCTAGACCAGCCGCTCACTGTAAAGCAGTTTCAGAGACTGTTGGGTCTGATGGCAGCCGCGTCCAACGTTATTCCTTCGGGCCTGCTGTTCATGAGGCCGCTACAGTGGTGGCTCAAGACCAGGGGGTTTTCCCCGAGGGGGAACCCCTTTCGCGTAATCAAGGCAACGCGGCAGTGTCTCCGCACCTTGGTTATGTGGAAGGACCCCAGGTTCCTGACCCAAGGCCCGTCGCTGGGGGCACCGTGTCAGCGTACTTCTCTGACCACGGATGCCTCCCTGACGGGCTGGGGGGCGACCATGAGTGGTCGCTCGGCCCAGGGTCTGTGGCAGGAGCACCAGCGTTCGTGGCATATAAATTGCCTGGAAATGTTGGCGGTGTTTCAGGCTCTGAAGCACTTCCTGCCGCATCTCAGGGGCCATCATGTGCTTGTGCGCACAGACAGCACAACGGTGGTCTCCTACATCAACCATCAGGGGGGTTTGAGGTCCTGTCGCTTATACAAGCTGGCGCGCCTTATCCTCCTCTGGGCTCAGGGAAAATTGCTGTCAGTCAGGGCTATGTACATTCCTGGGCGGTTGAACGTGGAAGCAGATATCCTGTCGAGGCAGGGGCCAAGGCCCGGGGAGTGGAGACTCCACACCGATGTGGTGGAGCTCCTTTGGGAGAAGTTCGGCAGGGCCCAAGTGGACCTGTTCGCCACTCACGAGAACTCTCATTGTCGTCTGTGGTTCTCCCTGTCGCCTCCAGCTCCTCTCGGACTGGATGCGATGGTACAGGAGTGGCCGAGGCTGCCCCTGTACGCTTTCCCCCCGATCGCTCTGCTTCCGGGAGTTCTAGAGAGAGTGCGCCGGGACGGGGCCCGTCTCCTGCTAGTAGCCCCGTTCTGGCCGGGCCAGGTATGGTTCTCGGATCTGGTGTCTCTCCTCGACGGCTCTCCCCTGGAGATTCCATTCAGGAGGGACCTTCTCTCTCAGGCGGGCGGAGTTTTTGTTCACCCCCGCCCGGAGTTGTGGAAACTGTGGGCTTGGCCTCTGAGGGGGCCCAGCTCATAAGTTCCGGTCTTTCGACTGAGGTTGTTGAGACCATTCTACACTCCAGAGCTCCTTCTACGAGGAAACTTTACTACCTAAAGTGGAGACTCTTCACCCTATGGTGTCGAGATCGCCTGCGGGATCCAGTTAACTGCCCTGCGAGCGCGGTGCTGGAGTTCCTGCAGGAGAGATTCTCTGCTGGGTTAGCCCCCTCCACACTAAAGGTGTACGTGGCGGCCATAGCAGCTTACCACACTCCTTTGAGTGGAGTTTCATTAGGGCGACACCCGCTAGTAACCCGTTTCCTCCGTGGAACCTTGAGACTGAGACCTGTGACACGCACCAGGGTGCCGGCCTGGGACTTATCTATCGTCCTTCAAGGCCTTTCCGAGGCTCCCTTCGAGCCGCTTGAGGAAGTTTCTGAGAAGTTTCTCACTTTCAAAACTATTTTTCTTCTTGCTATTTCTTCTCTTAAAAGAATTGGGGACTTGCAAGCCCTCTCTGTTGCACCCTCGTGCTTGGAGTTTGCCCCGGGTATGGCTAAGGCCTTTCTCTCTCCGAGGCCCGGGTATATTCCTAAGGTCCTCACTAATCCTGTGAGACCTATTGTGCTCCAGGCCTTCTGTCCTCCTCCCTTTGTGACGTCAGACCAGGAAAAGTTAAATCTGCTTTGTCCAGTTCGCGCTTTAGACGCCTATGTCCACAGAGCTGCCCTGTGGAGGAAAACTGATCAGTTATTTGTTTGCTACGGACCTCCATCCCGTGGGGGTCCGGTGTCAAAGCAGAGGATGAGCAAGTGGGTAGTCGAGGCTATCTCACTGGCTTATGGGGCGGCCGGACAGCCTTCTCCTTTGGCTGTTCGGTCCCACTCCACTAGGAGTATGGCTGCTTCCCAAGCTCTCTTGGCAGGGGCCTCCCTGCAGGAAGTGTGTGATGCGGCGGGGTGGTCCTCGCCGCATACTTTTGTCAGGTTCTATGAGCTAGACGTTAATACTACTCCGGGGTCTCGGGTACTCGCCTCGTAGCTTGCACAGGCGGGCATCCAGACTCGCATGGGGACGTGGGTATTCTCGTTCCCAAAGCGGTGACGCAGCTCGAGTTCCCTTGAAGGGGAATGTCTCGGTTACGACTGTAACCTTAGTTCCCTGAATAGGGAACGAGACGCTGCGTCACCCGGCCATACTCCTCGCATGCCCGCAAGCGCCTTGTTTCAGGCCTTCTTCAGAAGCTAACGGCGTGTGTTTGCCGGTGTGCTTTATAGCTTCCGGGTCTATGACGTCACCCGCCTATGACGTTCCGTCTCTCTATTGGACTGATGACATACGTGCTTCACGACGCAATCACGCAGAGGCGTTCCCAAAGCGGTGACGCAGCGTCTCGTTCCCTATTCAGGGAACTAAGGTTACAGTCGTAACCGAGACGTTTTGGTGCTACTTAAGAACCACTTTTCCTGGCTTGGAGCTGGGGCTTTGGGTGTGGAAACACAAAGAACCGATTTAAAACTAGGCTCTGGCTCTAGCACTGCCTTGGTGGAAAAGGGGTATGAGAAAGTGTAGCCGTGTTTTCTGGTGTAAGTTAATATGTCACATACTCATGTGTGCAGAGCGAAGAAATTACTGTGTGGCAGAAGATATATGTACAATCTGTAAAAATGTAAGAATGTTAAATGATTTAGTTGTTTTTATAAAATAGTGTTGTTAAATTGTTATGATATTTTAGTTTGGGTGTCTTTTGATTTGAGCAAATGCTCTAGTACAGATGTCTGACAGCTCTCCAGATCTATACATTTCATAGTCGTCTTTTTGTACTCTGGTGAAGGTGGACAGGGTCTGAAATTATTATATACAACAGAGAAGTGGCACATCCATTGTTTCCACCTGTTCCTGTCTGAAACCCATGTAAGATGTATAATTTAAAAGTTGTGGTATGGTAAAGTTTGGGCACACCAAACCAAATAACATGTTTTGTGTATTTTCTCATTAAGAATCATTTCAGTAAACACACTTAAACTGCACATTTTTCTTCTATTTTTTTATGCACATTTATTCATAAAACTGTTGGGAGTGGCCTCGTAGGGCAGTGAAGCAAGTGCATTCTGGGAGTTGTTGTCTTTCATCCACATTAGCCAAAAATACATTTTCTGGCTTTTCTCAGTCTAGAAGGCACCAACTTCTAAAATAATTTCACATTTCTACTACATAAATAACCCAGTTTAAATACACATTCATCTTTCCAGCTGTGAAGTATCCCTTTAAAATTGATATAAAGCATATATTGAAAAACACTTAATATACTTGAAGTTGTTTCAAAATAATACATTTAATACAAACTTAGTATCATATGATTGAAATATATTAAGTATGTCCAAAAAAGCACAATTTACTGTAAATATATTTCCTTTTTACCTGGGTGTACACTGCAATGGGTTTTTAATGCATTATACAGTTTAATACTTTCTGAAAGTAATATGGAATAAAGTAATGAAGCGAATTACAAGAATGAATAAGTAAACTTAAAAAATATACTTAAATTTAACTTTAAATATACTACAACTTCAGGTTATTAAATAGTGTATTTTTAAAATATACTTTCAGTACATTGTTGCAATAACAATGAACATACAGTTTAAAATATACTAAACATATTTTAAAGTAATGTTCAAATAAGTTGACTTTAAAAAAGTACACAGAACTTTAATTTTAAGAAAATATACTAAAATACAATTATTTTAAAGTGTGTTAAAAGTTGTATTGTGAAAATATGATGCTAATACAATTTTTATATATTTAAAGATGGTACAATCTTTTGTTAGTATATTTGCAATATACTATTGAAAAGGGAATATATTTGAAATAGAATAAAGTATACTTTATTTTCAGGAATGCAGCAATTTTTTTCCCCTTCAGAATGAAAGTGAAAGCAGATGTTCAGTGTTACATGCGCCATTTTACACCAGGACTAAAGATCTGGGTCTGAAAAGCGGGATCTAATGCTACTGTAGGAATGTTTTTAGTATTGTTTTCCGTTGTTAATGCAATAAATTACAAGCTCTTGAAAAACATGAAAGTATTGAGAACCTGCGTTCAAGTGGGGTGCATGAAAGTGGCTTTCTAGTTAACGTAAGTAACCACATACAAACCGAATGATTATCTAAATCTATTTGTTAAGAAATTACACTTTTTATAGGCCTAATTTTCGTTAGCTGAAGATCGTTAGGGGAACACTACTTGAAATGCATAACGTTCTATAAACCATTGTAACACTTTTTGCTTTAACATTTGTAGTGTTTTTAAGTTTTTTTGTTCCGTCTCAAACTTTCATATAATATTCTGTGTAAGATAATGTCAAGTAAAAAAAGTGCTGTTGTTACAACCTACCTATAAACGTAAACAAACTGGAAATTTTTTTATTTTCAAAATAATTTTACGATTTTTTCCCCCAAACAGATTTACTGTGTGTGCAGATTTATTTAGTACACAGATGTACTCAATTTTGGCATTTCCAATGTCCAGCTATGATACTGAATACGTAACTTTGATGTCTGTGTCAACTTCTCAAAGACAGACAGGATAGCTGTGTCATAAATCTGCTCCTCTGTCCCCATAAATCACAAATGAAAGTGCAAAACTTTGTCAGTGTGTCTGAATCAGTGTTTCTGACTCTTTAGACTCATGAAGACTGAATGAATCATGGAGGATAAGGAAACATTCATAGATGGAGATGTTTACCCAGCATTCAGGTACATCAGAATCTTCATATGACCATCACCCTCATCCATCCCTCCGGTCCAAAATCTATTTTTGAAAGAAAGTTGTAAAAAAATTTGTTTATTGGAGTGGTCCAATACTTTAGGAGTTTTGTCGCACTTGAACTTGGAATACACCAAAAAACTATTGAGGAGTTTATGTGGTTGAAATTCAAAAAAGTAACAAATCTTTTCCTCAGGGGTCAATTTAACTCCCATAGGAATTAATGGGATGTGCTGATTTTTTTTAAACATTTGTCAACAAAAAAAAAAAAAAATTCTGTCACAATCCAGAACAAACACTCATATGACATTTACATACAAATAAAGGCATCAGACTATAGAACATCCCCAATGCAAAACACACTAACAAGCATACACAGATGCGTACACACACCTAGGAATTCCCATTAAATGTTTTTCCCCCCAATTTTTCAAATAAAAATCAATCATTCACAGATTTGAACACATTTACTATGCAGAACAACGGTTTGTTGTCTGTTATCGTTGCATTTTACTCTATGTTCCAGTTTCTGTTTTACACCCTATAGTGTTTTTGTTTTTAGTTCATTTGAATAAACATTTGACTGCTGCTATTAGATCCTCACCTCACTTTAACTGCGGTGTAACGGTAACAGCATTTTTCTTTTAATTAAAATGGGCATTTTCAAATAAATATCCTTAGAGGCTTTACTTGTCTTTCTGTTGTTGTCCCCCCTGCTGTCCACCTTAATAACTTCCGTATATATAGGAAAAACAAAAAAAATGGTCAAAATTAAACTAAAAATCCAAAAATGATTTTATAATGTTTAAATAGATACCTGAATGCGAAAAGGGACTTTAAAGAGATAGTTCACCCAAAAGTGAAAATTAGCCCATGATTTACTCACCCCCAAGGTGTATATGACTTTCTTCTTTTAGATAAACACAATCGGAGTTATATTAAATATGTCCTGGTTAATCCAAGCTTTATTATGCCAGTGAATGGCAGCCCAAAATTTTAAGCTCATAAAAGCACATCCATCCATTATAAAAGTGCTCCACACGGCTCCAGGGGTAAAACGGTCTTCTGAAGTGAAGCAATGGGTATGTGTAAGAAAAATATCCATATTTAAAACTTTATAAAGTAAAATATCTAGCTTCCGGCGGACTGCCTTCTGTATTCCACTTATGAAGAAAGTGTAACGCCTCTCGCAGTTCAAAACGTTTACGTCCAGCGTTATCATCGCGCCAGTTATGCTTTTTTCATAAATTGGATACGGAAGGCAGTCCGGAAGCTAGATATTTTACTTCATAACATGTTAAATATGGATATTTGTCTTAGACAAACGCATAAATCATGTAAATCGTGGGCTAATTTTTGGGTGAAATCTCTTTAAAGTCCCTTTTCGCATTCAGGTATCTATTTAAACATAAAATCATTTTAGTATTTTTAGTTTATTGTATTCACTTCAAGTCAAGTCAAGTCAACTTTATTTATATAGCACTTTTAACAATGTAGATTGTTTCAAAGCAGCTTTACAGTGTTAAACAGGAAAATAATGCAGCACAATTTTATTCAGCCGTCTAGCCGCTCTGGAGAAAACTGTGATGTCATCAGTTCATTTCAATTATCATGAACAGTAACAGTGTGGGCTTTAGATCAGTAATTAGATCAGTAATTTAGTTTATATGGTTAATTTAGTTTAATAATTAGATTTATTTCGATATTTAGTTGAAAAATGTAGTGTCCCCAACTGAGCAAGCCAAGCCAGAGGCAACAGTGGCAAGGAAACCCAAACCCCATCAGGAGCAGAATGGAGGAAAATAAACCTTGGGAAAACCAGGCTCAGTCGGGGTGCCAGTTCTCCTCTGGCCAAGGCCTTTATTAACCCCTGGAGCCGTGTGGAGCACTTTTATAATGGATGGATGCACTTTTTTGGGCTTAAAATTTCGGGGCTGCCATTCACTGCCATTGTAAAGCTTGGAAGAGCCAGGACATTTTTAATATAACTCTGATTGTATTCGTCTGAAAGAAGAATGTCATACACATTGAGGGAGAGTAAATCATGGGGTAATCTTAATTTTTGGGTGAACTATCCCTTTAAGACTCTGGACAACCGTTAATTTGCTCCATAAAGGGCTATAAGGCTATCTAGTGGCAAGAGTCACTTATCACTTTAAGAGTTATTATATTATTTTTCTCCACAAGAGGTCGGCAGAGACACCCAATACGAGATATTCTGAGCTGAATTTACAGGCATGAAATGTGCTGAAATTATATTATTTGTTGATAAAATCTAGCAATTTAAAGGTAAATAAAATAATAAATAATAAAAAATCTGCAAAAATATTGCATTAAAAATAGAACAAATGTTTCACAAAAATGAAATGATATGAGCTTTCTGGACCAAAAAAGTGCCTGAATTACTAAGTTTTGGACATTGCACAGAGCATCACACACTAGGGCAGGGAAGAAGTAGAGGAAAATAGAAAGAAAAGAAGGAATTTATCTTATTTTTAAGATAATTGAAAGCTCAATAAAAGTAATTTAAGCTCAATGAAAATGTATTTCTGTCTCCTATTCTGATAAAGTCAATTACACAGTCAGAGATCAAACTCACCGGAGTCCAGCTGTGTGTCCATGAAGAGTGACCAGTCTATGGACAAACCACTAGTATTTAAGGGAAGACACACATCAACTGATCTGAGGTGAAACATGATAGAGGGATGGATGGGTGGGTGGAGGATAGATGGATTTTCATAATCTCCATATCTATATCATTCTAATATCTCTATTCTATGGTCTCTCTTCTATTAAAGTCAATTCCATGTGAATAGATCAAACTCACCGGAGTCCAGCTGTGTGTCTGTTATGATCTATTTTGTTTTGTGTGGGTTGTTTTTCTTTTGTACATGTGTGCAGGGATTGGCTGATGTGTAAGGAGTCTGATTGGTGGATCGACCGGCTCTACGCTTTAAAAGGGCGGCGCTAACGGAAGACGAGGAGCTCATTCTGGCGTTGACCAGGTGGCGTGCAGAGCTCCGGATGCCTCCTCCCGTCGGCAGATCCCAAAGCGTTTTGTTTTGATCATGAGTGTTTGTTAAGCTGATTTATTTATGTTCACATTTGAGTTTTGGAGCGAAGGGGTGTCCTGCCATTTATTTTTATAATGTTAGCAGTTGTTTATTAGTAGGGAGTTAGGGAAGTTTCTTTGTAACTTTTGTTTTACTTCCTGATTAGGTAATTTAAATATGTTTTATTTATAAGATTGTTTTGTTTGTTATGTTGGCCTTGGGGCACCCTGAAGCCATTGCTCCGTAATTTACTCATTATTCTTTATTCTAAAATAAATGTATAGCTTTTATGGAATTTAGTGTTTGTGTTTTTGGTGATCTGTCGGCTGGGGCTGGTTTTCCTATTTTTACCATCTTTAATTTGCACGTCGACCTCGTCGTTATACGGCGGGTCGTAACAAATGGGGGCTCGTCATATCGTAATGAACTCGGACACGTTATGGTAACAAGTTCGTCGTGAGGTATGTATCCGTTTTTTCTCGTTTTTCTGGTGCAAACGTTTTGTTGGCAGTTTTTGTCTTGAGTATCGGGGAAAGGGGTATAGAATAATGGAATTTAGCATTGAGGCGTTTCGACAAAAGCCTTCGTATGAAGCATTAGAGTTGTGTCGTAAAGCGGATTTATACTTAATTGCTGATGATTATGACATTTCTGTTGTAAAATCAGCTCGTAAGAGAGAAGTGCGAGACGTGATACAAGCTGCGTTGATTCAACAGGGTGTCCTAACAGCAGTTCAATATCCTGGAAGTGAGAGTAGGGATATGGATGAAAGCGCAAGTGATGAAGAACAGGGTCCGAGCAGTGATCCGGTGCTTCGTTCACTTAGTGGGGTAGGTACAGAAGATTTAAAACTTGCTATCCAATTGAAACAACTTGATTTGGAAATTAAACGTCAAGAACATACTACCCAACTTTTGCGCTTTAGACAATGTGAGTTGGAAAGAGAGGCTGGTCACCCGCTCTGTGACTCTAAACCACCTGCTGTTGTTCGAGCTAGTCGGAGTTTACATCATGCTTCTGATTCGTCGTTGCCTACGCCGTCTGTAACTTCTCCGGATTTTGACATTAGTAGACACATCAACCTCGTTCCACCGTTTCGGGAGACCGAGGTTGATTCTTATTTCGGTGCGTTTGAACGCGTGGCTGCTGCTTTGAGGTGGCCAAAAGAGGTCTGGCCTCTTTTGTTACAATGTCGTTTAACCGGCAAGGCTCAGGAAGTTTGTTCCGCTTTGTCTGTTAACGACAGTTTAGATTATTAAAAAGTAAAAACCGCTGTCTTGAGAGCCTACGAGCTTGTCCCCGAGGCTTATCGCCAAAAATTCCGTTTACATGCGAAAACTGCCAATCAAACATTCGTTGAGTATGCGCGTGAGAAAAGCGCACTTTTTGATAAATGGTGTCAGGCCAATAAAACGGCAACTCGTTTTGATTGAAGAGTTTAAGAATTCGTTGCCCGATAAAATTGTGGTGTACTTGAATGAGCAAAAAGTTTTGACTCTTGCTGAGGCCGCTGTGTGTGCTGACGAATTTGTATTAACACACAAAAATGTGTTCGTGGCATCTGCTCGTCGAGAACGAGAAACATCACAGTTTGTAAGCTCTGAGAAAACTTCAAAATAGTCTAAATTCTTGAAACCATCAGTGCAAGCTGATGATCGTGAATGTTTCTATTGTCACGAAGCTGGTCATTTAATTGCGGCGTGTCCCGTTTTGAAAAAGAAAAATACGATCAAACAGAAAAAAGGGGTCGGTTTTGTACAAACTGTTCCTCAACCGTTGGAGCCAGAAATTGATGCGCTTTTTGAACCTTTCATTGGCCATGGAATGGTTTCTTTAAGTGATTCGGAAAGTGACCAATTGCCTGCTACTATGTTGCGTGATACGGGAACAGCGCAGTCTTTTATTTTGAAAAGCGCGTTGCCATTTTCAGAGAGAACGTATTGTGGTTCTGATGTGTTGGTGCAGGGAATTGTGATGCGAGTGGAAAAGGTTCCATTGCATCAAATATATATTCGATCTGAGTGGGTAACGGGTTTCGTAAAAGTGGCCGTTCGTTCTCAATTGCCTATAAATGGCGTAACTTTGATAATTGGAAATGACTTGGCAGGTGGAAAAGTTTTCCCTCTCCCTGAAGTCATTGAGAATCTGCTTGATGAAACCTCTATTGGGTGTAAGCATAATGCGGTAGATTTGTCAGTGTTTCCTGCCTGTGTGATTACTCGCGCGCAATCACAAAGATTTTCGAAAGTAGTTGATCTTTCTGACAGTTTCCTCGTTGATGAAACATTACAGCCTGATGTGTCCGTTAAACCTAACCTAACTGAAATGTCCGAGTCTAAGCCGCTGTCCACTAGCAGCGGTGCTGAACTTGGTTCCGCTGATCTGTTACTTTCTGTAGATCGTACGTTATTGGCTGCCGAACAGAAACAAGACCAGTCGCTCGAACTCTGTCGAGATTCTGCTGCAAATGCAAAAATTGAGAATAAGCCAATTGGTTATTATTTCGAGGATGGTGTATTAATGCGGAAATGGACCCCTTCAGTGTCGGATAACTCAGGGACACAGTGTACCAAATAGTCGTTCCTACCTGTTTTCGAGAACAGGTGTTAAGTGTGGCGCATGATAATGTGGCTGGCCATTTAGGCGTGGCTAAAACGCTTTATCGAATTTTGCGTCATTTCTTTTGGCCTAGGATTAAAGTCAGATGTTACAGAATATTGTAGATCATGCCATGCTTGCCAAATGGTTGGGAAGCCTAACCAGGCTATCTCTCCCGCACCCCTTAAGCCGATTCCTGCTATCGGAGAGCCATTTGAGCGCATAATATTAGATTGTGTTGGGCCTCTACCGAAGACAAAAGCAGGTCATACTTATTTGCTTACAATTATGTGTACAGCAACTCGTTATCCTGAGGCAATACCACTTCGGTCTTTAAGGGCCAAATCCATTGTGAAAGCTATAACTGTTTTCTTTTCTACCTTTGGACTTCCGAGAATTGTTCAGACGGACCAGGGAACAAATTTTATGTCCCGGCTGTTTAATCAAATCTTGTCTCAGTTGCATGTCAAACACATCGTTTCCAGCGCTTACCCTCCTGAGTCTCAGGGAGCGCTTGAACGATTCCATCAAACACTGAAAACTATGTTACGCACTTATTGTGTTGATTCGAAAAAAGAGTGGGACGAAGGGTTGCCGTTGCTGTTGTTCTCAGTACGTGAAACTGTTCAGGAATCTTTGGGGTTTAGCCCCGCAGAGCTGGTTTTTGGGCATACAGTGCGTGGCCCACTTAAATTGCTCAAGGATAATTGGTTGTCCGATACAAAGCCATCCTGCCATCTTCTAGATTACGTGAGCGCGTTTCGAGAGCGTCTGCATAAAGCTCGAGATCTGGCTCGGTCAGCTTTGTTAAATGCTCAAACAAAGATGAAGGAGCGCTTTGATAAAAAGGCAGTCGCTCGTTGTTTTGTGAAGGGAGACAAAGTTCTTGTTTTGTTACCCCTACTGGGTTCTTCGTTGCAAGCAAAATTTGCTGGACCTTATGTTGTGGAGCGAAAGCTCAGTGATACTGACTATATTATTGGTACCCACGATCGACAGAGAAAAACCCGTGTGTGCCACATTAATATGTTGAAGCGTTATGTTGTTCGTGGCGAACAAAAAGAGTTACAGAGCGCTATTCCAGTTGCTTCTTTGTCTGTGATACCTCCTCTTTGTGGGGATGAAGATGGGTTAAATCTACGAAGTATGCCAGTGTCTGAGGTCAGATTGAATAATTCTGAAATTTTGGCAGATCTTAGTTCTCACTTATGTCATTTAACTGAGAGTCAGCGAGCTGACATCATGAATTTGATCCAGTCTTTTCTAGGACTGTTTTCGGACGTGCCTACTCAGACAAATGTCATTCAGCATGATATTGAAGTGAATGATCATCCACCCATTAAGCAACATGCGTACCGAGTCAATCCAGTGAAACGCAAAATTATTGAGTCTGAAGTGAAATACTTACTGGAAAATGAGTTCGCTGTCCCGAGCACAAGCGCTTGGAGCTCGCCCTGTCTACTGGTTCCGAAACCTGATGGTACCCATCGATTTTGTACAGATTACCGTAAAGTAAATGCGATTACAAAACCTGATTCATTTCCTTTGCCGTTAATGGAAGATTGTGTGGATAATGTGGGATCGGCTCAGTTCGTTACAAAGCTTGATCTTTTAAAAGGGTATTGGCAAGTTCCCTTAACTGAACGTGCAGCCGAAATCTCTGCTTTTGTCACTCCAGACAGTTTCCTGAATTACACTGTGATGGCGTTCGGGCTTCGGAACGCACCAGCGACTTTCCAACGGTTAATGAACACCATACTGGCTGACGTTAAGAACTGTAAAGCTTACTTGGATGATATCGTGGTTTATTCCACTAGCTGGAAAGAACATCTAGAGACTTTAGTTACGGTTTTTACACGCTTGCTTAATGCTTCCCTCACGTTGAATTTGGCGAAATGTGAATTTGCAAAGGCAACCGTCATGTATTTGGGAAAGCGGGTTGGACAAGGACAAGTGCGTCCTGCAGTCCAGAAAGTGCAAGCAATTGTTGGTTTTCCTGTGCCTCAAACCAAACGTGATCTTTGCCGTTTTCTAGGAATGGCAGGTTATTATAGAGCATTTTGTTGAAATTTCTCTGACGTGGCTCTACCATTAACTAACTTGCTTCGTGCCTCGCAAAAAATTCCTATGGTCTGAAGAGTGTCAACATGCTTTTGAAGCGATACAAAGTTTGTTGTGCAGTTCCCCAGTTTTATCTGCACCGGATTATTCACGTCCTTTCAAGCTTGACGTTGACGCGAGTGCTACCGGGGCCGGAGCAGTTCTCTTGCAGGATGATGTTCACGGAGTTGAGCATCCTGTAGCCTACTTTTCGAAAAAGTTTTTGCCATATCAGTTACACTACAGTACTATTGAAAAAGAGGCACTTGCTTTGTTACTGGCGTTACAGCATTTTGAAGTCTATGTGGGTTCAAGTTCTATACCTGTGCTCGTCTTTACTGACCACAACCCACTAGTATTTCTGTCTAGAATGCGTAACGCAAATCAACGAATCATGCGGTGGTCTTTGGTCATTCAAGATTTCAATCTTGAGATCCGTTACAAAAAGGGCAAGGACAATGTCTTGGCAGATGCCTTGTCTCGTTCTTTTAGTTTCGTTTGAAAATCACTTATTAATGATTTTTCTTTTTGTGTGTGGGGGTGTTATGATCTATTTTGTTTTGTGTGGGTTGTTTTTCTTTTGTACATGTGTGCAGGGATTGGCTGATGTGTAAGGAGTCTGATTGGTGGATCGACCGGCTCTACGCTTTAAAAGGGCGGCGCTAACGGAAGACGAGGAGCTCATTCTGGCGTTGACCAGGTGGCGTGCAGAGCTCCGGATGCCTCCTCCCGTCGGCAGATCCCAAAGCGTTTTGTTTTGATCATGAGTGTTTGTTAAGCTGATTTATTTATGTTCACATTTGAGTTTTGGAGCGTAGGGGTGTCCTGCCATTTATTTTTATAATGTTAGCTGTTGTTTATTAGTAGGGAGTTAGGGAAGTTTCTTTGTAACTTTTGTTTTACTTCCTGATTAGGTAATTTAAATATGTTTTATTTATAAGATTGTTTTGTTTGTTATGTTGGCCTTGGGGCACCCTGAAGCCATTGCTCCGTAATTTACTCATTATTCTTTATTCTAAAATAAATTTATAGCTTTTATGGAATTTAGTGTTTGTGTTTTTGGTGATCTGTCGGCTGGGGCTGGTTTTCCTATTTTTACCATCTTTAATTTGCACGTCGACCTCGTCGTTATACGGCGGGTCGTAACAGTGTCCATGAAGAGTGACCAGTCTATGGACCCATTAGTAACATTGAAGGGAATACACACACCAACTGATCTGAGGTACAACATGGATGGATGGATAGATTTTCATAATCTCCATATCTATATCATTCTAATATCTCTATTCTATCGTCTCTCTTTTATTAAAGTCGATTCCATGTGAAGAGATCAAACTCACCGGAGTCCAGCTGTGTGTCCATGAAGAGTGACCAGTCTATGGACCCATTAGTAACATTTAAGGGAAAACATACATCAGCTGATCTAAGGTACAATATTCTGCTTTTCAGACAAATAATAATCATTATTTTTTTTAACCATTTCCTTTATTTTCAAAAATAAAACTGCAACATTTTGATCAAAAATATATTTTTTCTATCAAAACTTTTTTTTAAATTAAACATTTTTTTCTTTTTGAGTATTTTTGTGTTTATTATCATGTTTTTTGTTTTGATCCTGCACCAGTTGGAGAGAATTTTGATGCATGTTGTTTTTTCCTCTTTTTTAGAGAGACAGTTAGAAATGCCATTTCATTTAATTTCATCCCTCAAACCCTGAGTATTCGTTTACATCCATGCTTTTGACAACTTACATCAACTCACTGTAATCACACTAGACAAATTAAATTACTTTAAATAGAATACAGTGTTTATTTATTTTTCTATCACTTCCACATCTTTAATTGACGTTGTAATTTATTATTTTAATCTTTCAGTCATGATTCTCAACTAGTCCAAAGCAGATTCAAATCAAATCTGCTGAAGAAGTTTCAGTGTCTGTATGAAGGAACAGCAAAGCAGGGAAACCCAACACTCCTGAATGAGATCTACACAGAGCTCTACATCACAGAGAGTGAAAGTGGAGAGATCAATAATGAGCATGAGGTGAGACAGATTGAGACACAATCTAGGAGAGCAGCAACAGAGGACACACCAATCAAATGCAATGACATCTTTAGACCTTTACCTGGACAAGACCAACCCATCAGAACTGTACTGACAAAGGGAGTCGCTGGCATTGGGAAAACAGTCTCTGTGCAGAAGTTCATTGTCGATTGGGCTGAAGGGAAAGAGAATAAGGACGTCCAGCTCATATTTCCACTTCCTTTCAGAGAGCTCAACTTGATGAAGGACAAAACACTCAGTCTTTCAGATCTTCTTCATGTCTTTTTCCCTGACACAAAAGAAATGGAAATATCCAATGAAGAAAATAAAGTGTTGTTCATCTTTGATGGTCTGGATGAGTGTCGCCTGTCTCTGAACTTTAAGAGCAAAGTGAAACTGTGAAATATATCTGAATCAGTCTCAGTGAACGTGCTGCTGATGAACCTCATTGAGGGGAATCTGCTTCCCTCTGCTCTCATCTGGATCACCTCCAGACCAGCAGCAGCTGATCTCGTCCCCTCTGAGTGTGTCCATCGAGTGACAGAGGTAGGAGGCTTCAATGACCCACAGAAGGAGGAATACTTCAGGAAGAGAATCAGTGATCAGAGTCTGGCCAATACAATCATCACACACCTGAAGTCATCAAGGAGCCTCCACATCATGTGCCACATCCCAATGTTCTGCTGTATCTCAGCCACTGTTCTAGAGAAGATGTTGAGGGAAGCAGAGACTGGAGAGATTCCCAAGACACTCACTCAGATGTACACACACTTCCTGATCCTTCAGACCAACATCAAACATGAGAAGGACTATGAGAAGAAAGTGAAAGATGAAGACATGATTCTCAAACTGGGGAAACTGGCTTTCCAGCAACTTGTGAAAGGCAACCTGATCTTCTATGAGGAAGACCTGAGAGAGTGTGGCATTGATGTGACAGAAGCATCAGTGTACTCAGGATTGTGCACTCAGATCTTCAGAGAGGAGTTGGGCTTGTATCAGGGGAAAGTCTTCTGCTTTGTTCATCTGAGCATTCAGGAACATCTAGCAGCTCTATATGAGCACATATCCTGTACAAATGAGAACAGAAATGTGTTGGATCAAACCAAACAAAGTTTGTTTTCTAAAATGTTAAATCAGAAGAAATACGTGTCATTATCTGAGCTTCACCAGAGAGCTGTGGATGAGGCTTTACAGAGTAAGAATGGACATCGGGACATTTTCCTGCGTTTCCTTCTGGGTCTCTCATTGGAGTCCAATCAGACTCTCTTACGAGAACTACTGACACAGACAGGAAGCTGCTCCTACAACAGAGAGAAAACAGTTCAGTTCATCAAACAGAAGATCAGGAAGAATCGCTCTCCAGAGAGATCCATCAATCTGTTCCATTGTCTGAATTAACTGGGTGATGATTCACTGATGCAGGAGATCCAGCGTTATCTGAAATCTGGAAAATTAGGAGGAACCAAACTCTCCTCTTCACAGTGGTCAGCTCTGGTTTATGTGTTGCTGACATCAGAGCAGAAGATGGATGATTTTGATCTAAATCAGTTTATTGGAGCACAAAATACAGCAGATGAAGTTCTTCAGAAGCTGCTGCCTGTGGTTAAAGAGTCCAGATCAGTTCAGTAAGTCACACTGACAACAATCACTACACTGATAAAACATGTGCTTTCGAACCAAATGGTACATTTTCTATTACATACGAGACACACTTTTTTGAGCAGCTGAGGAGGTGTGTGTGTGTGGGGGGGGGGGGGGGGTGTTTGTTTGTGAGAGAGAGAGAGAGAGAGAGAGAGAGAGAGAGAGAGAGAGAGATTGTAGAGGTCAGTGTGCTAGCCATGATGCAGGATTGAATGTGACAGGGATCAAAACTGACAGCAAACACCAAAAGTGTCTTTAACAGTGTCTTTTTCTCTATACATTGATGCTTTATGATTAGGAATGTTTGACCTCTAATGTCTATGTGAATGTTTTACTGCCTCTAGAAATCACATTTCTAGTTTACACATTCTATTCTGTAATTGCAGCTGGTATCAGTTCACCATTCATCTTTAATCTCTACAGGTTGATTGACTGTGGTGTCACAGATAAAGGTTGTGCTGCTCTGGCTTCAGCTCTGAGATCAAACCCCTCACACCTGAGAGAACTGAGTCTGTTTTGGAATAAACTAGGAGCATCAAGAGTGAAGCTGCTCTCTGATGGACTGAAGGATCCTCACTGTAACCTGGAGACATTGAGGTAAGACAGCATACTTGCACACATAGACATCAAAGGGGGCTTGATCACTTGCCCTTTTAAATAATAATAATAATTAATTACATTTATATAGCGCTTTTCTGGGTACTCAAAGTGCTTTACATGAAAGGTTGAATCTCCTCAACCACCACCAATATGCAGCATCCACCTGCTTTTTCTTCCTCAAAAGAGAAAGTGTCCTTTTTTCTGGTTTAAAAAAAAAAAGTCAGATATGCTTCTGTGCCTGGGGCTCTGTGGGACTTTTATGTTGAAGTTAATATGTGCCTAGTTTCTGTGTTCTTCTCTGTGTCCTGTTTCCTGTGGCCAGGTTGTAGTTTTGTAGTTGTTTCTATCTTTCATTAGTCTGCTCCAGGTGTGTCAGTTCCCATTCAGTCACTCACTCTTGACGCCACGTCGGAGTACCGTCGAATAGGAATCTCGCTCGAGAGAGCCAATCTACTTTGAGTTTAACTAAACGAGCCAATGCACATTGGCATGTAATGATTGCACCAGGTGCTCATGCCACGCCATGTGGGTATAAATGAGAAGCAGGTGATTGCATCAAATCCATTTTTTGCTTCGGAGCTGAGTGGTAGATGGTAATGCCAGATATCATTCAATACTTTGCAGTCCTGACTGAAGACGGAAGCCGCCTTTCGGAAGCAACCCCCGGGGAACCCTCATCCCTCTCGCACTCCGCAGCCAGTAGAGCTGCCGTTGGAACACGGTGGGCCATCCACGAGGTTTGCACCATCCGTATCCTTCGGGGCTCCTCTCGAGGACCAGATGTCCATTGCTGCATAGGAGGGAGGGTCAGATTTTTCTGGAGATGACGTGTCGGCGCAGGGGACTCCTTCTGGAAGATTCGCTGTGCCCAATACTGATCCAGAGATGATGGTTTTCCCGGGCCGCCGAGAGAGTTGGGCTCGTGTGGAACCCTCCACCGTGTCCCAAACCCTCAAGGTTGGACGATTGGTTTCTCAGGTCAGGTCGTGGACGGCCCCTTTTACTGCCCGAAACCGGCCCAGTGGATCCTCCTCCCTCACCACCCTCGTGGGCGGACCTGCAAAGGGGTACACGCAGGTTCCTCCCGTGGAACGGGCTATTGCTATGCAACTGTGACCTAACGCCACATCCAGGGGGAACCCGTGTCTCCCCTCCCAGGCCTGTGGGTACTCGTCCGATCTGACTGGAAAGGCCTACCAGGCTTGTGGAGAGGCAGGCTCCGCCTTACACGCTATGGTGTTGTTGCAGGTTAATCAGGCCCAGGCACTGAAGACCCTGCACGAGGGTGGTCACAATCCTGCAGTTCTCCAAGAACTGAGAACCGCAACGGACCTAGTGCTTCGTGCGACGAAGGTTACGGCGCGGCCGTGGATCGTGCAATTTCCACTATGGTGGTCCAGGAACGCCATCTCTGGCTGTGTCTGGCGGACATGAGGGAAACCGACAAGATCAGGTTCCTTAACTCCCCCGTCTCCCAGCCCGGCCTCTTCGGCGACGCGGTCCAGAACTTCGCCCAGCAGTTCTCGGCCGCACAGAAGCAGACTGAGGCCATCAGTCACATCCTGCCATAGCGGTCAGCTGCTGTCTCCTCCCCGCCGCCGGCAGCACCTCAGTCTGTTCGTCGTGGAGCTGGGCGCAAGCAGGCCACCCCGCCCGTTCAGGCTCCTGCCAAGAGGGGTGGCAAGGTCAAGCGGCCCTGAGACGGGCAAACCGGAGATGGGGAGGACTGCTCTTCTGGAGATGGTGACCGCACCGCTCCATCCCCCGGATGAGGACCGGGAGGAGAATCTTGTGTTCCGTTTTGTTTCTGTACCCACATTTTCAATAAAAGAGCAACTTCCTCCATCTCCGGGTCCTCAGGGGGCAAGTCAAACGCCGGACCACACTCATCCTCCCCCTTCGCCAGCGGGCAGCAGTGGAACTCGTGGATCTGGCTCATTCGGACCCTGTACTCCTACGTCGCGTCGAGAGTGACCGACTGAATGGGAACGTCTCGGCTACGTATGTAACCCTCGTTCCCTGAAAACGTCCCGTCGCCATGTCCTCTTTACCCAGCTGGGGTGCCTGTCTACCTACTCGGCTCCTCAGCTCCTCAGCAAAAGGCTGATTTGATGCAATCACCTGTGTCTCATTTATACCCGCACGGTGTGGCATGGGCACCTGGTGCAATCATTGCATGCCAATGTGCATTGGCTCGTTTAGTTACACTCAAAGTAGATTGGCTCTTGCGAGCGGTAAAAAGTGCCTGAAGTACTACATTTTGGACATTACCCAGAGCATCATACGCTAGGGCAGGGAAGGAGTAGAGGAAAATAGAAGAAAAATAAAGAAAATATTTTTTTTAAGGTGAGGTTAAGTGATCACAGAAGAGGTGAGTTTTCAGCTGTCTTTTGAATGTTGTCAGTGATTCTGCAATTCGGATGGAGGTGGGAAGATCGTTCCACCAGCAGGGAACAGTGAATGTAAATATTCTGGAGAGGGATTTTCTGCCTCTCTGTGATGGTACCACAAGCCATCGCTCCTTAGCTGAGCGAAGGCTTCTGGTGGGGGCATTTAATCAACAGCATTTAAATCAAAACTGTCTAATGTTACTGAATTAACTGAGTTTTAAACATCGCTCTGAATCTGATCAGGATGTAGTCTTTGACAAAAACGAGTTTTTCTCAGCTTTTTGCTCAAAATGTTGTTTTTTATTAAACTTACCCATAAGTGTTGATAAAACAGAATGCATGAAGCTACAATAAAGCAGGTTTTTGTCAAAGACTACTTCCAGATTAGAAAAAATATATATCTTTCTGTTGATGTATTGCATGTACAGATATTCATACAACAAAATATTCTGGAGGCCATAAACATTTTGTGAAAATTATCAAAAATGGTGGTGGTGGCTGGCAACGTTTTTTTAAATGCTGGCGGGAAAGAGTTTATATAAAGCAGTGATTAAGCGGAATGGTACAACCAGGTTATTAAACAGTTTGAACGAGTATTCAGCCAGTATTTAGACAGACTTTGACCTAACAAATTTTCAACTATCACTGTATAAGAGACAAATCTTTGTAAATGTAATAAATGGTTTATTCTTTTGAAAATTATTATTCTTTAAGAAATTTTATTCTTTAAGAGCCAACAGTCAAACAATCATTATCGATGGCTGCCGAGTGCTCACTGCAGCCCAAAACGATTCAGTTCTTATGCCTTTCCCAAGGTATAAGCCCATATACATACATCATCCTTCCATGTCTCCACACCACCAGATTTAGGTACATGGTAACCTCTGAGGTCATGTTTCCTCAGTTACCTCCTCTGCTGACATTAGCTCAATCCATACATAGCAAACATAACATTCTTTTATGTAAATTAACACAGAAATACACATGCCTAATGATTAGATGGAATCTTCTTTTATGATAATTTTTTTCTCCACACCACTTACTCTGTAGATTAGATTAAATCTATCTTTCTGATTGTGAAGATTTGTTTCCTTCTTATCTGAGCTGTAGATCCTGAACTGAGAGACTGAAAAGTGTCATTGTTATCCACAGGTTGAGTAATTGTCGTGTCAAAGATGAAGGTTGTGCTGCTCTGGCTTCAGCTCTGAGATTAAACCCCTCACACATGAGAGACCTGGATCTGTCATTTAATAAACTAGGGGACTCAGGAGTGAAGCTGCTCTCTGAAGCACTGAAGGATCCTCACTGTAAACTGGAGAAACTGTGGTAAGATTGTATAAATGTGTCAACATTCTCTTTCATTTCTCTCTTATAAATTAAAACCAAAACAAATTGTTATAATTGAAGAGGATGTTTAATCCTCATGATATTCTTTCCAATGTTTCTGACACAATTTTATTATATTTTTAATAAGTATAAACATGACTGTCAGTAACACATTCCTAATAACTCCAGTCAGCTAGGACTAGGGCAATGGTAACTGCAACAACAAATCAGAAACACTTTTTGTAAAATGCAATGAAATCAATTATCTGTGATTTGTTAATTCTCTTTAACATTTATTTAATTTACAGATGTACAAAGAAACGACTTCCAATGGTGTCATTGACCAACTTAATTTTAAACCAACACATTTTGATTTGAAGGCTGCTACAGTAAAATAAAATGCAAATTACTTAAAAATCATACAATGTGATTTTCTGGATTTTTGTTTTAGATTCTGTCACTCACAGTTAAAGAGTACCTATGATAACAATTACAGACTTCTACATGCTTTGTAAGTGGGGAACCTGCAAAATTGGCAGTGTATCAAATCCAGAAAATCACATTGTATTATTTTTAAGTAATTAATTTGCATTGTATTGCATGACATAAGTATTTGATACATCAGAAAAGCAGAACTTAATATTTGGTACAGAAACCTTTGTTTGCAATTACAGAGAGCATACATTTCCTGTAGTTCTTGACCAGGTTTGCACACACTGCAGCAGGGATTTTGGCCCACTCCTCCATACAGACCCTCTCCAGATCCTTCAGGTTTCGGGGCTGTCGCTGGGCAATACGGACTTTCAGCTCCCTCCGAAGATTTTCTATTGGGTTCAGGTCTGGAGACTGGCTAGGCCACTCCAGGACCATGAGATGCTTCTTACGGAGCCACTCCTAAGTTGCCCTGGCTGTGTGTTTCGGGTCGTTGTCATGCTGGAAGACCCAGCCACGACCCATCTTCAATGCTCTTACTGAGGGAAGGAGGTTGTTGGCCAAGATCTTGTGATACATGGCCCCATCCATCCTCCCCTCAATACAGTGCAGTCATCCTGTCCCCTTTGCAGAAAAGCATCCCCAAAGAATGATGTTTCCACCTCCATGCTTCACGGTTGGGATGGTGTTGGTTGGACAGGGGAGTGGAAACTCATTAAATATTCAAATCTTATGCAATCCTAGCCGTGGGCGTTTACTTCCAAGTCTTCAGTACGGCTCAAAACTGACCGTTGTTCAGAGAGCCTCAAAACCAAGTCAGAAAATGGCCTATTACTTATTCATTATGATGTTTCTGAATGTAAAAACCCCGCAAACGTCATAAGTTGACCTCAGACAACAGTATAAAAAATTAAAAAAGCCAGTTCATGACACCTTTAAATTCAGTGGCTGGAAATATTTCCATAACTTTGATTTTGTTGTGAGAAAGATGACAAGAACATTGTTGTCAAATTTAAGTGGCATTTTTTCCTCTGGCATTACATGGCTTGCCCACACACATTCCTTAGTTCCCAATATACATTATAATCATCTATAATCAAAAATCTTTCTAGAAAATAAAACAAAACATTTTCTTATGGTCTTACATTTTACATGGTCTATTTTGACAACATACATCATGAAATATAATCATACATGGGTAACAGCTGCATTATACCTACAATTAGCATCCAGCTACACATGGAAATTTCATTATTATAGATTAATATTAGATGAATAACAATCTAATGTGGATTTTAATCATATAATGTGGCAGACATATGTTATTTGTAGGACTTTAGATTAAGCTAATCACTACATTCTTTTAGATTAGATTAGATTCAAGTTTATTGTCATTACACATGTACAAGTACAATGCAAAGAAATACAATTTCTTACCATTTCTAATGCAAGCATCCTTTATTATAATACAAATAACCCAAATCCATGAAAATCACATACATATCGCACAGTATGCTGTAATTATTGTATGTTTATTAGCTTCATGTTTTATATGTAGAAACATTTACATTTACAGTTGCTGCTTATCTGAGCTGTAGATCCTGAACTGAGAGACTGAAGAGTATCATTGTTCTCCACAGGTTGAGGGAGTGTGGTGTTACAGATGAAGGTTGTGTTGCTCTGGCTTCAGCTCTGAGATCAAACCCCTCATACATGGGAGATCTGGATCTGTCATGGAATAAACTATGAGATTCAGGAGTGAAGCTACTGCAGGATCCTCACTGTAAACTGGAGAAACTGAGGTAAGATTGTATAAATGTATCAATGTGTCTCTTTCATTTCCCTCTTATAATCAATTAACAAAATTAAAACCAACTAATCAAGACCAGAAAAGTGTCTTATCAGATAATTGAAGAGGATGTTTAACCCCTAGAGGTCGATGATTGCACCAGCTCAACGGCCTCTATTTTTTTCTTATCAGTGCCAAAGAAACTCAATTAAGTCTGTCGATTTTTATTATTCAGGCAAGTGTTCTCCGGGGAAAAAAAGCATTTGGGGGGTAAAATATGTGTTATTTTGGCAGGGCTGCCTGCTAAAATTCGCAATCCTGAGTCTGTATATCACATAAATGGGGTCGCTTCAACCCGCAGACTTGGCAACACAGTGCAGTTGAGTTCTGTTGACATTTGACAACTAATGTTATGTGTCCCTCCGTTGCTCTGATTGGTTGTAGGTCTATCCAATTGAGGTCTTTCCTGGTTCGGTTGAAACATGCCCCATAATCACAGCCCAACGGAGCAGTATCAGACTCAAATTCTGACTAGAATTGAGTATGACGACGTCAGGCTAAGAAATCATTATAATCTGTTAAGTTTCTACTTTTATTTGTGTACAGTCACAATAAAAACAAAATGTTGTGCTTTTTGCAAAATAAAGAAAACAACAAAATGCGCAATCTGCAGCCTCTCTCTCAATGATGTCTAATCGGATTCTCTTCAGAAAATGAACTCTAACTTAGTGAATGCTTGTCACACAAACATGAGACATGTATAAAGAAAACAGTTTTCCAGTTACCTTGACAGACAGCTTCGACTGTTATCAGGTGGCCCACGGGACCTCCCTAGACGTAACCTCAGCAATTAGCATGCTTTGCTGGCAGGTGGTAGGCCTTTCTAGGCCTCCCTAAAGGTGAGCTTGAACGCTCTTAAGGTTGGCATATATTGCTGTCAGGTAGTAGACCTCACTAGGCCTCCCTGAGGGTTGGATTCCCGAGCCAGGACGCTCGGGCAGCCAGCATGGCGTGCAGTTAGGTTGTAGGCCTCGATAGGCCTCCCAGGGGGAAGAACTCGCTATCAGGTAGTAGGCCCACGGGGCCTCCTTGAAGGCGAAGTTCCCAAAGTAGGCACTTCTTGGTTAACAGTTCTCTGTGGTAGAACTTGTGTTAGTTGGGCCTACAGCTGAGGGTTACCCGCCAGGCAGGTTCAGTTGCTCCCCTCGCTGAGAGTCGTCTATGAGCATACAGCCGCCTGAGCCTGGTCAGACAGTCGTAGGCCTCTCGTGAGGCCTCCCTGTTAGATCAGTCCGTAGGCCTCTCCGGCCTCCTTACTGCTTTGAAACACAAGCACCTGATAGATCCTTGATTTGAGCAGGCAGACTCCCCTCGCTAGCAAGGGTTGTAAAGCGCTATGCTGAGAATTGCTCTCTTGGAAAACCTCTCTTGTCTTTGAGTTCCGGGCTAAGTAGGACTGCCAGTGTTTCAGTCCCTTAGTTTGGATGCCTCCTGGGCACCATCCAGAGGCTCTGTCTCTGAACAGACAGGGTTGGCTAAACCGAAGTGTCCATAACACTTAGGGCACCAGGTCAGGCCTCCCTGGTGGCACTCGGAAGAACTTGTTTTCCGAGCAGTGACTGGCTGGGGTGCCTTCGGGTCCCCTAGCCACATTCCCTTGAAGGGACCCCTTCTGTCGAAGTAGTGGTCCCGGGCCTTTGAGCTGTCTAGATAAAACCTCACGCAGTGGCGTTAGGGTTCCGTTTAGGTGCATAGCTTGGGCTATGACCGTAGGGAGTGCTGTCGCTGACAGCCCAGTGTGACCTGAGGGGGAGTTGCTCAGGTTTTTCAGTTGAATTTACTTTTGTTGACAGTTGTCACTGCCAATAGGCAGACACTCCCCTCAGCATGGCGGCGTTGGTATATCGTTCCCCGTAGCGTCAGCTAAACGCAGCGAGAGTTCCCTTTCGAAAGGGAACGTCTCAGGTTACGTATGTAACCTCTGTTCCCTGAGAACAGGGAACGAGTGCTGCGTCTCGTTGCCATGCTTCAGGGCCTATCTGCCATACAGTCCCTTCAGACGAAAGATGTATCTGTGTTGGCACAGCGCCCTTATATACTTCCGGGTCGCACGACGATGACGTCATGGGCTGACGTCGGTCAAAGACTTTGCCGTGATTCGATAGTAGCTTCAGACACCAGTCACGCCAAGGGCATTCCCCGTAGCATCAGCTAGACACAGCGTTCGTTCCCTGTTCTCAGGGAACAGAGGTTACATACGTAACCTGAGACGTTTTTATGAATGAAGGCCAGTATCACTGATACTAATTTCTCTATGAAACATTAATGACGTTATATTACAGTATAACTGAAAGCTCCCAATTTCAAAATGTATTAGGCTTTTAAAAAAAAAACTTTTAATTTAAGTGAACTTAAAACAATCTTTACATAAACCCACAATAATAAATGTTATATTTACCCATGGCCTTCCCTGTTAGACGTATACAGAAATGTAATAGTTATCAAACACCTTTCTTAACTGCATAAATAATAAATGAAATATAGATTAATCATCATTAAAGCTACACTTTTCTCTGTTCCCGTTGTTCTTTGATAAACATTAATGACAGGCATCATCAGTGCTGCTGTCACTTTA
This sequence comes from Gobio occitaniae, assembly GCA_033150135.1. Taxonomy (NCBI): domain Eukaryota; kingdom Metazoa; phylum Chordata; class Actinopteri; order Cypriniformes; family Gobionidae; genus Gobio; species Gobio occitaniae. Next base: position 166,007 of record JARQWZ010002093.1, read on the forward strand.
AGAACAGCCGATGATGAATATGACGCGGATCTGACGCGCTGTCCCGCGCATCTCATTCTCTCACAACTCTTTAAGTTCATTTAAGACATTATTTAACTAATTAAAGACTCCTAATATGAGAATACTCAAAATTCTCTCTGTTGTTGTTATTGTTTGTTCATGATCAAAAGAGAACTCGATGTGAGCAGGAGACTGACGCGAGTCTGTCTGTGCTTTGAGTGTGTGTGTGTGTGTGTTTGTGTGTGTCAGAGGGTCCCTCGATTAGCTGACATGAGATGCAGCCACACAGACAGGACATTGACATACACACACACACACACGTTAACGCGTTAATTTACCCAGCCCTAATATATATATTAGATTAGATTAGATTAGATTCAACTTTATTGTCATTACACAAGTACAAGTACAAGGCAACGAAATGCAGTTTAGGTCTAACCAGAAGTGCAATAGCAGCAAGTGCAGGATATACAACGTTTGCATAAGTGCAGGACATGGATATGTACTGAATATATATAAATATATCTATAAATAGAAAGATGGTTATTACTATAAACAGAATTTACAGGTGAATATGTACAGTGAATAATATACAGATGGTTATTACTATAAACAGAATTTACAGGTGGATATGTACTATGAATATAATATAATATACAGATGGCTATTACTATAAACAGAATTTTACAGATAGAGGTATACAATGATATGTTAGGCTAAAATGAGGAATATGGCAGTGGATTAAGGTAGTGCAATAAATTATGGACAGAAGCTATCCGAAAAAAAAAGTGTAAAAGTGCAGTGGAAAGTGATTGCATATTACAGTTAGAAGTACGGTGCAAAATACAGATGTAAACAGTTGGTACTGTAAATAACAGTCGGCAGTGCAAATGAGCATCATCCAGTTACGGTGTGGTAGTGCAAAATGCATAAGTAAACAGTTGTTACTGTAATAAACAGTCGGTAGTGCAAATAACAAAGTGAAGGCGGATGTGAGGTAGGAGAGTTATCAGTATATGAGGGAAGTGGATCAACGGGGGTTTGAGTTCAGTAAAGAGACAGCTCTGGGGAAAAAACTGTTCTTCAGTCTGCTGGTCCTGGTCCGGTGGATCCTGAAACGCCTGCCGGAGGGCAGGAGAGAAAACAGTGGGCTGGGTGAGAGGAGTCCTTGAGGATGCTGCGAGCTCGATGCAGACAGCGTTTCCTCTGGATGTGCTCGATGGCAGGTAGTGGAGTCCCTGTGATGCGCTGGGCAGTTTTCACCACCCGCTGCAGTGCCTTGCGCTCCGCAACAGAGCAGCTCCCATACCATACTGCGACACAGTTGGTCAGGATGCTTTCTATTGCGCAGCGATAGAAGTTCACCAGGATAGCCGAGGAGAGCTAATTCTTCCTCAGTGTCCTCAGGAAGAAGAGGCGCTGGTGAGCCTTCTTGACCAGGCTGGAGGTGTTGGTCGTCCACGACATGTCCGCCGAGATGTGGATCCCCAGGAATTTGAAACTGGAGACACGTTCAACAGCCATTTCATTGATGTGGATGGTGTCGTGTGTGCCTCTTGACTCCTTCCTGAAGTCCACGATGAGCTCCTTCGTTTTGGTGGTGTTGAGGAGCAGGTTATTTTCGGTACACCATGTGGCCAGGTGCTGTATCTCCTCCCTATAAGCAGTCTCATCGTTGTTGCTGATGAGACCAATCACCGTTGTGTCGTCCGCAAACTTGACGATAGAATTAGATCCATACACAGGCTTGCAGTCGGCGGTGAAGAGGGAGTAGAGAAACGGGCTTAGCACACAGCCCTGTGGTACACCAGTGTTAAGAGTGATGGATGTGGAGCAGGTGAATCCTGAACGAACATTCTGGGGTCTGTCAGTTAGGAAGTCCAAAATCCAGTTGCACATTGAGGTATTGATGCCCAGGTCTCCAAGTTTGGCTATTAACTTGGTTGGGATGACAGTGTTGAATGCTGAGCTGAAGTCAACAAACAGCATACGTGCGTAAGTGTTTTTATTGTCCAGGTGAGTGAGCACAGAGTGCAGTGCCATGGAAACGGCATCCTCTGTGCTCCTATTGCTGCGGTAGGCAAACTGGTGTGAGTCCAATGTGGATGGTAGAGAGTCTTTTAGGTGTTCCAGGACCAGCCGCTCAAAGCACTTTATGACGATGGGTGTGAGTGCTACAGGGCGGTAGTCATTAGGGCACCTCGGGTTAGAGTGTTTTGGCACTGGCACAATGGAAGTGCATTTAAAGCATGAAGGTACAGCTGCTTGGGCAAGAGACAGGTTGAAAATGTCTGTAAAAACCTCAGCGAGCTGCTCCGCACATGCCCTGAGAACACGACCAGGGATGTTGTCTGGTCCAGCAGCCTTGTGTGCGCTGATCCGGCTCAGTGACTTGCAGACATCTGTGGTGGAGAGTGTGATTGGTGGGTCAGCTGAGGGTTTGAGCTTGGTGGCAGTTTCTCTGTTGTCTCTTTAAAAGCGAGCATAAAAGTGATTTAGCTCGTTCAGGAAGTTGACATCAGTGGCTGCGTGGGTGGAGTGGGGGGGTTTGTAGTCACTGATGGCCTGAATGCCCTGCCACATGTGTCGAGGGTCAGAGTTGGAAAAGTGACCCTCTATCTTTAGCTTGTAGCAGTGCTTGGCCTTTTTGATCCCCCTCTTCAGGTTTGCTCTGGACGTACTGTAGGCTTGTGCATCTCCTGATCTGAAGGCAGTATTGTGTGACTTCAGCAGGAGTCGCACTTCCCTGTTCATCCATGGCTTCTGATTTGGGTATGTGGTGATCTGTTTCTGGGTTGTAACACTTTCAATGGTGGTATTGATATGATCCAACACAGAGGAGGTGTAGAAGTCAATGTCTGTGTGAGCACCACTGGTGGCTTGAGAAGCAAACACACTCCAGTCTGTGTGTAGAAACCTTTCCTGGAGTGTGGAATCAACCCCCGCAGGCCACACCTTGATGGTCTTCACTGATGGCTTCACACGGTTGATGAGGGGTGCATATTTGGGGATGAGGAACAAAGAAAGGTGATCTGACTGTCCCAGGTGGGGGAGGGGTGTCGCAACGTAAGCGCCAGCCATGTTTGTGTAAACATGGTCTAAGGTTTTGTTTCCTCTGGTGTGGCAGGAAACATGCTGGTGAAACTTGGGTAGCACTGACTTTAAATTTGAATGATTAAAGTCACCTGCAACAATAAAAGCAGCTTCCGGGTGATCAGTCTGTTGTTTACTGATGGCTGCATGAAGTTCTTTCATAGCAAGCTTGGCATCAGAATCCGGGGGAATATAGGCTGCAGTTATAATGGTGGAAGTGAACTACCGCGGTAGATAAAACGGTCTACATTTAACCATGAGAAACTCGAGGTTAGCTGAACAATGACTCCCAACAATAGCAGAGTTTGTGCACCAGGCTTTGTTAATGTAAATGCACAATCCACCACCTCTGGTCTTACCGGAGCCATCTAATGTTCTATCCGCCCAGAGCGTGTGGCATCCCGCTAGCTCAATAGCGGTGTCCGGTATTCCGCCGTTTAGCCAGGTTTCCGTGAAGATTAGGACGTTACAGTTCAAAAGTTTCTTGCTGTGTGTGATGCTGAGTCGAATCTCCTCCATTTTGTTCACTAGCGACCGTACATTGGCAAGGAAAATACTGGGTAAAGAGAGCCGATGTGGGGTTAGCCTTAGCTTTAGCCTTAGCTTAGCTCTCAGTCCTCCGCGTATACCCCGCCTTTGTTTACGATCTCGGCGCCGCCTGCGAGCACTTCCGCCCGGCCGGGTAGAGTGCATAGCCTCGGGTGTCCTAGCGATCTCAGGAAGGAGTCGAAGATTGTCCATAAAACTGTCGGAAATTCGCAAACCAATATCCAAAATCTCACCACGGGTGTACGATGTTAAGGCACAACTATTCTGAACGAACAGACCCGAGATGAGCAGGAAAAATACCGCAAAATTGCAGAATCTGGAGAGACCCAGAGCCTCGCGAACTACTCGCGCCGCCATCTTGGGTTTCATATATAAAATGTATATATATATATATATATATATATATATATATATATATATATATATATATATATATAATTTGGTCTGTGAAAACATTGTAAATATTGTCTTCCGTTATATTGTACTTTTTTCAATATAATAAAGTATGAATAATAGATTCATGATAATCTAATATGGATTTTAATTATAAAATGAGGCAGAAATATGTTATTTGTAGCACTTTAGAATAAGCTTATCGCTACAGCTGCTTAGCATTTCTCATGTAAACATCCTTTATTATTATAAAAATAACCCAAATCCATGAAAGTCACATACATATCACACAGTATGCTGTCATAATCGTATGTTTATTAGCTTCATGTGTAGAAACATTCCTCTCTTTCTGATTGTGTTCCTGCTTATCTGAGCTGTATATCCTGACCAGAGTGACTGAAGAGTGTCATTGTTCTGTACAGGTTTATTTGTTGTGGTGTCACAGATGAAGGTTGTGCTGCTCTGGCTTCAGCTCTGAGATCAAACCCCTCACACCTGAGGGAACTGACTCTGTATGGAAATACGCTCTCAGTATCAGGATTAAAGCTGCTCTCTGATCTGAAGTATGATCCACATTATAAACTGGAGACGCTTGAGTGAGTAGTGATGAATTTTAATTTAAATATAGTTTTTCCTTCTTGGGTTACTTTCTTGGTAATATTTATGCTCTATAAACATGTTTAATAAGAGTTTGATTCCATTTATATTTAGAATTAATTATATTAATGTTTCTTTTTATTTCAAAACAATGCAATATTTTGCTTGAATCATTGTAAACTATTCCGCTCTGACCAAAGTGCACATGTACTTGTACGTACACGGTTATGCCGTGTGTTGTTCACTCAACTCCAGGAATGAACTCTGTGACACTATTCTGAAGTTTTGCCTCCACTCTGACTCGCTGCACCAGTGTCTGCTGCTTATCCTCATCCAGAGACAGTGTGAAGAACACAATGGCAGTGTAGTGTAACCCCGTTTGTAGCGGCATTGATCTCACATGTTGATGTTCATCACAGCACAGAATAACCATCCAATAAATCCATAGAAATGTGTTTTGCATTTGACTTGCTTAGATTAAACCAGTAGATTAAGTCTTTACTCTGATTATCTCACATTATTGAGGCACCTATAAACATGGTTATGTTCTTTTTATACCTGAAATTATGTATTTTGAATGTCATTTGCAAAACACCCGGGAAGGTGTTTCGGGCATGTCCAACCGGGAGGAGGCCCCGGGGAAGACCTAGGACACGCTGGAGGGACTATGTCTTCCGGCTGGCCTGGGAACGCCTCGGTGTCCCCCCGGAAGAGCTGGAGGAAGTGTCTAGGGAGAGGGAAGTCTGGGCATCTCTGCTTAGACTGCTGCCCCCGCGACCCGGCCCTGGATAAAGTGGAAGAAGATGGATGGATGGATGGATTTGCAATAGAAGATAATGGTAAATATGTATTACTACTTCCATTCTTATAAATAAAACTGACCCAATGACAGAAAGAGGACAGTCATACAGGATTATGGATAAGGGTCAAGGATCATCATGGTGGTTTGGATGCAAAATCAAAATCGAAATGGTTAAAAAGATATTTAAAAAAGTACATCACAGGATTATTTTATTATCTCTGACTAATAGTGCAAATAGTTTGTTTTAGTTGTTCTATAGTGGATAATTTGACTGTCTGTGTTTTTACAGGTTTAGACGTTAGTCTGACCTTCTCTGGATCAGCTGATGGAGAATAAAGAGCCACTACAGACACATCGCATTCAACAGAATCAACACACAGAATCAACACCTTAGTGATCATCACACACACACTTGTGTTTGTGCAACTTTACAGAGTAAAACAGAGAAACAGAGTTTCTTTTTCAGAACGTCTCAGTTACGTATGTAAGGGAACGGAGTCAGTTGACTGACGGAATGGGGGTTTCGTTTATAAGCCAATCACCCTTTCAGTCCACTATGAGTTACGTCAGTTACGTCAGTTGGTCCAAATTCAATCTTGCCACAGCAGCTGTCTTCCAGCATCCTGCGCTGACCAGAGCTCCCTGCCGTGAGTTTTTACACGAACGAGGGACTAGGCTCAACGCCATACCAAGGTATACTGGGATGCGCATTCCATTTCGAAAATATGCTAAGCAATGCCTGCCCGCAGGGAGGATTTAAGAATACACATATGACCCATGTATTGGCTGCATGTGGAGCACCCTGGGGTATCCAGCTGCAGGTGCAATGTTTCAACCCCAGGAGTGGCAAGTTGTCTTGCCAAGGGAAGACACGTGCTCAGAGAGACTTATTGTGGAAATACACATGTGGAAAGTGTTGTGGGAGGCAAACAGATCTACCTGTGCGTCGCCGAACAGTTCCCAAACAACTGAACTGACTGGATGGAGTCTCCATTACCCCGGAAGTTGTTGAAATAGTCAGAGCTCGTTGGCTGCACGATTCAGTTCTCTAGGAATGTGAATGGCTCGAAGCGACCTCAGATGCTTCTGACTGCATAAGAGGAAATGGTGGGCGAGTTGCAATATCCGGCGGGAGCGTAGACCACCTTGTCGGTTGTTGTACGCTACTGTCGCTGTGTTATCTGATCAGACCAGTATGTGTTTGTCCTTCAGCAGGGCTTGAAAGCGGTGCAGGGCTAAATGTACGGCCAGCAACTTGAGGCATTTGACATGCCATAGGCGCTGGGGACCCTTCCAGGAGCCCGTGGCAGCATGACCATTGCACATGTCACCCCAGCACGTGGCAGACGCATCTGTAGATACAATGACATGCCTGAAACTCATTCTAAGAGCACTCCGGCCCATAGAAAGTGAGATTTGACCACGGGGTGAAGGTCTGAAGGCAGGCCCGAGTGACTGGGACCTGGAGCATGCCAGGTTGCCACGTCCATCTCGGGACTCGATCGCGTAACCAGTGCTGAAGTGGTCTCATATGAAGCAAACCGAGCTGTGTTACTGCAGCTGCGGATGCCATATGACCCAGGCGCATCTGAAATAATTTCAGTGGAACCACATTCTTGCCCTCAAATTGGCAAAGACAAGTCAGCGTGGTCATTCGTAAGCTGCAGGTACATGGCGACCGAGTCGATATCCATACCGAGAGAAGAGATCCTCTGCATGGGGGAGTGTTTTCTCTTTACCCAGTTGACCTGAAGGCCCAGACGGCGAGGTGCGGGAGCACCAAATGTTCCAACTGTGTTCACAAACCTGGTCTCGAGAGTGAGCTAGTATCAGCCAGTTGTCGAGATAATTCAGGATGTGAATCCCGTGCTGCCTGAGTGGCACAAGGGCTGCCTCGACGACCTTCGTGAAGATGCGAGGAGACAGAGGTAACCCGAATGGGAGAACCGTATACTGGTATGCCTGCCCCTCGAATGCAAACCGAAGAAACAGTCTGTGTCGATGAAGAATGGAGATGTGAAAGTACGCGGACTCCCCGAGGAGACTAAATCGCATAGCCGAGCCTGATTGTTCGAGTGAGCCAGCGGAACAGATAGGAAAGCTCTAGCCAGGCTCCCAAAAACTGAACCAACAGAGCTATGCGAACGACAGGTGTACCCATGATGGGGCAGTGAAGCGGAATAACCAGCCCAGACATGGGAGGCATTGAAGCGTCGCAAGGTGTGGGTGGGGTCAAGCTCTGTGTCCTGACAGAGAAGGCCAGGGAAGGACCAGCGTTCTGCGGCGGCCTGCTCTGACAGGGGTCTAACGACAGAGGGGGATGAAAGCGGCGAGGCGTTGCGTTGGACACTGTCATCCACGCCCTCTGGAGCTCAGAGGTAGGGAAGTCAGTTCTAAAAATTGGTTACTGCCGATCATGATGCCAGCGGTAGAGAACAAACGTTTTTCCAGGGGAAGGAGTGGTCCTACTACCATCTCCCGAAAGAATTGATGCCTATCTCTAAGCTGCCCGTCCCAGAAGTGCTGTTTAGCCAGGCTTAGGAGCAGAGACGGGATGCGCCACCTTACTGCAACCTCCTCCACACTGCGGCCCGTGTGAAGGCTGCTGCTGGGCTGAACGGGAGGGCGAGAGCCACAGGGCTGGAGCGGCTGAGCTGGTGGCAGTGTCCCTTCCAGGGCCCTTCCAACCCAGCCTAACGCTCACAGCTGCCCGGGAAAACATGGCAGTCAGCTCTGGATCAGATTCGGATCTAAACATTGTGATTTTCATGTTCCCGTTGTGAAAACATGACTCATCCACGAGTGCTGCGTTAGCACCCAGAAACACGGGCAAAATATCTTGAAAAAGACATGCCCATGTAGCTCTTTTAGAAGAGGAAAAACTCTAGAGCAGTGCTGAAGCACTTAGGAAGAACACACACACCCTGTGACAGATCACTGCACAGATTAGCAGCAGGAATGCAGAACTCGCTGGAATGCGCCGTAACACCCAATGCAGCTGAAGAGTCGCTCGTCTAACGTGTAGAGAAAATTTCAGAAGGCAAGTGACGCACTCTGCTCCGAAGCAGAAACATAATGCGAGATTGCCGTGTTCCTCCTTTTATACCCACGCGGTTGGGTGGAGTCACGCTATGCAAATTCCGCAGACCCTTGGCATTTTCATGCCATTGGCTCATTTTGTAGATCTCGAAGGTGACCCCCATTCCGTCAGTCAACTCTCTTAGTGGACTGACTGAAAGGGAACTGACATTTATACTGGTGCCCCATTTTACATGATAATATAACCAGTTGTTTGTGAGAATCTGTGTATCTTCTGTCCACATTACAATAGATATCCCAGCATAATAATATGCTTTACATTCGGTTAAAGTCCGGGTCTTTGTTTATGATTAATTGATTTGACAAAGTTGTTTTTTTTTAAAAAACAGGTTATTCATCATTTCTCGATGTCTGTAATCTGATCCAATATGGAAGTGCTGCCGTCGTTGTTTGTCTCCAGTGCCAGAAGCTTCTGTATGTAGTTTTGAGGCAAGCCGTTCTGTTGAGCTGTCCCTGAACACACAACCTAGATGCAGAATGAGACGAGATTCAAATGGAGAAGTGGCTCTTCATTGACACTTTTCATGGTAGTTAGTAGGGGTGTAAAGGTACAAAAAACTGACGGTTCGGGTCGGGTTTGTTACAGCAGTTTTACAACAGTTACAACAGCAGTTTTATTTATTTTTATTAAACAGTGGTTTACTGAACAAATTGTGTCTGTCCTTAAATGAATTTAATTATAACCAAAAGTTTCTAAAGATAATGCTGTAAACTATAGGGAGCCCTTTCTCACACATTACTATAATATTAAAGGTTAACAAAAGAGCCCAAACTATTAGCATAAATTCAGTTGCTATTCATGTTTAGATATAATAATCAACACTCAAATAACACATTGGCCCTCATTTATCAATCTTGCATAGAAACGGGCGTATATGTTGGCGTAAGATTATGCTTACACTCCTCTCACCGCCTGATTTATGAAGCTGTGCGCACCTCTGAAATCCAGGTGTACGCAATACCTGCCCTTGATAAATGCCGCGGCTGAAAACGATCGTCATTAGAACAACACGCCCCTATATATTCAAGTCTCTGCCTCCCCCACGCCCTCATTTTACGCCATGGAAACACGGAAGACGGCAAAGAAGCGAAACTTCTCCGACGTGGAGATCGAGACCATCACCAGGGAAGTGGAAAAAACAAAATTGTTTTATTTGGGAGTTTAATTACCTATCACAATGCATTATTTTACAGCACGTGTTTTGAAACAATTACCATTTAATTTCGTATCACGTCACATGTATTGGGGTGTACAATAGTGATGATGATGTGATGTGGAGTACCATTCATTCACATTAATAATTGCATGACAATTTGTAAGATTCTTCTTATTATTATTATTATGATTTTTATTATTAATGACGCTTATTGTTATTTAGAAGAAGAATGTCATTTTTATTATTTTGTCAGTCTGAATTATTTTCAGTCCCAGTCCGTGCGCAGCTGCCGGGCCTAACCCTGAAACGTCAGGTAAAGCGCACAGGCTCGCAACTGGAGAAATACATATGCCTACAAATCAAATGATGTCAGCATCTTCATCAGGTGAATTGAAACATGCACATGATACTATGCACATCTTTCAAATGCATTATGCACTTCACGAGTTCACACTTAAATCAAATTAAATAGAGTAAAGATTATGCGTATTTGGCGTGCTGTCCGGGGGAGGGATCCGGGCTCGGAATTTTGGCCCGAACCAGAGTATCCCCCCCATGATAGAGATAGTCTATAACTAGACTGTATTTTATTTTGGATTGTGTTGATGTCTAATAAGAGTTTATTAAAATCAAAGTGAGGAGATGGGGTGGTGGAGGGATGCTAAAATAAAAACGGTCAACGAAAGAAGGTAAATATGCTGTATATATATATACCTCTTATCGTTGATTAAAGCGATTAGCTTGATGTGCTCCACATGTGTTTAATTAGGTATAATTATCTGAGGGTGCTCCACTTGTGTTTAATTAGTTTTAATTTTCTGAATGTGCTTCTCCCGAAATTTGTTTATAAAACATCAATTCACGAGTTCACACTTACATCAAATTAAATAGAGTAAAGTTTATGCGTATTTGGCGTGCAGTCCGGGGGAGGGCACCGGGCTCGGAATTTTGGCCCGAACCCAGAGTATCCCCCAAAATGCAAGAACAGAGGACAGCCACCAGAAAACCCCCCAAATACGCAGATAATTGGTGGGCTGGCGTTTTGATAAGCCTGGTTACTTGACCAGGAGGGCCCGTGTTGCCTCTGATGGGAGCAGCTCACGGCATCGGGCGGACGAGCCCTACTGGCTGATGGCTGGAAGCAGCCTTCGTTTAGAACAACCGGTCGGGAAGGCTCTTGCAACATCCAATGGGAGGCCAATGCTCACTGTATCAGATGGAAAAACCCTACCGGCCGATAAATGAGAAGCAGCATGGTTTGGAACTACCTGGCCGGGAAGACCCGTGTTGCCTCTGACGGGCGCTCATAGCGCCTGGCGGAACGGGCCCTACTGGCTGATAAGTGTGGAGCAGTCAGAATTTGGGGTGACCGATCGGGAAGGCTTTTGCGACATCCAATGGGAGGCCAAGGCTCGCTGCATCGGACGGGGAAAAACCCTACCAGTCGAAAGAATGGGGAGCACATGATTTAATCCGCCCAACCAGAGGGGCCCCCTACTGGCTGGTGAATGGGGGCCGCGTTGTTTGGAACGGCCGATCGGTAAGGCTCTGGCCGCATCTGACGGGAGATCAATACTCGTGGCGTCGGACGGGTGAGCCCTACTGACCGATAGACGGGGCGGTGCAATTAAAAAGAAACGACTGACTGAGGGGGCCCACCCAGCCTCCACCAGGAGCAGTTTCTGGTGTCAGGTGAGTGGGTCCTATCAGCCGACGGCACGGTGAAGGAGAAGTGAAACACCCGGCTAGGAAGCTCTCGCCGACATCTGATGGGAGACCAATACTCGCTGTATCAGATGGGTAAGCTTCGCTGGCGGACGGGTGGAAGGCAAAGCATAGATGTTCGTCCAGGAGAGCTCTTGCAGCATTCGAAAGGAGATCAATACTCGCGGCATCGGGTAAGCCTCACTGGACGGAGAAAGAGAAGGGATAGGCATAGACCTGGAGAGCTCTGTGGTGTCCGAAAGGAGATCAAGACTCGCGGTATCGGACGAGCAAGCCTCGCAGGATGGAAAAAGAAAAAGATTAATAGAAACCTGGAGGGCCCTCGCGGCATCCGATGGGAGAACAATTCTCAAGGCATCGGAAAGGGAATCCTCGCTGTTCAGGGAAAGAAAAAGATGGATTCTGGCCTAGAGGGCTTTCACGGCATCCGACAGGAAATCAGCTCAAGGCGTCAGATGAGTGAGCCTCGCCGGACGAAAAAGAGAAAAAAAAAAAAAGGAATAGCCGCTGTCCAGGAGAGCTCTTGCAGCATCCGACAGGAGATCAAGACTCGCTGTATTGAATGGGTGAGCCTCGCTAGATAGAAAAAAGAGAAAAGATAGGATAGGGTTTTTAATAAGGGTTATTAATTACTAAGGGTTTGGTGAGCTTTCCTGATGTGGTATCGGTCGGTCCTGATGTAGCTTTGAAAAGCGTGAGAAGACCATCTTCAGAGAGCTTGCATCTGCAGCTGGGAGAGTCCTTTGTTGTTGTTTTTTTGTTGTTTTTTGTGGGATGGGATGTTAGGGTCGAATTTGGAAGTGATCGCAATTTCAGAGCATCCTAAAAAAACGAAAAGGCTAAAATAAGCGGTGTTGAGTGTGCCGGCTGCACTGAGGGGCTGGTAACCTGTACGAAGATATATTTTGAAAGGACATTTAGCATTGTGATCGCTGAACCCTTGATCAGGAGGGAGGTTTGTGAATTTTCTGGGGACGGAGCCCCATACAACAGTTGCGGAAAAATGTTATGCCGCTCAGGTAACATTTGATGGGCCCAACTTGGAGGCCCTTAACGGTATTAAGGTAGGAAACGAGTTGGTTGGAAAGGGAGAAAATACGAGGGTATTCATGTTATAAGAGAAGTGGAATGCTTTTCGAGAGAAACTGAGCTCCTGCGGGAACGGAAGGAAAAGCACTGCTGCGGCAGGGGAGAAATTAGCCAGAGAACATGGGCTCCTGCGGGAGCAGAGGGAACAGCACTGCTGCGGCAGTGGAGAATTTTATTCAGAGAAACTGAGCTCCTGCGGGAGCAGAGGCACTGTGTGGCAGTGGAGGAATTAGCCAGAGAAACTCAGCTCCTGCGGGAGCAGAGGGAACAGCACTGCTGCGGCAGTGGAGAAATTAGCCAGAGAAACTGAGCTCCTGCGGGAGCAGAGGGAACAGCACTGCTGCGGCAGTGGAGAAATTAGCCAGAGAAACTGAGTTCCTGGGGGAGCAGAGGGAGAAGCACTGCTGTGGCAGTGGAGAAATTAGCCAGAGAACTCCTGGGGGGGCAGAGGGAACAGCACCACTGCTGTAATGGAGAAAAGGTTAGACGGACAAATGGAGAACCACATTCGTATGAGGGGAAACAGCTATGACATTTAAATCTAGCATATTTTGTTTATGAGCCCATATGGTAGCCTGGTGAAATAAATATCCATATTTTCATGTAATTTGACAGTTTATTTTATTAAATCTAAAAATAAAAATCTAAAAGGTGTGCATCAACCTGACACCTAGATGAACACTTTAACAGTTGGTTTTATGACTAAACCATTCTCTTCAAATGCTATTGAAGTTAGAAACATGTATACCAATGTTGTAACTTTAGAGACAGTCCCTAAAACAGCGTATATCGAATGTCCAATGTCAAGCCAGCTTTAATTTAACTCCAGTTAATTTCACCTGTGGTAGGTCAGTCTGGCCAGTAAGAATGTACAACCTTTGGATCATGAAAGCCAAATGATTTCGCCCGCTAGGCATTTACCATGGCCCTGTAAAATTAATTTGAATGGTTTGAGATTCGATTTGCACTGTGTGGTGAATTTGCAGATGGTCCCTAAATCAGCCTAGGCGGCGGATACTTTACCTCGCTGAATACTGCTCCTTTAAGGCGGAACACATTCTCTCACTCACTCGCTGATGAGTGGGCAGTCCGTAGATGGAGTGCGAGCTGTGAACGTTGCTTGCGTTCTAAATTCCCGTTGCTCTTTGCCGTTTATTTTTCCTGTTCAGTAACGCAGTTGTCAGTGCAGTGTATGCGAACTGCCCCATGTGTGCGTTGGATCGACGCGGATAATAAACCCCATGGAATGTCAGATACGTGAGATTGCTTACACTTGGCAAGGACCATTCAGGCCAGCTCTCCGGCCTCTCTGTGTGAAGTGCTATACCTGTATACAACATACAATATTAAATGACAACAGAGAAAACATTGTCATTTGTTCATAAATATTCGCTTGGCATAAATGTGCGCCATTCATTGATTGTGAACTGCTCTGAACTGAAGCATTGTTGTGCAAGCCCGTACAACGCTCAGAATCTGAAACGTGAGTTTCACATTTATTTAATGAAATAGCCTTTGAAGTTTGCAGTATAGTGATATGTTTTTCTATCCCCAAAATATAAGATGCCTTAAAATAATCGTTAATAGCATGGTATACATAGCCTACTGTAAGGTATTGATGCTACATTTAATGAAATGGGTGCTCCAAAATACATTGTACAGTTTGCATACGTCTATTTTTTGTCGCAAATGTGAGTAGCCTATAGTCGCACTGTCGAGCCCTGTGTGACCGAGCTTATGTGAACGTCAAGTTGAGTAGTTTTGAATCAAACGCAGTGATTATCAGCTGGTTCCAACAAGTGGCTGATTGTTTGGCATAGTATGCGGTTTTGTACTGTCATCATTTTAGTGATTTAGCTTTACCCACAAGTATATTTATAGTTCATTATCGCGTGCGTGTCTATGATGAACGCACTTCTCGTGTGTGAAAATTATGTCTGTAGTACACAGAGGCGGCAAGATCGCAAGAAAAGCTTGATGTGTGCCTGTAAAAAATTATTTAAGATCATTTTCTATTTCTGTTGTAGTTTCCCCTGTTGCAAGTCTGCGGTGTGCACTCTTTACACTGTCCGAGCACTTTGTGACTGTCGTCATTTTTCTAAAACAACACGCTATTAACATGCATTTAGAACAACGATTAGAATTTAGAAGTTAGAATCGCAATTGTGAATTGTGGCAAACACAATTACATCCGGGAAAAGCAGGATTTATTTTACCGTGAATGCTGATGGAAGCGGCTGAAATGGTTTCGAAATCTGTAAGGAAATTTGTAGAATTGCTTCAAGCTGTTTGAGCTATGTAGGCTATACAGCGTGGGCGGGTGGAGCGACCTGCCGGAAAAGCAGTCCATGCTAAAATAAAAATGGTCAACGAAAGAAGGTAAATATGCTGTATATATATACACCTCTTATCGTTGATTAAAGCGATTAGCTTGATGTGCTCCACATGTGTTTAATTAGGTATAATTATCTGAGGGTGCTCCACTTGTGTTTAATTAGTTTTAATTTTCTGAATGTGCTTCTCCCGAAATTTGTTTATAAAACATCAATTAAACATGACATTGGACACTTACCGAATCCTGTTTTACCGAGAACTCGTAACACTTGTCACATGCAATCGCGTAAACTCTCTGATCATCCCGAACCCTAACCATAAAATACACATTTTACATGAACTGTATTGAACGCAACACAGCCTATTACACCAGATTAAAGGATTATCAACACATTTACTCACATAGATAATGGATTTAACCCAGGATAATACAACATTGGATTCATCTCTCATGCATTGCTTAAGACATTATTTCTCTAACGCACTCTTCGCGTGTCATTTTTAGTTTAGGGGCTTTATATTCTAATACCACCCGGTTACATCACTAACAGGTTCAGTAGAATATAATGAATATATAGGCTAATATAGGTAATATATTTAGTGAAAGAGTTGATTTCTCTAGTGAACTCACAGCTGTGGACACTGATTGACTTCTGAGGTAAATGTGATGCTCTGTGACATTGTTCTCAAGCTGTTTATACGTCTCTCCTCCGTTGAAACAGTGATTGAGTGATTACGCCACATATGAGACGGTTCAGAAAGTTGTAATGTATCCTCAACATACCTTAAAGGGGTGGTAAATCACGATTCCACTATTCTAACTTTAGCTAACGTGTAATGTTGCTGCTTGAGCATAAACAACATCTGCAAAGTTACAACGTTCAAAGTTTAAAGCAAAGGGAGATATTTGCTTTTAAAGAAATCAGTTTCTAAGAACTACAGCAAACGGCCAGCAGGCGACTACACACATTCCTCCAGGGTTGGTGACATCACCAGGCTCAATATTTACATAAACCCCTCCTCCGAGAATATTAAATAAGGGGGGGTGAGGCCATTTTGTATCGCGGCGCTGTTGTGGTATAGTTAGGCTGGAGTGTTGTTGCCGCGATGCCAAGGAAACGCTGTTATTTTCATCCGGATTGCAGGTCTGGGGTACTTGCTCTGTTCAGCCTTCATAGGGACGGGGGTGCGTTGCAGAGCGTTTAACATACAGCATGTTATATGCACGTGTGTTTGAGTCAGCGGGGAATCAGGCGCGCGCAGGGCTCCCTGCAGCACATCTAACAGAGGAAAACATCCACCGTCTTCGCGATTTCAATGCCAGATTTGCACAACATCAGCTGCGTGAAAAAAACACTGCCGGTGCGTGGATGCACGACGCGCGCGCTGGACATTTCATGGAGGACAACACAAACTTCCACAAACTTCGCGAGTTCAATACAGGATATGCACAACGGCTTGTCCTGAAAGCTGGATTTACAAACAGAAGCTGTTTACGGGCCACAACCTGTAAGTCTGATTTATTTTTCATCGATGTGTTTTCCTGTAATAGGTTGTAGCAAGGAAGTAAACAGATGACAACGCTGTTCTGCAAACCAGTCTGTTAAATGCTCATTCATACTTAACGTTATCCGACGAACACCTAACGTTACAAAGACTAACGTTAAAATCTCAACAGCGAACCTGACATTAGTGTAAATGATTATTTGATTAGAGCTTTTATGTATTGTTTATCTACAGGCATGCTAAACATGGTTCTGTGTGTGATTTGGCTAACTTACTAGTTAAAGCCAGTGCTTAGTGTTCGTTTTGGGTTAGTTCTTGCGACAGATATTTGGCTATAATCGTTCTAAAAATACAAAAGTTAAAGTGCCATTCAGTAGCGATCATTATAGATCCGCAGTCTTTACTCTTGAGGACTGAACAGGTTCTGCTCGATCATCTTCACTCAAATGTTCTGGGTCTGATTCGGGCTCATATGGTTTTATTGACGCCGTTGTTTCTAATACTGACCAAAGCACAGCCTCCGGTAAGGGGCGTGACGTTTCCGACAAACGTGCACTAGGCGGTTAGCGAATCACAACACACAGGGCCAGCTAACCAATCAGAGCCCACTGCGTATTTTTGAGGGACTGGCTTCATACAACCCGGAAAGCATCAGACCGTTTTACAAGGAGGGACAGAGCAGTGTAGAATAAAGGTCAAATATATGAAAAATAAGGCAATTTTTTTTAAAACGAAGCATGAACACATGTTACAGTGCACCCCACAAACACAGTCAAGCCTTCAAAAGAATGTGTTTTACCACCCCTTTAAGATATTAATTAATGTTTATTCTTTAGGAAGAGATGATAAGAGTGCGTTCACCTGCGCACTGTGCTTCCGCCTACAGTGATCTGTCACGTCACATTAAACAGCGTCAAAACGGCATTTATTGTTTGAATTTTGTGATAAAATGAACAGAATACTTAATATGTAATAATAGTTACTTAACAGTCACAGATTTTAATCTTTATTTTATAGTCAAGCACACAATATGTGTGATTAAAAGACAACTGTATTGAGAATAGACATGTGCCCGTATACAGTGATACTGTCATGATTGATAACAGGAAGCAAATGCAAGTTATGACGTTTAATCTGAAATAAGCAGATAATAAGGAACAGTCAATGATATGTGCAGGCTCCTGATGGCGCAGGGACTGAGATGATCGGCTCTTGGTGCGTGGTGGTGAGGAGAAGTAAGGTGATGAGTAGTATCCGAGGTCCAGACATAGAACGAGAACACGATGACAACCAAACTGGAACTGAAGACGAATATACAGGAACTCTGGTCAGGAACAGATGAAACAACCACAACACAGGACACCAACCAAACGATCTGACAAGGGAGATGAGAATAAGGTGAGTATATAAAGGGTGAGTGAACGAGCAGCAGGTGGTTAGATGATGAGTGGCAGCTGGATCCACTGATGAGTCACATGGTCTGAACACACACACACACACACACACACACACACACAACCACACCCACCCGCTGTCACAACACAGAGCACATGACAAGAAGGAAACAATGCATCTGTGAACCGTGACAGTACCCCTCCTCCTAGGAACGCCTCCTGGCATTCCCCGACTCCCTTACCTGTCGATTGTAATCATCGATAAGGGTGTGATCCAGAATGTCTCTGGCCGGAACCCAACTCCTCTCCTCCGGACCGTAACCTTCCCAGTCCACCAAGTATTGGAATCCTCGTCCCCTCCGCCTTGAGTCCAGAATACGGTTGACCGAATAAGATGGTTCCCCGTCTACGAGTCGCGGCGGTGGGGGAACCAGAACTGGCGGATTAATATCGGAGTGAAAAACGGGCTTGATTTTGGATACATGGAAGGCGGGATGAATTCTCCTGTACGCTGGAGGAAGTTTGAGGCGGACTGCCACCGGACTAATGATCTTGGTGACAGTAAACGGACCAATAAATTTGGGTGCAAGCTTATTAGAGACGGATCGGAGAGGAATATTCTTGGTTGAAAGCCACACTTTTTGACCAACGACGTATACGGGTGGCCTTGACCGGTGGCGATCGGCCTTGGCCTTGGTGCGCTCCCTCATTTGGAGAAGAGTCTCTCGGGCTCTCGTCCAAGTGCGGTGACACCTCTGGACAAAGGCGTGAGCAGAGGGGACCGCGACTTCGGATTCCAGGCTAGGAAAAATAGGTGGCTGGTAACCTACGCTACACTCAAATGGAGATAGGCCCGTGGACGACACTGGTAATGTATTGTGCGCGTACTCCACCATCGAAAGTTGCTGACTCCAGGAGGAAGGATTCATAGAGACTAAACATCGCAACGTTCGCTCCAAATCCTGATTGGCTCTCTCAGTCTGACCATTGCTCTGGGGGTGGAACCCTGAGGATAAACTAACAGTCGCCCCCAGCAATCTACAAAACTCCTGCCAAAATCTGGACACGAACTGGGGACCTCTGCCAGAAACCACGTCTATCGGGAGGCCATGAAGTCGAAAGACGTGGTCAATGACTGTAACCGCTGTCTCCTTGGCTGAAGGTAATTTGGGCAAGGGGATGAAATGAGCCGCCTTCGAGAACCGGTCCACTACGGTCAAAACGACCATTTACCCTTGGGGGGGTGGGAGGGCGGTGATAAAATCTAGCGAAATGTGGGACCAGGGTCTCGAAGGGACTGACAGCGGTTGAAGCAACCCATCCGGGGAACGATTGGAAGTTTTACCAACGGCACATACTGAGCAAGCCAACACAAAATCGCGGACGCCCCGAGCCATGAGAGGCCACCAGAATCGTTGCTTGACTAAAAACTTAGTTCGACTGACTCCTGGATGACACGCTACATTGGAACTATGACCCCACTGGATGACCATGGACCGTAATCCCTCCGGCACAAATAAGCGGTTCGGTGGACACTCGGGCGGAGGCGTTACCCCTTCTAGAGCCGACCTGACTCTCGATTCGACCTCCCACGTGAGTGTCCACTAATGTCTCCGGTAAAATGCACTCGGGAGTAGACGGGCGTTCGGAACGATCAAAAATACGTGACAAAGAATCGGGTTTGATGTTCTTTGAACCCGGGCAGTACGAGAGAGTAAAATCAAAACGTCCGAAAAAAAAGTGCCCACCGAGCCTGCCTGGAGTTCAATCTTTTGGCAGTCCTGATATATTCTAAATTCTTATGGTCGGTCCATACAATAAAAGGCACCCCTGAACCCTCCAACCAGTGGCGCCATTCTTCCAAGGCCATTTTGACTGCCAGCAACTCCCTATTACCAATGTCGTAGTTACATTCGGCGGGAGCTAATCGATTGGACAAAAACGCGCACGGATGCACCTTATCGTCTGCGGAAGATCGCTGGGATAACACTGCACCTACCCCCACCTCTGATGCGTCGACCTCCACCACAAACTGCCGTGATGGGTCAGGGGCAATGAGAATCGGGGCTGAAGCGAAGCAGGCCTTCAGTTTGGCAAACGCAGCCTCGGCTGCGTCTGACCACCTGAGCGTAGTTTTAGGGGAGGTCAAGGCAATCAGAGGTGAGGCTAGTTGGCTAAAATTGCGGATGAACCGCCGGTAAAAATTGGCGAATCCCAGAAACCTCTGTAGGGCCTTACGGGAGTCTGGACTTGGCCAATTTACCACAGCCTTAACCTTCTCAGGATCCATGCGTACTCCCTCAGTCGACACGATGTACCCTAGGAAAGGAACAGACTGTGCATGAAAAACGCATTTCTCCGCCTTGACAAAAAGCCCATTCGCTAGCAGCCTCTGAAGCACTCGCCGAACGTGCTGAACATGTTCCTGGAGAGACGAGGAAAAAATCAACATGTCGTCCAGGTAGACATATATGAACTGATCGACCATGTCTCTCAACACGTCATTGACGAGTGCCTGGAAGACCGCTGGGGAGTTGGAAAGCCCGAACGGCATGACCAAGTATTCAAAGTGCCCCCTAGGGGTGTTAAAAGCGGTCTTCCATTCATCCCCCTTCCTGATGCAAACCAAATGATAGGCATTTCTTAAATCCAATTTTGTGAAAACAGATGCTCCCTGCAACCTCTCGAAGGCTGAAGACATTAACGGCAAAGGATAGGTATTCTTTACCGTTATGTTGTTCAACCCCCGGTAGTCAATACAAGGTTGCAGAGAACCATCCTTCTTCCCCACAAAAAAGAACCCCGCCCCCGCTGGAGAAGAGGAAGGGCGAATGAAGCCGGCTGCTAATGAATCAGAAATATATTTCTCCATAGCCTCCCTTTCTGGAACCGAAAGTGAATACAACTTGCCTTTAGGCGGAGATTTCCCTGGCAATAGATCTATGGCACAGTCATAGGGACGATGCGGAGGAAGAGAAGCAGCCCTAGACTTACTGAACACCTCCTTCAGGTCATGGTACTCGACGGCCACGTTAGACAGATCCGCTGCTTCCTCCTGTAAAACAGAAACAGAGACTGACGAACAGGCAGAGACAAGACAAGTATTATGACACTCCTCGCTCCAGGCCACGATGGAGTTCTGGATCCAGTCTACCCGGGGGTTGTATCTGGTGAGCCAGGGGTGACCAAGGACGATGGGTGTGTGTGGGGAATCAAAAATGAGAAAAGAAGTTTGTTCAATGTGGTTTCCGGCGGTGATCAGGGTGACGTCGTCGGTGCTGTAAGATATGGAAGGGAGGCTCTGTCCATTTAGTGCGTGCACGGTGATTCTGTTGGAGAGTGGTCTGAAAGGAATGTGAAGTTTTATGGCTAGTGATTTGTCCAGAAAATTACCTTCGGCACCAGAATCCAGAAGTGCACTGCAGTCGTGAAGGTGATTCGACCATCTCAGTCTTACCGGGAGGAGGGTGGATGTGGTTGAGGACTTTCCAGCGGAGATCCCACCCGACAGTAGCCTCAAACTTACTGCCGGGCTTGCCCTTTTACCGGACAATTGTAAGCGAAATGGCCGACTCCTCCACAGTACAAACACAGTCCTTGGGATCTCCGCCTCTCTCGCTCCTCCCGGGAAAGCCGAGCTCGACCCACCTGCATGAGCTCATGATCTGGGATGGGGCTGACCGTGTCTCCTCTGCTGGACCGTATAACCTCCCCGCTCCTTTGGGCTGAACTCCTTCGCTCAACCCTGGATAGTCGAGCATCCACCCTGAGCGCGAGGTCAATGAGTCCATTAAATGTCTCCGGGAGGTCCAGCGCGTAGATCTCCCTCTGAACACGGTCAGCCAGCCCATGCAGGAACATGTCCCACTGCGCCTCCTCGTTCCAGTTACACTCTGCCGCTAATGTACGAAATTCGATGGAATAATCAGACACCGACCTCTCGCCCTAGCGTAGTTCCGCCAGCTGCCTGGCGGCCTCCTTCCCAGCGACCGACCGGTCGAAGACTCTCTTCATCTCCGCGGAGAGTGACTGGAACGAGGCGCAGCATGGGTCTTGGTTCTCCCACACCGCCGTTCCCCAGAGAGAAGCCTTCCCCGTAAGGAGAGTGAGCACAAATGCCACCTTACTCTGTTCCGTATTGAAGGTACGGGGCTGTAGAGCGAAATGCATAGAACCCCGAGTCAGGAATGCTCTACAAAAATTCGGTTCACCTGAGTAGGCTTCGGGCACCGGAAGATGAGGTTCGGGACTGGTGGCTGTGGCGGGGGGGGGCGTGGTTCTGCGAAGTCTGTAGCGGGAGCGAGGAACTACGGAGACGAGCGGTGAGTAAGTAGGTCAAGTGCAGATCACTAACACCTGTGTCTCATTCCAGTGATTGGCGTGGAGAGACCGTAAAAGCCGCTCCTTGCAGAGAGAGAGTGAGAGAGACTGTGACTGGGACTGCAGACGCCTGCACATCACTGCCAGAGATCAGAGAAAGTTATTGAGTTTGAGAGCAACGTTGTCTGTTGTAGTTAATGTTTTGAGTTGAACGCCCTCGTGCGTGTTGTAAATTGAGGATCGTGAAGATCATTAAAGAGTGCAGTCCCAGTTACGCCGACCCCGTCTTCTTCCTTCCCGCATCTACACGAACAAGCTTTACTACAGTGGTGCCGAAACCCGGGAGGAAGGAGGGACACGCTGTCGAAGAGCCCTCGCAGCTGAGGGGGATCGCGGTGCCGCGGAGTTCGGGCAGCGCGGAGGAGAGAAGTCCGCGAGCGGCTGCCCGAAGCGGTGGTGCTGGAGCGGATGAAGGTCGGTGGGACGGAGAGCTCGCTGCCGTGCCCCTGGGTCGAGGTGGGGTGGCTGCCGTCCGCGAGGGGGCGAAGGAGTCCCCAGCGCTTGCCCGGAGCCGAAGCCTGCTGCCGTCCGCCATATTGGCGAGGAGCCGGAGCGCTGCCGTCCGCCAGGTTGGGGAGGAGCAGGGAGCGCGGGACGGGGACTCGCTTCCGGCCGCCCTCAGAAGGAGGAGCCACCGCCGGCCGCCAGGGGGCGGAGGAGCGTCGAGCCGTCCACCGGCCGTCCAGTACCACCGCATGGCACCGCGAGGAAGAGCCTCTCGGCTGGCTGAGGACCGAGCGGCAGTGTGTCTGGGAACCGGACCAGAATTTTTTTTTTTTCTTTTTCTTTTCTCCTCTCTCCACTCTCTCGTCTCTGTCGCTCCTCATGTTCCTCGCTCCGTTCTCTCACCTCGCTGTTCTTACCCCCAGGTCCCACGGCCGCCGTGATCGGCCCCCCCGGGGAGGGGGGGGGGGGGTAGAGCGCAGACTCGGGAGTGCCCCCCGGCCTGCGAAGGGCGTTGGGGGTATGTGGCGAGCAGCGAGGCCGAGGGACCGTGAGGGCGGGACGAGGCGGCGCTCATCAGAGAGGATGAGCGCCAGCTGCGAGCCGCAGCGATCTCGGCCCTAGCGGAGGAGCGAGGGAGTATAAAGGAGGAGCGACGACAGTGAGGGACGAGAGAGGACCAGGCCTGGATTTTGTGTTATGTTTTATTTTAGTTGTGTTATCCGCTGCAGTCGTCCGTGAGGGGCTGCAGCCTTTATTTTCACTTTGTGTTTATTTGTGTTTGTGTGTAGGCGGCAGTCGGTCGCGAGGGGCTGCCGCCGCCATATTTATTTTGTCTTTATTTTTGATTAAATACTTTGATTGTTCGCCGGTTCCCGCCTCCTTCTTCCCGTACAAACAACCTTTACTACAGTGGCGTTCTCTGGTGTGGGTGGGAGGACGGCCGGTGTGGGCGGCGCAGCGGGACCACAAAGAAGCTGGAACTGCTGGGTGAGCTCGGACACCTGCGCCACTAAAACCTGCACGGCTCGCCCTGTTTCATTCAGGTTCCTCTCTTGAGACTCCATACGCTGAATGCTTCCGTTGATGAACTCCTCTAAGGCGGTCTGCTGGGTGCTTGCTGCTTCCGTTCGTTGGTCAGATCGTTCTGTCATGATTGATAACAGGAAGCAAATGCAAGTTATGATGTTTAATCTGAAATAAGCAGATAATAAGGAACAGTCAATGATATGTGCAGGCTCCTGATGGCGCAGGGACTGAGATGATCGGGTCTTGGTGCGTGGTGGTGAGGAGAAGTAAGGTGATGAGTAGTATCCGAGGTCCAGACATAGAACGAGAACACGATGACAACCAAACTGGAACTGAAGACGAATATACAGGAACTCTGGTCAGGAACAGATGAAACAACCACAACACAGGACACCAACCAAACGATCTGACAAGGGAGATGAGAATAAGGTGAGTATATAAAGGGTGAGTGAACGAGCAGCAGGTGGTGAGATGATGAGTGGCAGCTGGATCCACTGATGAGTCACATGGTCTGAACACACACACACACACACACACACACACACACAACCACACCCACCCGCTGTCACAACACAGAGCACATGACAAGAAGGAAACAATGCATCTGTGAACCGTGACAGATACAATATATTACGATAATGAACATGCATGGTATTGTTATCGTGGGCACTTCAAAATATAGTGAATAAGTAGCTTGCAGTGTTGTATAGAACAGAAAGATTCAGAACGCCCTTTCAAGGTTCAGTGTGTGTTTTTTTATGAGGATCTATTAACATAAGTTTTAACATAATATACATAACAATATATAACAGTATAAAGACTTTACATAATGAACCGTTATGTATTTATTACCTTAGAATGAGCTGTTTCTATCCACACACAATGCGGGTCCCCTTGCAGTGAAGTCCCAATTTTGCGCGGCCATGTTTCTACAGTGGCCCTAAATGGACAAACTTCTCTACAGAGCGCTAGCTACTCTCTGCTGTCTCAGACGACAATATCTTTGTCCTGTGCCGGCCACCGTAGCTCCTCTATGTGTTTCGGAAGTGAGGGGTTAGTGGTGGATGGTTGCAATTCACAACCTCACCACCAGTGTTGGGCACGTTACTTTAAAAAAGTAATTAGTTATAGTTACTAGTTACTTCAAAAAAGTAATTATAGTTACTAGTTAACCCCTTTGTGTACAGAGATCGCCGACGGCCCCGCGTTTGATAGTGTTTACATTGATCGCTAGTTTACAATATCATTTTGTCAAGTAATAAGGTCAACCAGTGCATTGTTTGAAAGATAAGAGACTGCAGATTCGTATCTGTATAAGTATTATACAATCAAGATAACTTTGCAACGTTTTTTTGTCATTCTGTATGAATCTAAACAATGTGATATGACAACAAAGAGAGGGGGGTCCCTTACCTTTTTGTGCTTTGGAAATGTAATGTTTGGCAGAATAATGGTGACTTCGACCTTTTTTCCATGGGAAGAGTCCAGTGTACGATGTCCATAGTAAATATTTGTCCAAAAACAAGCAAACTGGTAAAAAAATCTATAGAACTTCTGTTGTTTACTTCCTGAAGTTTACTAATCACGAGGACGCTGTCCTGTTTATTTGATGAACTGTACGCATGAAGCGCATTATTCAATGAAATATAACGTATCAATGTATTTAGTAGAGTGTCTGGAACTGAATGAGAACCGCCCAGAAGATATCTGATGAAAACTAGCCACGCAATTTTAGAAAAGATTGAAAGATGACAGTCACTTTTGGTGACGCATGATTATCCACATGCAAATGTGTTTGGTAAAAAAAAAAAAAAAACAGCAATGGGAAAGTCTTGTGTTGTCATCTAACATGTAGTCTATGCAATAACGAATACGCCGATGTGTTGATTAGCATAAATCTCGCGAGTATCACATTGTATTTTTGTTTGCGTAACCATTTGCATCCTGGAAAATTACTCACGCACGCCCCTCGTGACGCATAGAGGTTCCCTTGCTACACTTGCTCACTAGCGCTCGCTCTGTCAGCATTCGCCTGCAATGGATCCACGTCGAACACAGAAGTTATTTTCTCCTGCTGCTGCATTGGAAGAACTTTTGCGAAGCAGTGATGAAGAAAATGTGGAATAATCAGAAGAGAGTGCTGTATCTAGTGTCGACTCTGAAGAAGAGGAAATGTTTTTGGAAGGTTTCGATCCTGTTTTAGATCGGTAAGTGTCTACATTTAGTATGTTTTTGTTGCTTTGTTTTGTAGTTTTGTGTTTCTACACTATTACGGCTTATTAGTACATTCAAGTACCGCAAAATTCCTTTTTTATTCAAGTTCTGAGTTAGAAGCTAGTGATGTAAGTTGTAACAATGTATCGTGGATAGTGAAAATCTGTATTTTGTATATTTCACCCAAAATAAAAATGACAGTGTGAGGAAAAAGTTAAATTTCACAGTGTTTTAGTGTCAGTACTACATTCAATTACTATAAAATGTTGAATATAATGTATAGTAACAGGGCTCTACGCTAACATTTTTCTTGAGGAGCACTTGTGCTCCTAATTAAAAAAAATTAGGAGCACAGTCAAAAATTTAGGAGCACTTTCTGATCAATAACACGTATTCCAATTATAACTTTCCCATTACAGGATGATCTTTGTCCCTTTAAATTAATGTCCAGGGGCATTTTTACCATTATAAGAGCAATGTTTTCTAATCTTATTAAATGTATGCATCATCTTTTGTCAATTTCTTCATTTAAAATAGAAAAGGTTTTTTTTTAAATGTTAATTTAAACAATAAATTCAGTTAGAGCAATAAGACACAACCAGACTGTTACCAATCAAATTAAATCAGCATCAAAAGTAGAAGTGGCACAAAAGCTCTATCTAAAATGGTGTTTAGATACATTTACATGCAGCTCATGGGTAAATAATGTTGTATAAATGTTTTAAATATAAGTTTTTGAATTTAGAAATAGGCTATGTACTTAGTTAAAATATTTATATTTTAAATAAAAAGTCCATGCAAAGTATAAATATGAAAATAAAACAGCCAGTAGGTGGCGTCAAGTCTATGTGGGAGTCATTGATTCAGTCGTTCAAACGCAGATTCATTCGATCGAACCGCTTGGAGATGCACAACTGGTGTTGTTTTGATTTTCACGAAATAAACATTATTGTGGCTAAAACGTTGTTACTTAATATCAACTTGTCTATTGGACTTTTGTACAAGATCAGTATCACATTTGCAATCATGCCAATACTCGAGTCGGAGCAATAGCAGTCCGTAACTTTTGGCGCTCTGGCGCTAATAAACAGAAGAACACTGCGGAAGAACTCTTGCGGAAGAACACTGCAGCCGGATCTACTTCTCTCTGTGTGTGTGTATGGCGATTGGCGAGTCACACAGCTCCTCCACAGCGCTGCGAACCAAACTGGAATCGTCAGAATATAAACACTTATTATATGTGTACCGTAGTGATTCAGGGTAAGATAAAAACACGGTTTGGAAAATGGATTCATGATGTACTCACTCATATGCATCTAGTCATTTTTAAACTCACTCATATGCATCTAGTCATTTTTAAACTCAATAAATATTATGGATTGCAGCTGATAAAGATTAAATCAAGAACTCATACAGGAGCGTTTTTAAATTATTTTATATTAATTCATTTTTGGTGGCATTTTTGCCCCAAGCCCCTGTTAATTTCCGACCTTGTTTATGATTATCCAAATGTGGTATTTCTAGTTAAGTTTGGCTGCAAAGAAACATCAGCGCGAGCCGCGAGGCGTCTGGTAAGTGCATGGCCGCGTCACGCCTGTTTCATCCATAGACCGTGGTTTCACCATTTAATCTGTGAAGTGTAGTCCGTCGCACACGTTTTTTGCACATGCTCCGTTGACAGAAGGCATGAAAAGCAGTTGATTGCAGCACGAAACGTAACATTTGCTCAGTCAGTCAGTGTTTTTAGTTTTTATTCCGATTGTATTATACATTTATTCACGAGAAGCGATCGGGTCACTCGCACCGGTGCGCCTAAATATTTTTTCGCAGTCGCACGCAGTAATTTTCAGGCGCAAATGCGCCCAAAATGGTCGCTATGTAGAGCCCTGAGTAATGCAATGGGGGAATATTTGTGGGACCTGATAATGACAAATGTCTTATGTTGCCACTAAAAAGTGACCAGCAATATTTTAAATATATCTAGTCAGTGAGTGGGTGAGAGTGTAAGCATATTTGTCCAAAATAATTCAGTCTTTTCGGCTATTATCACCAGAATAGTTTTTACTCTGTTGTCACCATTGTCCTGTGCATTTGGTTATCAGCACCAGGTCCAAGCCTATTCATATCCACCCCAATGTAATACAAATTTAGCATTTCGGTATATTTTTTGTTATCCTTTTTACAATATGCCTTGGAGTATCGCAATAATATTGTATTGTGAGTTCAGTATTGTGCTATTTATCGAAATGTGACATGGGAGTATTGGTAAACCTCTAGAAGAAACCCTGTACAACGTACTTGAGCATATAACTTTATGTATGTACAGTTGTGTATGTAGAAAGCAGGACAAAGTTCAGACCAAATGTGTCAGAGGAAAAAATGCAATAATATGTGCTATTTTCTGTGCAAGATAATCTGTTATGTTGGGTTTATTTCTAATCCTTTTTGTGTAATTCAACAGTGAGGAAACTTCAGATGATGACTGGGTACCAGAGGCCTCTGGAAAACAGACAAAACGTCCCTGCCTGGCTGCAACATCTCTCGCTGCCTCCAGAAGTTCCAGGGGAGGAGGAAAGAAAGGAAGACAGAGACAGCGCAGTACTTTGTGGTAAGCAAATAATGTGAAGCAAGAAATGTTTCTTGAGAGAAGAAACTGTTTTGGGGTATGATTATTGTCTGATTACAATCTGAGTCATTAGCTGGTAGTGTAAATGTTTCAATAAGGGAAACAACAAAGTGGGTATGGAGGTCGATCACTGTATGTGAAAGATCCTTTGAATTTGAATAGAAAATTTGTAAGCTTGTGTAAATGTGCCATCAGGGCAACAATAGAGTGGGTATGTAGGTAGATCACTGTATGTGAATGATTCTTTGAATTTGAATAGAAAATCAGTAAGTTGATGTAAATGTGCCATCAGGGCAACAATAGAGTGTGTATGGGAGTAAATTGCTGTAGTTTTTTCTATGTGTAAGATAAACAGTTGTGTTGGGTTTATTTCTAATCCTTTTTGTGTAATTCAACAGTGATGAAACTTCAGATGATGACTGGGTACCAGAGGCCTCTGGACAACCGACAAAACGTCCCTGCCTGGCTGCAACATCTCTCGCTGCCTCCAGAAGTTCCAGGGGAGGAGGAAAGAAAGGAAGACCGAAACAAACTCAGTACTTTGTAAATAGTCCTTTTTTTTGGGGGGGGGGTTATCACTGTGTTGAATAACTAAGGAACAGATGTTTGTTGCTGTATACAATATATACATAAATAAAACTTTTTATTTGCTAAATAATGTATGTCATTATTCTAAACCTTTAAATTAATGGAAGTGAACAAAGACTTTGTTAAACGTCTTATACGTTACCAAGTGTCACTTTGGTGTCCTTTTGGAGCTCTTTCAAAAAAATATTATTTTACAAAAAAATATGTACATACATGCATTTTTATAAACATTTAGGGGTGAAAAATATACCAGAGAAAGTATATAAATTGAGCTTTGTCATGTTGTAATGAGAAAATAGATTGAAAGGATCAAACTAACTGGTTATACCTCATGGTAAAAGGTGGTTACCAAGTGTCCCTTTGGAGTCTCCAAGTGGCCTTTTTGGAAAGGTGCCTAGACATACTCAGAACTAAATGCTTGTAAAAAAGTAATTTTGGCTTGTATCAACTTCAAATTTGAAACGTACATTTAAAAGACATGTGGCTTTAGTTTACTTGTGTTTCCAGATCCATATATATTTCTGCCTTATGTATTTTTCTTGTTCATAAACCGTTATAATTTTTTTTTTCAATTGTCCATTGTGTTTGAGCTTATTTATCTCTCTACTAGTAATTTCTAGAGTAATTTTGAGTCTTTCATGGTAAACTGTCAAGTGTCAGCTTTCAAATAATACCTTTGATTTGTGTGTAGTCAGAAGGACTCATTAGCAGCAACAATTTTATTTTGGGTATGTCATTTTGCACTCCTTTGCCAAAAGTGGGGGTGACTGGTAAGGGGTTAATTCTTACAAATAGTAACTGAGTTAGTAACTGAGTTACATCATTATAAAAGTAACTAATTACCAAGGAAAGTAATTACTGCGTTACTTTTTTTTTTTTCAAATGTTCAAATATGTCAAATAACTTGGATACCCCCAATATTAAATATGTTAAATGAATGAATTGGAAACTAAATAGAATAAATTATTATTTTAAAACATTGTACATTAATGTACACTATTGTAATGTTGCTGTGGGACAATGTGAGAGACACCTATCAAATTCAATACATTATTGTAAATATTATCAGTAGACCTACTATAGTGTAAATATTGTGTAAATATTATCAGTACTACTCCTTTGGTAGTGGAGCTCATGTTATCACCTGGGTTTTTAGCCACTCATTTTGTGGCGGCATGTGATGATGTGAGGCGCTTCATTAGATTAGAACTACTTGCCACCGGCGTGGAGAGACTCTTTCTTCCTGGGCATAGGTTGCACGTCACATAAACATTCTTACCTTTCACCTCAATGAGGGAAAAGCAGCGCTTATACTTCCAGTTTGCGAAAGCTACCTTTGAAGTCGTTGGACTTGCCATCGCTCTGACTCCTCCTGGTCGTGTGTGACTTTGCATATGCGTGTGTGTGTGTGTGTGTGTGTATGTGTATGTGTGTGAACTCAACCTATTAACCCCAACCTTGTCTCCCACCCACCAATCATCATCAGTTATGTGTACCACAAACACCCACCCCCCCAACACGCATGGCATGCACGCCCACACACACACACACACACACACACACACACACACACACACACACACACACACACACACACACACATTGAAGGTCCGACTGACAGACAGCCTGTTAGGATGAAAACCGCTTCAGTGAGCTCAATTATAGTAACGCCGCATTTTATTCTCAGTAATGCTAACGGCGTTGTAACGAGAGAAACAGTAATTTGTTTGATTACTCGTTACTGAAAAAAATTATTCCGTTAGTAACACCGTTTATCTATAATGCCGTTATTCCCATCACTGCTCACCACTAGATGCTGCACCTTTAAAACAATACCAAACTTGTGCTGTGGGGAAGCGCAGCAAGAGTTATCGAGAAGCAAGCAGAGAAAAACATGTCCATGGACAAAGGAAAGGTACTCCTCTCCGAAAATAAAGATACTTTTAGATGTGTAATTGCTATTTGGAGCATTGGGATCGCTAGATGAGGGCTTAGTGAACTCATTTTTGTGAAAACCTAAAATACAAACAAAATTATTTTTAACTTGTTTTCATTGTAGCTTGTAATTAGCCTGCATGCATTCACACTCATTTTGCAGCACGGTGTTGTGTTCTCTCAAGTGTTGTTTCATAATGCATTGAGTTAGTGTTCAGAGATGCATAGAGTTTGATTGTGCTGCAAGCATTCTGTTATGCCTGACCAATGTATGGGTTTGTTTACTCTGGTCTGAAAGGCATAAGGCTAATTAAAAATATATGATTAGTTGATGCTACCCCTGTGTAGGTGTGATCCTTACCAAATATAACATTTGGCAACGAGGATGGCTGATATCATACCTCCTGCTTCTTTTCTTGCTCTACTTGGTGAGCCTCCGATTCCCTGGACACGCTGCTTACAGTCCTTCAAGACTTTCATCTTGGCAGTGGGGCTGACTGACGTGAGCGCAGCCCACAAAAAGGCACTGTTACTGCAATACTTGGGAGCCGAGGGTTAACATGTGCTGGGAACGCTTGAGTCGGGCACCACAAGCAACTATGACACAGATGTGGAACTAATGACCGCACACTTTGCGGCCCCACATAGTTCCCCTCTTGCGTCATTTTCTGTTCCACCAAAGAAACCAGCTGCAACAGTACATAGTCAACATGCGGGGCTTGGCCAGCACATGCAAGTTTTGGACAAGTGCGTTGCAGGACGAAATTATTTGCGACCAGATAATTGAACATACCAACAATGCAAAAGTATTCAAAACTCTGCGATTAGACCCAGACGATTTATCGCTGTCCTGAGAAATCACAATCGAATTACAAATAGAGAGTTTAGCTGCATGTGCGCCGGCTCGGACTACAATCATGTACAATCACTAAACAATCATGGACTTCTCAGCCCCCTCCCTCATGCCCCCATCAATATTACAGCCAGAACGACGCATTGGCAAGGCAGCAAACTCCTCTGCAGGTAAGGAACTGAGGCACCAGCAGTCTTGGTCACGCCCATAAGCATAAGCATCATCGCCCTGTGATAACTGTGGATCTGCATCTCATCCGTCTAGAGCACAGATCTGCCCATCCCGTGGCCAAAGGTGTCTCAACTGTGGTTAACACAACCATTTTGC
The DNA here is from genome assembly GCA_033150135.1 of Gobio occitaniae. NCBI lineage: Eukaryota > Metazoa > Chordata > Actinopteri > Cypriniformes > Gobionidae > Gobio > Gobio occitaniae. The sequence goes on from JARQWZ010002093.1 coordinate 198,141, forward strand.
TTCAGTCTGCCGCTCTGCTCCAGCTGAGTCAGCCCAGGCACCCACTATCATTCACAATATCTACTCTGGACCAGTCTCCTTTAAAGCATGCTCAGTGCGCATAAATGATGAGTGTATTCCACTGCTTTTGGACACGGGTGGCAGTTTGTCTCTCCTGAACATGCACACATACAGCATTTATTTCAGAGGGCTGCCACTTTCGGCACCTCTGCTTCCCTCTGTGGCTATGGTGACTCAAAGATTGACCTAGTGGGTTCCCTGCAAGTGACTTTTGGGTATGGCAACAAGATGGTACCCAGCTTCACCTTCCATGTTGCATGTCGCGGGCCAACCTGATTGGTCTGGATATGTTCTCGGCTCTGGGATTCTCCCTAGTGGACACAAATGGAGCTGTGATACTGACAGTTTCCATGCCTTGGGAGCAAAAGTGGTCATCCCTGTTTGAAGGTTCGGGTTGCCTTACTGCTTTTGCCCACCAACCTCTCCTGAACCCCACCGTTAAACCAGTCATCCAGCCACTCTGTCGCATTCCCCTGGCTTTCCGTGATGGTGTCTCAGGTGAGCTTAAGCAGCTGCTGGACGCTGGCATTATTGAACCAGTGGATGCATCGCCCTGGGTCTCGAACCTGGTGGTAGCTTAGAAGAAATCAGGGCTTTTTCACCCTGTCACACACACCGACACAGATTGGGTGAAACGGGACATTGTCCAGATGTTACACACACCCCTCCAGGCCATTGTATCGTTACTAGAACTGAAGGAGGCATCTGAACAGGACCCGGCCCTTTCCCAGCTTCGTGATTACTGAACGGCTGGTCTCCGGAGGTACCAGAGGGGCTGGCAGCATTTTCCAGAATAAAGCAGGAGCTGTTCTGCTGGAGCGACACTTGTGTTGCTGATCAGCTGCTTCAGGTGTGTTTCAGGTCTGGATGTCCGGAGGAGAGGAAGGAGGGTGGGCAGGATGGCGGCGAATGCAGCCAAATGAGTTGAGTTGAGGAAAATAGTTGGAGAGATTAAACTTACAAGTGTGTTAAAGAATGGAGATTTGATGATAGTTTGTAACAATGAAGAGCAAAAAGGAAAGTGATGAAGATTAAAGTAATGTGCAAGCAGGAAGTGGTGAGTAGCAAGAACAGAGGCAGTGGGTAAGAGGAGTAATATCTGGCGTGCCATTAGGAGTGTCAATGGAAGAGCTTAAAAGTAACATAAACGGAGGGAAAATAATTGGTTCTTGGCGATTGTTTATGAATAGATGAATAGAGAAGGGAATAGAATGGAGAGTCTCTTGGTTGAGCTTAGATTTAATGGAGTTATTTTGCCAGATAAGGTCAAACTTGGTTTTATCGGTTACACAGAGAGGCCTTTTGTGCCTCCGCCTTTAAGATGCTATAATTGTCAAAAATACGGGCATGTGGCTATGGTGTGTACGTCTAAGAAACGATGCGCAAGATGTGGGGGGAACATGATAATGGCAAATGTGAAGGAGCAGGACTAAAATCCAACTCTGGAGGGGATCAAAGTGTTGCATTTGGGGGATTTGAGGTGACCAAAAGAGCTATTGAAGTACAGAGCTAAGAAGAATATAAAATATGCAGAAGCAGTTTAAGCGGTTGATACAAAGAATAAAGAGAAAGAAAAAGAGAAGGATGTGCAAAAGGAGAGGAGGATTGAGGAAACTTCAGAGATGGAAGGTAGGATCACAGAAGATACAATGGTTGTGAACAAGGTAAATGTCTTGTTGTTCATAGCTGAAGTAATGAATTGTTCTACACAAACTGAAAAGAAGACAACTAAGATTCAAATCATAGTCAAGGCTGCAGAGAAATTCTTGGGAATAAAGGATATATCATGGGTAATGATGGGATGGGCTGGTGACTGAGACACAGTCAAGCCAGGAAGCTTGGTTTGGATAGGAGGAGTTTCATTTTACATTGGAATTCAAGAAGTCTTGTGATGGAAATTAAACCTGATCTGATATGTATACAAGAGTCGTGGCCTAAACCCAAATTCTATGTTGTTGTAAAAGGATATGTGAGTGAGAGAAGAGATTGTGGGGAGGGTAATGGTGGGAGGGCGTATTTCTCTGATCAAGGAATGGATGCAATATAGAACATTAGGCAAAGGTGTAACAAAAGAGTATGTAGTAGTGGAGGTGTGGGTGAATGGAATACAGTATGTAATAATAAACTTTTATAATCCTTGTAAGAAATTATTGTTGAATGAATTAGAACACATAGAGGGTCATAATGAAGATAGGGTGATTTGGTGTGGGGAATTTATTACACAGATTATGTTATGGGGAGGTTTAGTGACGATTGTAATGGAATGGTGGTGAAAGATTTGATAGATAGGAGGAATTTGGTGTGTTTGAATGATGGGGTAATACAAGGGTAGATGTGGCTACAGGTAAAGAATCTGTGCTAGATCTAACAATGGTGTCTGACTGCAGGGAGTACTGAGTGGGAAATAATATGACAAGATACTATTGGGAGTGATCATTATCCAATAATGACATCTGTAAGAGTAAATGCAAGAAGAAGTGAGGTGAGTCAAGGAAATATTGGAGGTTTGATAAAGCAAGTTGGGAAGAAATTATGAGTCTGAGTACAGAGGGATTAAAGAACATTATAATAGAACCGGATGGGTCAGTAGAGATGAATAGTGATGAAATTGTATATGAAATTCAAGTTGCAGCACATAAATACATACCAAAGAGGAAAGGGGAAGAATAAGATAGTTCCATGGTGGAATGCAGAATGTACAAGTGCTAAAAGAAGGAAAAGGTAAGCATTTGGGACAGTTAGGAAAACACATAATTGTCAAGATTTAATAAGATATAAACAAGCACAAGCTGATGTAAGGAGGACAGAAAGGAAAGCCAAGAATGTGTATTGGATGGCTTACTGTGGTGAAATAGGGAAGAATACACCAGTAGAGGAGCTATGGGGCATGATTAAGAACATGAAAGGGATTCAAAAGAGTAATGGGTACCCAGTTTAAGTATGGAGGGAATGGAGGGAATGGAGGGAAATGTTTTTAAAGGTCCCATGGCATGAAAATTTCATTTTATGAGGTTTTTTAACATTAATATGAGTTCTCCTAGCCTGTATTTGGTCCCCAAGTGGCTAAAAATTTTGATTGGTGTAAACCGAGTTCTGGCTGTCTTTCTCTGCCTTTGAGAAAATGACAGCTCAGACAAGCCAATCTGGAATCCTGCCTGTTATGACGTCATAAGGGGAACGGTTACCTCCCCTTCCTCTGTTTGCCCGCCCAGAGCATTTGGAGAAAATGGATTCAGTTTATGTCAGCACAGGCTTTACAAACAGACTTTATGATATGGATTCGACAGCACCGCGACAAACAGTGAGTAACAGTGTTCATTAATGCCTGATCTGTGATCATTGATTTCTGATGTGTAGCTAATCATTCAAGTTCACTCAGACTTTCTTTCTAGATCATTTAAGGATCGCTGTCTTGATGCCCTAAGCGTAATGCATCAGTGAATCAAGCCAGTGACTAAAACGATTCTGTTAGTAGCATGAAACCAATCCGTTATTTAAGTGATTAAACTACAGAGAGCAATCAAAGAACACTCTCTTTATAATGTCCGGAGCTGTCAATCACACGTTGCGAGTGTATCTGCACACTTACCCAAACTGCCGTTATAATGAATGACACTGTTATGCTGCACAAAGCTCTTACTGTATTCATATCGACGTTGTGTTTGCTGTTAGTTGTGGTGACAGGATTTTGTGAGAGAAAACGCGTTGCAATGATGAGATCACTGCATTCACACGATCAACAGACTGTCTGTGGAGCCGATCGTGTGATGAGAAAAGATCTAAAAATAATGCTATAATCCACACTTTGATGATTCGTTCATCTCGACAGCTGTAATGGTACATTACATGTGTTACAAAGTTCGTAGAATAAGGTGGAAGAAGACAGAGTCGACGTGACTGGGACTGTTTATTCATAACTCTCAGATACAAACAAAATAAGCTTGCGCTAACAGCACAGCGCTCTCAACAACTCAGTACAATAAAACTCTCGTCTCTGGTTCACGAGTGCCCAGTCAGTCTCTCTATCTCCTGCAGTGCGTGCAGTGCCTCGCTAAACCACGCCCCCTCCGCAACATAATCTAACACTCATTTAAAATGCAAAGATGTCAGCCAATCACAACAGGGGGCGTTTTCACTGAAGTCTCACAGCAGACACGACCCTTGAAACAGGGCATTCAGCCAGAGGGGTAATAACAGTATAGAAAAAATGCCTTTTATTTGTAAATTATGAAATTTTTTGATTTAAAAAATCATACTAACAATATACTGTAAGTACACTTCAGGAAACATTATAAAATAATAGAAAAATGCCATGCCATGGGACCTTTAAGGGCATTTATTAAAGTAAATAGTTGAGAAAATTTGGCTGAGCAAAGTAAGGAAATAAGAGAGGGTATGTTAGTTAGCTTTTATTTGTCATTCAACTGTACATACAGAATGCACATATGAACGAAATTCCGTTGCACTGGCCCATAATACATCTCTATATACTACTGTGCAAAAAAATTATCTGTATAATATATTAATCTAAAAATAGAACATATTATATAAAAATAAATAAAAAATGCTACAACATGCATTAAAAATGTCACAATAAAAGGCTTTTTTAAAACGGCATATCAAATTATTGCGCCTTGTTAAGTGGCGGTATGTAGATTCAAAATTTCATTACACATTATGAATAAATTACAGTTTTTTTTAAAAAAAAATTTCTCAATCCAGTTCACATGAAAACTCCCTGCAGGGGATTTTGTAAAATATAGTGGTTAAGAGGTTATGTCGAGTTCAGGAGCCTGATAGCTTGTGGAAAAAAGCTATTACAGAATCTAGCTGTTCTGCCCCGAATACTGCGAAACCTTTTACCCGAGGGCAGGAGAGAAAACAATCCATGATGAGGATGGGTGGGGTCTTTTATAATGTTTTGTGTCCGAGTCAAGGAGCGTTTGTGTGCGAGGTCCTGGATGGATGGCAGTGAAGAGCCAATGATCTTCTCTGCTGTCTTCACCACTCTCCGTACAGACTTCCAGTCTGATGCTTTGCAGTCTCCAAACCAGACAGAGGCACAGCTGGTCAAAATGCTCTCTATACTACCTTTGTAGAAAGTGATGAGGATGGGAGGTGGAATATGGGCAGTTCTCATCCGGCGCAGAAAGTAAAGACGCTGCTGTGCTCTCTTCACAAGAGAGGTGGTATTCAGGGACCATGTTAGACTGTCTGTGATCTGCACCCCAAGGAACTTGGTGCTACTGACTAGACCCACCGCAGTGCCGTTAATGAGCAGTGGTGTGTGACTGTGCTGCTTTCTCCTGAAGTCAACGATGATTTCTTTTGTTTTTTCCACATTCAGGAGCAGGTTGTTTATATTGCACCAGTCCACAAGCTGTCTCACCTCCTCCCTGTAGGCCTGTTCATTGTCATCCTGGATGAGACCCACAACTGTCGTGTCGTCAGCATACTTCACCACATGGTTTGTACTGAACCTAGCACAACTGTCATAGGTCATCAAGGTGAACAGTAATGGACTCAGGACGCAGCCCTGAGGGGAGCCAGTGCTTAAAGAGATGGTACTGGAGATGTTATTTCCAACCCTCACAGACTGAGATCTATCCGTTAAAAAGTCCAGTAACCAATTACACATGGGGGTGCCAAGGCCCAGGGGTCCCAGTTTGCTTACCAAATGCTGTGGAATGATCGTATTAAATGCCGAACTAAAGTCCAAAAATAGCATTCGCACATGGGTGTTCTTCTCCTCCAGATGGGCCAGACTCAGATGGTGTACGGAGGAGATGGCGTCCTCTGTGGAGCGGTTGGGGCAGTAAGCAAACTGGAAAGGGTCAAATGAGGGGGGGAGTAATGAAGTGATGTGATCCTTTACCAGCCTCTCGAAGCACTTCATCATTATAGGAGTGAGTGCCACAGGACGATAATCATTGAGGCATGTTATTGTGGATTTTTTGGGGACTGGTATTATGGTAGCAGTCTTAAAACATGACGGGACAACAGCCTGATTCAGAGAGATGTTAAAAATGTCTGTGAGGACAGGAGCCAACTGATCAGCGCATTCCTTAAGCACCCGTCCTGGGATGTTATCAGGGCCCGCTGCCTTCCGAACATTGACCTTTTTCAGGGTCCTCCGGACGTCCGCTATGTTCAGACTGAGTACCTGCTCATCTGAATGCGGAACACTTTTTCTGGCAGGATTGTTATTTTGTGCCTCAAACCTTCCAAAATAATTATTAAGTTCATTGAGAAAGTGAATGTTGTCCTCGCAGGGTAGTTGTGCAGCCTTATATCCTGTGACAGTCTGTATACCCTACCACATGCGCCTGGTGTTTGTAGAGTCACAGAAGAAACCCTGTATTTTCTGGCCGCTCAGGTTAAGAGCCCACTCCACTAGGGGTGTAGCTTCTTCCTGGGCGCTGGCTTGTGGCGCCTCGCTGACAGATAATTGTAGAGCTGCGGGCTGGGCGACACCTAACACGTTCGCTAGATTCTATAGCCTCCGTGTAGAGCCGGTATCTTCCTGTGTGCTCACTTCCCATAGTTAGTAACCCTGATCAAAGGTAGGTAAAACTATATATCTATATATGTATAGATAAAATTGTATAAATATGTTTGAGGAGCATATATATGGCATTTGGTAAGGAGGGGGGTGTCTTAGATAGATAGATAGATAGATAGATAGATAGATAGATAGATAGATAGATAGATAGATAGATAGATAGATAGATAGATAGATAGATAGATAGATAGATAGGTGTGTAGGTAGGTAGACAGATAGATATTGTCCTTCAAAGTGAAGGAGGTGGTGGTGGGTGTAGATAGATTGGTTAGGTGTGTAGGTAGGCAGACAGACAGATAAATATTTTCCTTCCAAGTGAAGGAGGTGGTGGTGGGCGTAGATAGGTAGGTAGGTAGTTGAGATAGATAGATATTGTCCTTCCAAGTGAAGGGGGTGGTGGTGGGCCTAGATAGATAGTTAGGTAGTTTGTGTAGGTAGGTAGGTAGGCAAACAGACAGATAGATATTGTCCTTCAAAGTGAAGGAGGTGGTGGTGGGCGTAGATAGGTAGGTAGGTAGGTAGGTAGCTAGGTAGGTAGGTAGGTGAGATAGATAGATAGATAGATAGATAGATAGATAGATAGATAGATAGATAGATAGATAGATAGATAGATAGATAGATAGATAGATAGATAGATAGATAGATAGATAGATAGATAGATAGATAGATAGGTGTTTAGGTAGGTAGACAGACAGATAGATATTGTCCTTTCAAGTGAAGGAGGTTGTGGTGGGCATAGATAGATAGGTAGGTAGGTAGTTAGGTGAGATAGATAGATATTGTCCTTCCAAGTGAAGGGGGTGGTGGTGGGCCTAGATAGATAGGTAGGTAGGTGTGTAGGTAGGTAGGCAGACAGACAGATAAATATTGTCCTTCCAAGTGAAGGAGGTGGGCGTAGATAGATAGGTAGGTAGGTAGGTGAGATAGATAGATAGCCCCCACACTCTATCATATCGCAAGCTGAGGAGTTTCCAGGTTTTGGTGCTGATCCTTCTCATAGGGGACACAGCATCTCATTTGCTGCATCAGAGGGTGGCCTATAGTCCTCCAGGGATGAAGATTCAGCTGCGTTACCTCCTCCGGGGAGATTAACATTGTTCGAGTCTAAACCAGAGCTGACGGCCACGTTTGTGCCGCACCATCAGCGACATCAAAGGTAGGTAAAACTATATATCTATTTATGTATAGATAAAATTGTATAAATATGTTTGAGGAGCATATCAATGGCATTTGGTATGACCACTCCCTCCTCACTACCCTCGACGGCGGGTAGGTCAAGGGTTACGTGGGAATCCCACCAGTTGAGCGGGCTGTCGCGATGCAGCTGTGTCCGGCGACCGCTTCCAACTGGCGTGGTGACCCGCGTCTCCCGTCCAAGGCCTGTAAGTTCTCTTCCGGTCTGACCGCGAAGGCTTACAGGTCCTGTGGACAGGCCGTGTCTGCCTTGCATGCTATGTCACTGCTTCAGGTGCACCAAGCCCAAGCACTCATGGACATGCACGAGGGTAGGCCTGACCCAGAGCTCCCCCGGGAATTCCGGACGGCGACGGACCAAGCCAGGTGGCAAGCGCCGTTGCAAGCGACCCTGAGACGGGCCGCCCAGAGATGGAGGAAACTGCTCTTCAGGAGATGGCCGCAGCACAGCATTTCGTACCTTTAGCATTTCACGCACCTCGCCAGTCATCCAGGGCTTCTGATTGGCTCGTGTGATGATGTTCTTTGTGATGCTTACATCCTCCGTGCACTTCTGAATATATGCGGACACAGACGCAGCATACTCCTCCACATTAATGTATTGATTTTCTGTCGCAGCCTCCTTGAACATGTCCCAATTTGTAAAGTCAAAGCAGTCCTGTAATGCTGACATAGCCCCCTCAGGCCAGACCCTCACCTTCTTTACAGTTGGTTTTGTCCTGATAAGTAAGGGCCTGTATGCAGGAATTAGCATAACAGAGAGGTGGTCGGAGGAGCCGATGTGGGGGCGGGGGACTGCCTTAAATGCCTCCTTGATGTTAGTGTAGGCTAGATCCAGTCTGTTCATACCTCTGGTGGCAAAATCCACATATTGATGGAAATGAGGGAGAACTGTCTTCATATTAGCCTGGTTAAAATCCCCAGCTACAATGAAAACACCCTCCGAATGTTTTTTTTGCAAATCACTGATGGAGCGGTAGAGCCTATCCAGGGCCACTTTAGTGTTTACATTGGGTGGGATGTACACTACTGTAATGAGAACAGTTGTATAGGCAGATAAAAAGGTCTGCATTTAATAGTCAAAAACTCAATGTCTGAAGAACAATGGCTTGCGACCACTACAGCATTATTGCACCAATTGTTGTTTGTGTAAATTAACACACCACCACCCCGAGATTTTCCACTGAGAGCACAGCTCCTATCAGACCTGAATATAGTTAGCCCCTCCATACTCACGGCGTCGTCCGAAATGGATGGATTTAGCCATGTTTCCGTCAGAATTATGGCACAACAGTCTCTCATCTCCCGTTTTGTTGTTAAGTCCAGCTTCAGGTAATCTAATTTGTTCTCCACGGAGCGGACATTAGCAAGCAGAATGGATGGAAGCGCCGTTCTGCATGGGTTAGCCTTTAGCTTCGCTGTTAATCCTCCCCGACTGCCGCGCTTCCGATTCCTTTCGCACCGCCTCCGTCTCCTCCTGGAGCAGTATGATTCGGCGGTAGACTCCGCTGCTTCGTGGGCCACCGGGTCTAGCTGGCATAGTAGTCCTAGACTATGCAGAGTATCCAGCGTGATCGCATCTACAGTTCCTAAACTGCAGATTTTTCGTAATTCTAGCTTGACATGATGTTCATATGTTTGTCTAACACTGCTACACTGCACATAAATTGTTGAACTCATTTTTGTAAGGTGCTTATCTGTTGTTAAATATCTGATGCTACCGGGAGCCAGTGCAGCCGCAGCCGAGCAGGGCGCCGCCATTTTAATTCAATTGTTGAAGGAATTTCTAGATTTAAAGGGAAAAAGAGACTGAAGATAATTTGTTAGCTGTATCATTCTCTCAAAAGTAGTTTCAAAACTACTTTAAGTATAAAAGTAAAAGTAATGTAAGGAAAAAAATGCCATTAAGGACAAAAGCTTAGGCTGCGCCACAGGGGCCTATAGTGTACTATCCCACCTCCTCAAAAAAAAAAATCTAAAGGCCATAATGACTGTAATGTTATATTAAAATGTTAATGTTGAAAAATTTGGTATGCACTAGGCTACCTGTTATAGCCGCATATATGTCCATTAAAAATCAACACATTTAGTACAATGCAAATACATTAAAGAACCATATATGTGTACTACTGAGCATTAACGTGTTTCATGGAGCGGAAGATATGATGACTAGCTGCCTATAAATATTGTAATGGTGCAGAAAGTCAGAGGCATGTTATCAATAACCTTTATTGGAATGTAAATGTACATCCAGGCTTAGCTGCAGGAATCTGTGAAGGCAACGGACAAGAAAATTGGTGTACCCACTCGGAATCAGTGTTGCCAGATTGATGATTTCCAGCCAAAAAGCTCACCAAAACCCACACACTCCAAGAAAAAAATCGCCCAAAACTTTAACTGCCAAAATAATGTTATATAATTGTATTGCCATACCAATCAAGGTTGATAAGTACCATTTAAAACATATAATGTTGATGACAACAACAACCAAAAAAAAACATTTTCCAGGAAAACGGATCAAAAAAGAGAATACATTAAATGGAATTAGCAAATAGGACTAAAATTTCCAGTTGGAAACTGTCAAAACACAATCAAGAAATGAACCAACGACTTAACCCTCAGAAAAACACGTGCATCATTTTTAATGTCAACAGTAAGAATAAACAAATTTAAGTGCAAAAAGTGTCCAATATAAAAGATCGGAAAAAAACTACGTAATTAGCAGGCATTTCACACATGCACACACCACTGCCAAAATATGTCATTCGTTGATACGGTACGATAATCCGCCAACAAAAAAATAACATCAACGATGTGCTTACCTTTGTGTTGCGCTTTGAGAACTGCAGTACGTCTTTCGTGAATTAAGTTACATATAGAACATAACGCACTTCGCACAGTCAAAACTGATTAATCTTTTATTCAAACCTCTTTCAGCAGCTGTCGGGGACGAGAGTGTGGTCACTAGACGGTTTAAAAGTTGCAGATGTCCTGGTCAATGTTCACATGATGATGGACAGGAGTCATAGTCATATTCGATTTCAATTCAAGTCATTCAACTGAGCTCTCAGAGTTGGTCATATTTTTAAAGAGTCTTCAAGTCACACGTGTAATCCACATTTTGAGAGTTGGATCACTCTCCCAGTCTTCATTGTAGATACAACTTACTGTATATTTATGCCACTTTGGCATAGTGATCACTTGAATATACAGCTACAAGTTATCGTGCTAAAAACCTGTCATGTCATGTCATGTACTGAATGAGCACGTCTGCCTTGCTGATAGCTGATTGGCTGAAAGTGTGTGCTCGTCATCAACACCAGCCAGCTAACTCTGCGTGTCATGATGAATGATTTTATGGAGCACATGCACACTCGAGGTTTGTTTATTAACCAATTAGACTATAAAATGCAGATGTTTGAAACAGCCGAACTGACCCAAACCAGCCCAAATTTTGTCCACCCACCCAAGATCATTTTTACCTGCATGATCAAATTCAAAACCACCCAATCTGGCAACACTGCTCGGAATGGTATACATTTACACTTCTTATCATACCACAATCAAATTCACTCTATTTGGATGGCGTGATTTTTCTGGATCGGTTTTTGTTTGAACGATGACAAGCCAGAATGAAAACGAACCGAAATGAAAAAGGAGTAACAAGGCTATTTTTGAAATGTAAGGAGTAGAAAGTACAGACAATTGCGTGAAAATGTAAGCAGTAGAAGTAAAAAGTCGGCTGAAAAACAATTACTCCAGTAAAGTATAGATACCAAAAATTTCCACTTAAGTAAGGTAACAAAATATTTGTACTTCGTTACTTGACACCTCTGGTATACAAAAATAATACTTTTTACAAATATGAAGAGGAATGTGGATGTTAAGTTAAAATTATATAAACAAGAACTAGAACGTTTAAATTGTAATACAGCGGGGTCATTACAATATATAGTCAAATTTCTAGGAGTTTGGTTTGATAGCAGATTAACTTGGAGAGAGCATATAAAAAAATGGTGGGAAGATGCAAGCGAGTAGTGAATGTAATGAGGGACAGGAATGGGGAGCAGATAGATTGGCTTTAAAAACCATATATATCCATGATAAGATCTACAGTATACTGGATTATGGTATATGGTTCTGCAAATAGATAATTTAATTAAACTAGAAATAATTCAGTCTCAAGCCCTAAGAATTTGCTGCGGGGCATATCTAACTTTTCCAGTTTCTGCTCTTTAAGTAGAGATTAATCAGCCCATCAAAATTAGCAGAAATGTGTAAACAAAATGCAAAAATCTTGTTTATTTTGGTATCTTACTAAAAAAAGGCTAGTCAGAGTTTTCTGGACTTTGTGGGAACTGTTGATTTACTGCTGTTATCAAGCCAAGTTTGTTTCAACCTGTCCTTTGGACCGATGTTCTCTGATCTTCTACAGTATATCTCTCCATCACTGCTTCCCACTCTCACTCTCATCAACAACACGTCTCTCACTGATGGACACTTTCCCGCCATATTTAATCAGACTCAAAAACAATACAATCCTACAGCAGATAAAACTGCAGACCAGTCTCTCTTTCCTTTCCTGTCTAAAACCCTATGAGTTCAGTCACCTCTCTGCTTTTCTCTTACAGAACCATTTACTGAACAACAACCGGGTTGGTTTCAGGAGTTGGTTTCAGGACTCCAGATCATCCGTGATTATCCTCCTGGACCCATCTGCTGCCTTTTAAACCACCAGATCCTCCTTTCCACACTTTCTGACTTGGGCATCAAAGATACAATTCTTCTGTGGCTTCAATCTTACCTCACATAAAGACCTTTAAAGGTTTCCTGGAGAGAACTGGTGTCCCATCAGCTGATCTCTGATGTTCATTTGCTCATTTGATCTCAGGTCACTCTCTTTCTGTCCAGTTAGATCAGTCGCCTGTTCCTGCGATCTTGAGCTCTCAAACAGAGTTGAAGCTACTATCTGAAATAACCAAAAACCTAATGTTTAAATTATATCATGCTGAACAGTCAATCAGCCCAACTCCACAAACTTGTTTCTGTCCTCCACTGTCTACTGTAACGCTGCTGTGTTTAGTTGTAGAACAGCGCCCCCATGTGGCATCAGCGGACTACTGCTGCTCTGAGCTGCTCTGATGCTGATGATGGGATGTTTTCTCTTTCTGTAGATCATGTTTTGTCCCGGGGCTTGATATGTATGGATGACATGTTTCAGGGGAACACCATCGCTCGACTGAAAAATTGATTAACACACTCATACACACACATACCTGCTGTCATCTGTGGAAATCATCTCATCTTCTGCTCCTCCTGCTGTATTGATGAATGGTTTGAGGTCAACAGGTCGTGTCCAGAACAGCCCACAGATTCACATTAAACAGGTCAGATGTTAAAATCTTTCCACAATTAGAGTGGTTTCATGTTACTTACAAATCTGTGTATTTCTTCATCTGCAGATCTTTCCAGTAAACAAGAGCAGCTCAGCTAATATTTCCTCCAGGATCTGAGAGGCTTTGACACTAGATGATGAATCCATCCCCATCTGAGACCTTTATGGAGCTCAAACCTGCTGTGCCAAATCTAAATGAAAGCATGCGTGTACTTTGCACAGTTCTGATAACAGACCTGAAGGCAGTAATCTATCATCCATCTTTACCCATGAAGCTCTTTAGCGATCAGATTACAGTGTTACTGCTTCATCTCCAGAAACACACTAGATCCATCACCCAGAACCACAAGATTGAATGCAGTTTTGTTTTTTTTAGATGGAGATGAATATTGAGCAGGAGAAGCCGGAGGAAGATGAATGACTGAATGCCAGCTAAAGGAAGAACATTAAAGAAGAGAGGTAATTTTCTTTAAAAAAAAAAAAAAGTTGAAATAAACAGTTAAAAGTTAAGTTTTCTATTTGTGTGTTTCTATATCAGTCATGCAAGCGCTGTTAATTTTTTCTTCCTTTGCGTCTGTATATAGGCCTATGTAAGATACGAGTGGCAAGCCAAATAATAGACACAAAGAGCACATTTTGTCCTTAATAGTTCTCATCTGCAAGAGTAAATTCATCTCTATAAATTAAACGGCCGTGGGATGTACATCATTGATGTATACCTTTATCCTGTTCTGCTTTGTGTTTGGTGCACATTAATCTATCCAGCATATATTGAACATTCATTTTTTTCTATACCTTAGCGTGCACTTACGTTTTTTATTGCCGTGCCTATATGCATAAGTGACACAGACTGCGGGTAAGTAAAAAGTTTATTTAAATTAATTTACCCACTCTCCCCCTACACTAGTTACTAAAGTAAAGGGTAAAGTAAATTCACTTTTACATGGTGTTGAACATAAATGTGTGTCAGCAGTTTAGTGTACACAACCACACTATAATGGTGAAAATCCACACACTTTTTGGGTTTAAGTGCATATTGTGTATTGTGTTTTTATGCTTTCAATCTTTCTTTACCAATAATCACATCTTTGAAACATTTCAATAATGGCCCTAGAGGTCTGTGTGAAATTTGAAAGTAATGAGTTTTAAACCCTGTGGTTTTTCACACACAAATGCAATATTCATATAATTTGTTAGATCTCCTCATTCTGAATAACTTTGCCTCAAGAACCACTGCTGTTAATCAAATAGTTTGTTAAATATTCACGGTTATTTAAAAACCTACTTTTGCGAACTAGTCCTAATTTTTTTGATCAACCTAAATGAAACCAATGCAGTACAATTCTCTGAACTCTCTAGGTCAATAATTATTTAAAAAAACTTTTGGTTAGCTATAACAGGGTTATTTCGATAAAGGGCGTGGCCAAGTAAACCCAAAAGCCTGTAAATCCTAAACGAAAACTCAACTTCACAAATTTTGGTGAGCACATGTGACATTTGATTCTAAACAAGCATGCAAACTTTTATGGAGATCAAACCATAGGCAGCGCTATAACTGTTGAAACCCTTTAAAACATACATTTCCTTGGTAAATTGCCTGTTTGGCTGTAAATGGTCTTTTCCATCTATGATCTAGGTGGTTACAGGCTTGCTAAATAAAACATGATATCTTTTATGCAAGTGTTCAAAGGCCTTAAACCGCTTAATCCCGATAATTACTGCTTGCAGCATTATTGTTATTATTAACATTTTACTTGACAGCAAATATTCTAATCTCCAGATCCAAAATAATCTTATTGATTAATGAAATTAAAAATCTCATGAAGCCCTCAAATTATTACTGATCTAAACTAGTGAGGTACTAGTCTCTCGCCCATAACCGAACTGTTTATGAACTGGATCTGCTGGTTTTCTCTTCAAACAGGTTTGCTAACTTTTGCCTCCAGAAGTTTTACTGTGTGCCATTTTACTTCGGGATGTGATGAGATACTTTACCTCAGAAAAACCGAGCGTCAAAGTGTTAAATAGTAATATTTCTAGTTACCTTTACAGGAATTTACGTTGTGGGGAAACACTTGATGAGAAACCAAGAACATGTCAGGAACCTGTAAACTAAGAGTTTAATCAAGCTGAACATTAGTCAGGTGAGCTGCTTTACTTCCTCATTAACCTAAGAAACCATTAAATACTTAAATAAATACTTAAGTATTTAAAAACTTAAACATGAAATACTTTAAGGGTCCGTGTACTTTTTTTTATACCCATCCTTTTTTTTAAACCAGACATGAAATATGGAAGATGTGTGTTTTTTTATTTATTTATTTATTTTTGACATTAATTAATACAATTAGCAGATACAAGCTAGGTCAGTGTATTTCTAGTTTACTTTTGCTTCCATTCATTTAAAAAAAACATTGTTTAACCATGGAGACAAAACAAAACAAAAAAGAACGGTTGTTGTATTATTAAATAATATATATATATATGCTTCCATCACCTTCTTACCGGCCTTCCCAAAAAGACCATTAGAAAGTTCATACAGAACGCTGAGCCGAACCAGAGAATATGACCATATCACACCAGTCCTCAGGTCTTTACACTGGCTCCCAGTTGCAGGATTGATTTTAAAGTACTGTTACTTGTTTATAAATCACACAATGGCCTAGGACCTCAAAACATTGCAGATATGCTGATTGAATATAAATTATGATTCCCTCAGATCATCAGGATCAAGTCGGTTAGAAATACCAAGGGTTCACTCAAAGCAAGGAGAGTCTGCTTTTAGCTATTATGCCAGCCGTAGCTGGAACCAGCTTCCTGAACAGATCAGATGTGCTCCAACAGTAGCCACTTTCAAATCCAGACTCAAAACACATCTGTTTAGCTGTGCACTGTGCTACGTCCGGCGGATTGCACTGTATTTTATTTTTACATCCTCCTTTTTATTTTAAACTGTTTAACTGTTGTAATTTCTTAATGTTTTCAGTTTTTAGGGGGCAGGGTGGACATATCAGGTTGGACATATGGTTCAATAATTAAAAACGACATTATGTTTAATTATAGGTACAGATTAATGAACATTACTTGTAATCATAAAAACCTTCTACAAGCCACAAATAAAAAATGACATAAACAACAAATGACTTGTAGTTTACATATTTGAATTACTAAAAGTACAGTAGATGAGGGAGGTTGTAAATTTTTTACTTTATCATCGGTAATGTTTTTGTGAACATTTTTTGGCTCCATGTCTCAAACTTTGATATATTTTATATAACTTCTTTGTAAATGAATGGGAACTAGACATTGTCAAGTACAAAGAATGCTGTTGTTAAAACCTCTCAGGGTGAGAGTAACATCAGACACTGTGGGTCGAAATATTAGTGACAGAAAATCAGGGACATCAGTTTAAATTTTGGACAAATTTACTGAGATATATACTTTCAAGCACCTCACCCAATTCACATTTATTCATTTCACTTTAAGCATTTTAATTAAACTGTTTTAAAGTAATTTAATTAAAGTGTTTTAAAACAGCAAATCAGTTGGGAACAAATATCTGCTTAATAAACCAGCATGCAGCTCTTGAAGACTGAATGAATCATGGACGACACACACACACATTCAGCCATGGAGATGTTGTTCCAGGATGCAGGTACTTCAATCTTCATATGATCTTAATGTTATAGAAGACACATGTTCTGCTCATAACAGGGTGTTATGTGTGTTTGCCAGGGCTGGTATAGTGATCTGTTGCTGATATAGAGTATTTGCAGCCATTCAGGGTCTTTAAACACTGTCCAAAGACACACAGATACAGTAGACAGCTAGATGATATAGGGCAGTCTCATCACTCTTTAACATACTATCTTGTGCTTTTTTTGATAGACAACCTTCTCATGTGGAATTTATTTTCATATATCATCCAAATGTATTCTTATTCTACTTATAGAATGTCTATATTCTATTATAGTCAATTTAAGGGTGACAGATCAATCTCACCGGAGCCCAGCTGTGTGTCCATGAAGAGTGACGCGTCTATGATGGAGCCAGTGAAATTTGAGGGAAGACACACATCAACTGATCTGAGGTACAACATTTCTGTTTAGACAGCAGTGTTGGCTGTAACGCATTACTTAGTAACGTGTTACTGTTATTTGATTTCTTTTTTAGTAACAGAGTAATTCAACATGTTATAATTTCCAAAATAGTAATTAGAGTATAGTTCCAAGCCCAGGTCACTATACGTTACAACTGCGTTACATCTGACAGAAAGCAGAGTTTTATTATCTAGGCTGTAAAAAAGAGAAATAGCTTTTTTCAAAGTAAGTTTTAGGTCTCTGATTTGGCATAATACTGTCACAGAGTCAGTCACACTGTCACAGCCCCATTCATCACCAACTCACCAGGACCCGCTCACTCGTTCACAATCACCAGAATACTGATTCGCTGCACCTGAACCTCATCAGAGACTCTCACTATATTTGCACCTAGTCACCATTCACTCTTTGTCTGGTCTTGTCTCAGTACACGCTGATTCTACAGACTCCTTACCTCTCTACTTACTGATGATCATACTGTCTTGTCTCCTGTCTTCCATCCATCAGTCTGGTTACTGATCTTCACTCATTGAGATCTCCATCACTTGCAAGAGTCTGCACCAGCTAAGTCACCATTACCCTTGTACAAGTCACCATCTACATCCATAGCTTGGTTCATGCTACTTCAACCCCACTCTACAATTAATAAAGAACACTTATACTTACCTGCTTCTCTGTGCCATTCTGTTCCGTGACAGAAGACCAGACCACCAATGCAGAGTCCGGTTGATCCCAGCGAGGAACATCATCCTGCTCCCATCATGGAACCCATCAACACTACACCTACTGCTTCTTCTCCACCTGCCTCTGCCTGTCCCATGGCCTGACCAGTGACATTCACCGGTGAGGCGGAGGATTGCAGCAGATTTCTTCTCCAGTGTTCGCTAAACTTCGAGATGCAATCACAGCTTTTTTCTACAGAACGGCATGTATTGCTTTCCTGATTTCCCTGTTATCTGGGCAAGATCTCCACTTGCCACTTGAAGGAGGTTTTCGGCCAAACTGCATCCATCTTGTCTGTTCATGATCAGTTATTCAACCTTTGTCAAGGTAATTAATCTATCCACACCTATTCTCTACAGTTCCACACGCTGGCCGCATCAAGTGGCTGGAATGAAACAGCTCTACTCACCGCTTCCCGCCCAGGACTAAATCCAGAGGTACGTCACAAGGTGGTCACCTACGACGACACCGTCGGCCTGGAGAGCTTCATTCAAACAGCTGTACGCATCTCACAACATCTATCTGCCTGTGCTCTGAATCCACCTGCATCGCCCACCGATCCAACTGTCGCTCTTCCATTACCACAACCCATGCATGTATATTTCTATTGTCTGTCCCACAAGGAGCGACAAAGAAGACTACTCATCCGCCTATGTCTCTATTGTGGGGGAGAAGGGCATATGGTCAAGAACTGCCTGATATGACCACCAAACCCAGCGGTGAGTACTCTTCAATGTCTACCTCAAATTGCACCTCTTACTTGGACTCCTGTCCAAATTATAACCCCTAAACTTCCAGCGCAATCGCTCATCGACTCTGGCTCCGCTGGGAATTTCATCTCGCATCAACTTCTCCAAAGACTCAATCTCCAGAGGAAACCCTGCCCACAAGAGTTAACCATCCACACCATTCTCGGCAAGCAGCTGGGTCATGGTCATGTTCGTCACTTCTCCCCCACCGTCACGCTCCGCGTTGGCTGCCTGCATGAGGAGAATCTTGTTTATGGTGCTGGAAGGTTCAACCACCGACATCATCCGTACAGGCTTTACAGAAGTTGCTCTTCCTTGGCGCATGCTCTGCTGCGACAACACAGTCTGTACCCACCCTCCCACAAGTCAAGTCTGCGTCTTACGTTTTTTTTTTTGTTGCCCTTTCATCTGAGTTCATCTACGTTTTGTGTACGTCTATAAATTACCATCATGTCTAACATTATCTTCATCGGAAAAACGCTGGGGATCATGGTGATCTTTTTTCTGATCACCTGCAGTCTCAGGTGTGCAGCGGTTCACCTGGATGTGCATTGCAGCAATAAACTCATCTATTCCCGTCAAGATTTCCTCTTTCCCTGGGGCTCGGCCACCTTTGGCCTAATACCATCGGATGTAATTCCAGCTGACATCCTGCGCAAGCCGAGGAAACGGGGAAGGCGAGGAGGGGTACACGCCAGGTTACGGAGGCGTCCTTTCAACCCTCCCCTTCCTTCAGTTGTGATGGCTAACGAACAATCTCTCCGGAGTAAGATGGACATCCTACATGCCAGATGCAGAGGGGAGAACCTTTCGGGAGGCCTTTATCATCGTGCTGTTCGAGACATGGCTGAATGACTCTAGCTTGGATAACTTCACCATCCGAGCGGATCGAACGATCGATTCCGGTAAGGGGAAGGGTGGAGGGGTCTGTGTTTATATTAACAACCGGTGGTGCAATAACATCAAGATCCACGATAGGGTCTGCACACCTGGCATTGAAATGCTGACTCTTTCGCTTCGCCCCTACTACCTCCCTCTGGAATTTCCCACGGTGGTTATATCCTGATGCTCCGGTGTTTATTATGGGGGATTTTAATAACTGTAGGCTGCACAGTGTCCTCCCATCCTTCAAACAGTATGTGGATTCCCCCACAAGGAAAGAAAAGGTGTTAGACTTGTGTTATGTGAACATAGACAATGCTTATACTGCACACGTGCAGCCTCAGTTAAGCTCCGCGGACCACAATATTGTCTTGTTTCCACAATATAAACAAACGCTGAAGAGGGAAAAACCAGCCACTTACAAAATCGCCCAGTGGTCAGAAGATGCAACTATGCAGCTTCAGGGATCACTTGCATGCACAGATTGGAGTATCTTTAATGGTGACTTGGATAAAAAACAGAGATAATAACTGACTATATCAAGTTTTGTATGACAACCACTATTCCAGTCAAAACTGTAAGAAAATATCCTAATTGTAGACCATGGATGACCCACCAAATAAAACTTAAACTCAAGAAGAAACAACAAGCATTTAATCGCAAAGACTGGCTTTCATTGAGACATGAATCGCTCTGTGAAAAATGAGATCAAAAAGGCAAAACTTGTATACAAGGACAAATTAGAACATGCTTTCAGTAGCATGAACACCAGACAGGCCTTTCAGAAAGTGAAAACACTCACTGGAATGACTTCGAAAGTTAACATTTCTACACCTACTGATCTCAAATCGTTCACCAAAAACCTGAATAATTTTTATGCCAGGTTTGACACCCTGAACTGCACCACTGAATGTGAAAGACTGCTCAGGAGTTTACCCACCCCTGAGCAGCCACACTTTGTTCCTCTAACGGTAGGAGATGTCTACCAGCAGCTCAGGAGGTGCAATACTGGCAAGACCCCTGGCCAAGATGGGATCACTGGTAGGCTGCTTAAGAACTGTGCCCTGGAGCTCTCTCCTGTTCTCCACTCACTCTTGACGTGATGGCACCTGTGTGCTGGGCTTGCCGTCTGTCGCTCTTGTGGTTGCTTGTCTGGTTGTCTGCTCTATTTTTAAATTGCTACACACTTTTAACCTACGACCGCCAAGCACTTTTGGATATCCGCAACTCGGTTGCGACCACATTTTCAAACTCCTACATTTTAGAGGTGGACTGTTTTTTTAACAAGACTGATGAGTCGTCCACATCGGCTGTCCCGGGTCATTTTCGCCGGTGGTCCCTCAGCATCCCGCGGAGAAAGCGAAGGAGGAAACGAGGAAACCGCGGAGGTTACATCGTGAAGCTAAAAGCTCACCTGCGGGCTGGTTTTCTCTCGGATCCTTCCCATGAATCGCTTCACGGCGGTTCTACTACCTGGCGCCCGCGGGACGTGGCATACCGGTGGCTTCGTCATGTTCTCCCCGTGCACCCGAGTCCTGTTTTTCGTTCCGGTCTCTACCGCACCGGCCTCGGCTCCAGACATCGGGGGGTTACTCACAGTAATCTGCACACGCTGAAAAGAGCGTCCTCATCGCCTGCTATTATCCCTCCACCGAAGATGGCATTATTAAATGCCCGTTCTGTGGTGAACAAGACCTTCTTACTAAATGACTTTTACTCAGCTCACAAATTGGATTTTATGTTTATCACGGAATCCTGGTTAAAGGTTGGTGATCTAACTCCATTTTCTGAAATGATCCCCGCTGACTGTACATTTTTTAACTCTCCTCGTCCGAGTGGACGTGGGGGTGGCATAGTAACTATCTTGAAGAACTCTCTCTCTGCACGCTGTCGATTGGTCCCTGGAACGGCCTTTTCCAGCTTCGAAGCTCAGTTTCTTCACTTGGACTGGAACGGTCCTGTATGTCTAGTGGTGATTTATCGTCCCCCGCACTCCTCTAAGGACTTCTTACAGCATTTCACTGAACTGATTGGCAATATTGCGACAAATTACGACCGCTTCCTATTGGTGGGCGACTTTAATATTCATG
Organism: Gobio occitaniae; assembly: GCA_033150135.1. Classification (NCBI taxonomy): domain Eukaryota; kingdom Metazoa; phylum Chordata; class Actinopteri; order Cypriniformes; family Gobionidae; genus Gobio; species Gobio occitaniae. Next base: position 219,896 of record JARQWZ010002093.1, read on the forward strand.
TCTGCTGTCCGTCTAACCCCCTATCACATGAGTTTCTTAATATTATCAATGCTTTTAATCTCTCCCAGTGGATCAGTGACTCTACACACATTTTGGGTCATACGTTGGACCTTGTACTCTCATATGGGTTTGATGTGACTGATGTTGTGCTCTCAGATTTTATGATATCTGATCATAAGCCTATATTATTCACACTATCCCTTCCAGAGCTCTCTCATTCTCCTAGTACAACTGTAAGTCTTTCTCGCTTCTACTCTCCTCAGTTTAGCACAAATTTCAACTTGTGTTTTGATGAATGTTGCTCACAATTGAACTTGGATCAGCCATTATCTGACTTGGATGCTGATCAACATCTGAGCCTCCTGAACTCTGCCTGGCTTATGGTAGCAAATGCAACTGCCCCCCTTAAGCCTTATAAACAGAAAACTAAATCTATACTGTTGGCAAAACTCTGCTACTCGTCTCTTAAGACAAAACTGCAGGAAGGCAGAACGTAAATGGAAACAAGACAGGCTGCATATCTCTCTTCAAATGTTCAGAGACTCTCTTACATCCTACCAGACTGCAGCCAAGTCTGCAAAAGCTGCATACTTCTCCAACCTAATTGAAACTAATCACCCTAAACCGAAGGTTTTGTTTTCAATTATTCAATCTGTTACCAATCCTTCTGTGAACACCCTGCCTGTGGTTTCTGATGCTCTCTGTGAAAACTTCTTGAGATACTTTAGTGACAAGATTACGAACTTAAGACTTGATGTCTGTCCCACCTTAACATTAGCCAATTCTCCTGTCATGTCACCCGCCTCTGCATTTTTGGACGCTTTTGAACCCGTCAATCTCCAGGAATTGAAGGAGGTGATTGACAATCTTAAACCCTCATTCTGTCCTAGTGAAATTATTCACCCCAAATTTTTAAAACTAATTATTGATTCGATTGGGCCTGGTCTGTTATCTCTTGTTAACCCCTTTGTGTACAGAGATCGCCGACGGCCCCGCGTTTGATAGTGTTTACATTGATCGCTAGTTTACAATATCATTTTGTCAAGTAATAAGGTCAACCAGTGCATTGTTTGAAAGATAAGAGACTGCAGATTCGTATCTGTATAAGTATTATACAATCAAGATAACTTTGCAACGTTTTTTTGTCATTCTGTATGAATCTAAACAATGTGATATGACAACAAAGAGAGGGGGGTCCCTTACCTTTTTGTGCTTTGGAAATGTAATGTTTGGCAGAATAATGGTGACTTCGACCTTTTTTCCATGGGAAGAGTCCAGTGTACGATGTCCATAGTAAATATTTGTCCAAAAACAAGCAAACTGGTAAAAAAAGCTATAGAACTTCTGTTGTTTACTTCCTGAAGTTTACTAATCACGAGGACGCTGTCCTGTTTATTTGATGAACTGTACGCATGAAGCGCATTATTCAATGAAATATAACGTATCAATGTATTTAGTAGAGTGTCTGGAACTGAATGAGAACCGCCCAGAAGATATCTGATGAAAACTAGCCACGCAATTTTAGAAAAGATTGAAAGATGACAGTCACTTTTGGTGACGCATGATTATCCACATGCAAATGTGTTTGGTAAAAAAAAAAAAAAACAGCAATGGGAAAGTCTTGTGTTGTCATCTAACATGTAGTCTATGCAATAACGAATACGCCGATGTGTTGATTAGCATAAATCTCGCGAGTATCACATTGTATTTTTGTTTGCGTAACCATTTGCATCCTGGAAAATTACTCACGCACGCCCCTCGTGACGCATAGAGGTTCCCTTGCTACACTTGCTCACTAGCGCTCGCTCTGTCAGCATTCGCCTGCAATGGATCCACGTCGAAGACAGAAGTTATTTTCTCCTGCTGCTGCATTGGAAGAACTTTTGCGAAGCAGTGATGAAGAAAATTTGGAATAATCAGAAGAGAGTGCTGGATCCAGCGTCGACTCTGAAGAAGAGGAAATTTTTTTGTAAGGTCTCGATCCTGTTTTAGATCGGTAAGTGTCTACATTTAGTATGTTTTTGTTGCTTTGTTTTGTAGTTTTGTGTTTCTACACTATTACGGCTTATTAGTACATTCAAGTACCGCAAAATTCCTTTTTTATTCAAGTTCTGAGTTAGAAGCTAGTGATGTAAGTTGTAACAATGTATCGTGGATAGTGAAAATCTGTATTGTGTATATTTCACCCAAAATAAAAATGACAGTGTGAGGAAAAAGTTAAATTTCACAGTGTTTTAGTGTCAGTACTACATTCAATTACTATAAAATGTTGAATATAATGTATAGTAATGCAATGGGGGAATATTTGTGGGACCTGATAATGACAAATGTCTTATGTTGCCACTAAAAAGTGACCAGCAATATTTTAAATATATCTAGTCAGTGAGTGGGTGAGAGTGTAAGCATATTTGTCCAAAATAATTCAGTCTTTTCGGCTATTATCACCAGAATAGTTTTTACTATGTTGTCACCATTGTCCTGTGCGTTTGGTTATCAGCACCAGGTCCAAGCCTATTCATATCCACCCCAATGTAATACAAATTTAGCATTTCGGTATATTTTTTGTTATCCTTTTTACAATATGCCTTGGAGTATCGCAATAATATTGTATTGTGAGTTCAGTATTGTGCTATTTATCGAAATGTGACATGGGAGTATTGGTAAATCTCTAGAAGAAACCCTGTACAACGTACTTGAGCATATAACTTTATGTATGTACAGTTGTGTATGTAGAAAGCAGGACAAAGTTCAGACCAAATGTGTCAGAGGAAAAAATGCAATAATATGTGCTATTTTCTGTGCAAGATAATCTGTTATGTTGGGTTTATTTCTAATCCTTTTTGTGTAATTCAACAGTGAGGAAACTTCAGATGATGACTGGGTACCAGAGGCCTCTGGAAAACAGACAAAACGTCCCTGCCTGGCTGCAACATCTCTCGCTGCCTCCAGAAGTTCCAGGGGAGGAGGAAAGAAAGGAAGACAGAGACAGCGCAGTACTTTGTGGTAAGCAAATAATGTGAAGCAAGAAATGTTTCTTGAGAGAAGAAACTGTTTTGGGGTATGATTATTGTCTGATTACAGTCTGAGTCATTAGCTGGTAGTGTAAATGTTTCAATAAGGGAAACAACAGAGTGGGTATGGAGGTCGATCACTGTATGTGAAAGATCCTTTGAATTTGAATAGAAAATTTGTAAGCTTGTGTAAATGTGCCATCAGGGCAACAATAGAGTGGGTATGTAGGTAGATCACTGTATGTGAATGATTCTTTGAATTTGAATAGAAAATCAGTAAGTTGATGTAAATGTGCCATCAGGGCAACAATAGAGTGTGTATGGGAGTAAATTGCTGTAGTTTTTTCTATGTGTAAGATAAACAGTTGTGTTGGGTTTATTTCTAATCCTTTTTGTGTAATTCAACAGTGATGAAACTTCAGATGATGACTGGGTACCAGAGGCACAACCGACAAAACGTCCCTGCCTGGCTGCAACATCTCTCGCTGCCTCCAGAAGTTCCAGGGGAGGAGGAAAGAAAGGAAGACCGAGACAAACTCAGTACTTTGTAAATAGTCCTTTTTTTGGGGGGGGGGGGGGGGGGTTATCACTGTGTTGAATAACTAAGGAACAGATGTTTGTTGCTGTATACAATATATACATAAATAAAACTTTTTATTTGCTAAATAATGTATGTCATTATTCTAAACCTTTAAATTAATGGAAGTGAACAAAGACTTTGTTAAACGTCTTATACGTTACCAAGTGTCACTTTGGTGTCCTTTTGGAGCTCTTTCAAAAAAATATTATTTTACAAAAAAATATGCACATACATGCATTTTTATAAACATTTAGGGGTGAAAAATATACCAGAGAAAGTATATAAATTGAGCTTTGTCATGTTGTAATGAGAAAATAGATTGAAAGGATCAAACTAACTGGTTATACCTCATGGTAAAAGGTGGTTACCAAGTGTCCCTTTGGAGTCTCCAAGTGGCCTTTTTGGAAAGGTGCCTAGACATACTCAGAACTAAATGCTTGTAAAAAAGTCATTTTGGCTTGTATCAACTTCAAATTTGAAACGTACATTTAAAAGACATGTGGCTTTAGTTTACTTGTGTTTCCAGATCCATATATATTTCTGCCTTATGTATTTTTCTTGTTCATAAACCGTTATAATTTTTTTTTCAATTGTCCATTGTGTTTGAGCTTATTTATCTCTCTACTAGTAATTTCTAGAGTAATTTTGAGTCTTTCATGGTAAACTGTCAAGTGTCAGCTTTCAAATAATACCTTTGATTTGTGTGTAGTCAGAAGGACTCATTAGCAGCAACAATTTTATTTTGGGTATGTCATTTTGCACTCCTTTGCCAAAAGTGGGGGTGACTGGTAAGGGGTTAATAAGTGTCTCCAAACGGGCTCTGTTCCTGCTGACCTTAAAGTCGCTACAGTCACTCCTCTGCTCAAGAAGCCCTCTCTGGACCCCACTGTCCTAAAAAAATTTCGCCCCATTTCGGTTTTGCCTTTTATTTCAAAAGTTTTAGAAAAAATTGTACTGAATAAACTTTATGACTAGCAATTCTATTTATGAGGTTTTTCAGTCTGGCTTTAAGTCCGCTCACAGCACTGAGTCCGCCCTTCTGAGAGTTGTAAATGACATCTACATCTCCACTGACTCAGGGGACTCTGTGGTTCTTATTCTTTTAGATTTATCAGCTGCTTTTGATGCCATTGACCACTCCTTACTATTATCTAGACTAGAGTCTTGGGTAGGTCTAAAAGCAAACGCTCTGAAATGGTTTCATTCATACCTATCTGACAGAATTTTTTTTGTGAAATTGGGTAACTTTTCATCTTCCGCCGCTCCTCTGACCTGTAGCCTTCCTCAAGGCTCTATTTTAGCTCCCTCTCTATTCTCTTTGTACATGCTGCCTTTGGGCTCTATTTTAAGATAGCATGGTGTGTCCTTTCATTTCTATGCAGATGACACCCAAATCTATCTTCCAGTAAAGAAAAACAACTCCAAATGAAAACTCTCAGTGTATAGGTCCTGAGCTAGAAAGTTTATCTGCTTTTAGATCAACACGGGTGACGAACTTGGGTATTATTTTTGACCAGCTTTTAAAATTTGACAGACATATCTCCTCTGTTGTTGGATCCAGTTTTTATCAGTCTACTGTCAAAAATTAAAAACTTTCTCTCCCCAAAAACACTCGAAATGGCTGTTCATGCGTTTGTTACGTCGCGTTTAGATTATTGCAATTCCCTATATTGCGGTATATCTAAATCTCAAATTGCGCGACTTCAGCTTGTCCAAAATGCTGCTGCCAGACTGCTTTCAAAGTGTCGTAAACATGATCACATCACTCCGATTCTTAGATCCCTTCACTGGTTGCCGATTTGTCAGAGAATAGACTTCAAAATTCTACTCTTCGTGTATAAATCCCTACATAACAAAGCTCCTGTCTATTTATCTGAACTCCTTCACTCCTATACTCCACCCAGAAGCCTCCGTTCTTGTGATCAGGCTTTGTTGGTCGTTCCTCGCGCTAGACTAAAGCGTAGAGGTGAGCGTGCATTTGCGGTGGCAGGGCCACGACTTTGGAATACCCTGCCTTTAGAGATTAGGCTGGCCCCTTCCTTGTCTATTTTCAAGTCCCTGCTAAAAACTTTTTTATTTTCCTTAGTGTACTGATTATGGTGATTTGTTAAACTTTTTTATAGGTGGTTTTTATATTCTTATGTGGTTTATTTATTTTTATTTTTCTGTATGTGTGATATTCTTGCTCTTCTGTAAAGCACTTTGGTCAGCCTGGGGGCTGTTGGAAATGTGCTATACAAATAAAATTGAACTTGAACTGGAACTTAAAGAGTCACTACAGACAGCAACTGTCCCCACCATCTGGAAAACAGCCACCATCATCCCTGTTCCCAAGAAACCTCGTCCCTCTGAATTGAATCATTACAGACCAGTAGCACTCTCTTCCATAATAGCAAAATGCCTTGAGACATTGGTACTGAACACCATCCTTCCAGTCGTCGGCCCACAGCTGGATCCTTACCAGTTTGCTTACAAGGCCAAAAGGGGAACAGAGGATGCTTTTTCATCCCTCCTTCATACTCTTCTCCAACATCTGGACTCCCCTGGCCATTATGCCAGGATTCTTTTTATAGACTTCAGCTCCACCTTTAACACAATTCAACGCCACACCATGATAACCAAACTCAACCATCTTCATGTGCTACCTCTCTACATTCGGTGGATCAATAATTTCCTCAGCGACAAACCACAGGTGGTAAGGGTGGGTAGGACAACATCCACCAGCATTACTGTCAACACGGCAGCCCCTCAAGGTTATGTCATCAGTCCCTTTCTCTATACATTGTAAACTAACGATTGCCGTAGCCCCTCCCCCACCACTAAATACTTAAAATACTCAGATGACACAGCCATACTCACCCTCCTCACTGGCAAGGAATCAGCTATAGCATATCATCTATCTGTGACCCATTTTACCCAATTGTGTACAGCCATCTTCTCCTCAATGTTACAAAAACAAAGGAACTCCTTATTGACACGCGTCAAACTCTTCACCTCTCACTGCCCTATCTCCATCAATGGTCAGTCAGTAGATTTTGTCAACAGTTTCAGGTACCTTGGTGTTATTATGGACAATAAATTAAGTTTTGACCATCACATCACAGACATTCAGAGACGCTGCCAACAAAAAACTATTTGTCATACGTAAACTCAGGACTCTCTCGGTCAAACCACACCACTTGTTTCTCCTTTACCGTAGTATCATTGAACCCATCCTCCTGTACTGTGCCACCTGCTACTTCACCATGCTCTCTAACTAATAGAAACAAGCTCCTTAAAATCACTAACATCTCTGCAAAAATAATAGGTCTCCCAACTCCCGATTTGTCTGCTCTTATTGACATTGCTATCATTCGTAGAGCAAACATTATAATACAAAATCCTAGGCACCCTCTCAACTCATGTTTCACCCTTCTTCCCTCAGGCCATAGATACAGACAGCTGCCCAATAAAAAAATCACACCTAGGGAAAAGTTTTGTACTCTCGGCTATAAGAGCGCTGAATTTACATAATGCATAATTTCCGGGGTTTTGTTAATAGTTTTTGTTGCTGATGCCATCTTTGTGCAGAATGTCTATTTATGTGTACAATAATATGTGTATTATGTGCAGTATGTGTATACTATGTGTGCTGAATGTTGCTCCTGGTACAGGCTGTGGAAACAAATTTCCTCTACTGAGGACAATAAAGAATAAATCTAAAATCCTGGGACGCCCCTCGATGACTCAACACGAACCCAACATCAATTGGAACTCTGGAGAGATTCTGCAATGGAGTGATGCCTGCTTTCGGAACTGCTTGTACCCTGTTTCCAAACCTCCTGTTCGACAGAACTGCCATCATCTCACCAGTTCCTCCTGTCAGCCGTTGAACTCCACCTCCGTTGAGAGCCCTGAAACCGAAGTTAACACCGAAATCCCTCCAGAGTATCGGGCGTTCCAGAATTTCTTCAGTAAGCAGTTGGCAACCCTTCTTCCACCTCATCGGCCATGGGACTGTGTTATTGACCTGCTGCCTGGGGCCACTCCACCTAAGGGTAAGATCTACCCACTGTCTATCCTGGAACAGAAGGCCATGGAGGAGTACATTCAGGAGGCTCTTAAACAAAGCTTCATCTGTCCATCGACATTCCCTGACGCATCCAGCTTCTTCTTCGTGGCCAAGAAGGCCGGAGTGCATCGATTACCGGACCCTCAATTCCCAGACCGTTAAGTATCGCTATCCTCTTCCTCTGGTCCCAGCTGAACCTATTTTATATTAGTCTCAACACTCTCAAGAGCACAATCACCAAATTTGTAATAGCTAATAGCTGTTTAAAATGAAATTACAACTTGTAAACCATTTTCAATAATGAAATGGATATTCAGGTTTTCATTTTCATTTGTATTGTCTTAGCAGTTTATTTAAAGTTAACAAAATATGCCTTCCATACATTGTCTTCATTATATTCATGCCATCTCTACATATTTTTTTTCTTCTATTTTCTCTATTTTGTGGTCTACTCTATTACCTCTATTCTATTATAGTCAATGTGAGGGTGACAGATCAATCTCACCGGAGCCCAGCTGTGTGTCCATGAAGAGTGACGCGTCTATGGTGGAGCCAGTGAAATTTGAGGGAAAACGCATTTTAACTGATCTGAGGTACAACATTTCATAGATGTAAAGATGGACAGACAGACATGCAGATAGATAAAAGAGGATCTTCTTCATTTATTCATTTATTTTACCAGAAAAACAAGTCAAAATTACCATTGGTACAGAATGACTCTGATATATGAATTCTTGTCTCTGTTTTCTCTACTCAATTGCATTTTCTCTGTTCTGTCGTGTTTGTCCATAATCAGTGAACAGTCTATGGACACCCCAGGAAGATACAGCGGAAGACACGTGTTATCTAATCTGAGGTACAACATTTCTGTCTAGACATAGTTATTTTACTATCACTTTTACTTCTTTATATTGTAATCAAATAATTAATTCTTTCAGTTGTGATTCTCAACTGGTCCAAAGCAGATTCAAATCAAATCTGCTGAAGAAGTTTCAGTGTCTGTATGAAGGAACAGCAAAGCAGGGAAACCCAACACTCCTGAATGAGATCTACACAGAGCTCTACATCACAGAGAGTGAAAGTGGAGAGATCAATAATGAGCATGAGGTGAGACAGATTGAGACACAATCCAGGAGAGCAGCAACAGACGACACACCAATCAAATGCAATGACATCTTTAGACCTTTACCTGGACAAGACAAACCCATCAGAACTGTGCTGACAAAGGGAGTCGCTGGCATTGGGAAAACAGTCTCTGTGCAGAAGTTTATTTCAGATTGGGCTGAAGGGAAAGAGAATCAGGATGTCCAGCTCATATTTCCACTTCCTTTCAGAGAGCTCAACTTGATGAAGGACAAAACACTCAGTCTTTTAGATCTTCTTCATGTCTTTTCCCCTGAAACCAAAGAAATGGACATATCCAGTGAAGAATATAAAGTCTTGTTCATCTTTGATGGTCTGGATGAGTGTCGTCTGTCTCTGAACTTTAAGAGCGATGTGAAACTGTGTAATATATCTGAATCAGCCTCAGTGGACATGCTGCTGATGAACCTCATTGAGGGGAATCTGCTTCCCTCTGCTCTCATCTGGATCACCTCCAGACCAGCAGCAGCTGATCTCGTCCCCTCTGAGTGTGTCCATCGAGTGACAGAGGTACGAGGCTTCAGTGACCCACAGAAGGAGGAATACTTCACGAAGAGAATCAGTGATCAGAGTCTGGCCAATACAATCATCACACACCTGAAGTCATCAAGGAGCCTCCACATCATGTGCCACATCCCAGTGTTCTGCTGGATCTCAGCCACTGTTCTAGAGAAGATGTTGAGTGAAGCAGAGACTGGAGAGATTCCCAAGACTCTCACACAAATGTACACACACTTCCTGATCATTCAGACCAACATCAAACAAGAGAAGGACTATGAGAAGAATGTGACAGATCAGGACATGATTCTCAAACTGGGGAAACTTGCTTTCCAGCAACTTGTGAAAGGCAACCTGATCTTCTATGAGGAAGACCTGAGAGAGTGTGGCATTGATGTGACAGAAGCATCAGTGTACTCAGGATTGTGCACTCAGATCTTCAGAGTGGAGTTGGGCTTGTATCAGGGGAAAGTCTTCTGCTTTGTTCATCTGAGCATCCAGGAACATCTAGCAGCTCTATATGCACACATCTCCTGTACAAACGAGAACAGAAATGTGTTGGATCAAACCAAAAAAAGTCTGTTGTCTAACATTTTAAATCAGAAGAAATATGTGTCATTATCTGATCTGCATCAGAGAGCTGTGGATGAGGCTTTACAGAGTAAGAATGGACATCTGGACCTTTTCCTGCGTTTCCTTCTGGGTCTCTCATTGGAGTCCAATCAGACTCTCTTACGAGAACTACTGACACAGACAGGAAGCTGCTCGCACAACAGAGAGAAAACAGTTCAGTACATCAAACAGAAGATCAGTAAGAATCACTCTCCAGAGAGATCCATCAATCTGTTCCACTGTCTAAATGAACTGGGTAATGATTCACTGATGCAGGAGATCCAACATTATCTGACATCTGGAAAATTAGGAGATACCAAACTCTCCTCTTCACAGTGGTCAGCTCTGGTTTATGTGTTGCTTACATCTGAGCAGAAGATGGATGTTTTTGATCTAATACACTTTGTTGGAGCACAAAATACAGCAGATGAAGTTCTTTAGAAGCTGCTGCCTGTGGTTAAAGAATCCATATCAGTTCAGTAAGTCACACTGACAACAATCACTGATAAAACATGGTCACATTTATGATTTCAGCATCTGCTTTCGACCAAAGAAACAAAAGTGGTAAATTTTGCGGTACATGTGAGACACATTTAATAAAGCAGCTGAAGGTGTGTGTGTGTGTGTGTGTGTGTGTGTGTGTGTGTGTGTGTGTGTGTGTGTGTGTATGATTGTAGAGGTCAGTGTGTGAGTCGTGATGAAGGATGGAATGTGACAGGGATCAAAACTGACAGCAAACCATAACAGTGTCTTTAACGGTGTCTTTTTCTGTTTTTTAACGTTTTACTGCCTCCAGAAATCACATTTGTAGTTTACACATTTTATTCTATAATTGCAGCTGGTATCAGTTCACCATTCATCTTTAATCTCTACAGGTTGAGTGGTCGGGGTGTCACAGATAAAGGTTGTGCTGCTTTGGCTTCAGCTCTGAGAACAAACCCCTCACACCTGAGACAACTGGATCTGTCATGGTATAAACAAGGAGACTCAGCAGTGAAGTTGCTCTCTGCTGGACTGAAGGATCCTCACTGTAAACTGGAGACACTGTGGTAAGCAGGCACATGCACACATAGACATCAAAGGGAACTTGATGCCCTCTTTCTTCCTCAAAAGAGAAAATGCCCTCTTTTCTGGGGTGCTTTTTTAAAATAAAAGATATGTATATATACCAAATCTTTTCTTTTAAAGGAAATACATTATTTGAAAATAATTTTCATATTGTATATTTTTCACATTCAAATTTTTTATTTCTGTATTTAAAGTATGGTAAATACTGGTAAAATGTACCAACAATCACATTAAGAAATAAACACCTTATGGCATAGCTACCATAAAAATAACCTGAAGTTTTTATTTAGTAGATTTCACTGACTGATTCCTCACCTTTTTATGTACAGTGACAGATGTCAAAAAACACAGGTTTTTGATCTGATCAAGGGGATATGAATGTTTTTGATTAGGCTGATGAACATAGTGCTGAAAAGACAGCAGTTTCTTCCTGAAGTCAAGGGTATTGAAAGGGAAGTGTGTCAGTACATAGCCGAAATAAGAAATCATGGCCTCCCTCCAGTAGGCCTACCTTCAGCTGGATGATGGCTCTGGTTATGGGCAGCGCAGGCATTTCTTTTTTTCGGCTACTGACACACTTGCTTGTCAGTTTCTTCGAAGCAGACATTTTTAAGACTGTCTTTTTGGCACTCTGCGATACGGTAGGCGGAAGAGACGGTCGTCAGAGAGGCGGACTCTATGCACAAAGCCCTTGACTTCTCCACAGTCCAGGTGATGTTTCGAAAATACATCCTGATACTTCTCCAGCAATGTCACAAGTTGGAGCTTGATGGAGGGGCTCACGTCACAATGGTCAATGTTGACATTTCCTAGACCAGACTTCAGCAGCCGGTCCTTCAGATCAGTGTTGTAGTCCTGTTTCCCATGAGTCACTCTAGCGGAACCAGCGTCACTCTGACAGGAACCCTGGAACAGTGTGAGGTCTTCAACTGCAACGCAAGTAGAGACATCTGCGAGCTTGCTGTTCTTTCTCAGGGTGAGTGGTTTGTCAGAGACATAGGTAATTTTCATGGGGGTGCAGCCATCTCCCCAAAGCGGCGTTACCACTCTCCCTACCATGATACCCCGAGGCACACACCTGGAGGTTGTAGGCTCCACCATAACTGTGCTCCCAGGTGACTTGGGCACATTACTTGGCAGTCTACCCCACAGCAAATACTCATGTTTGGGAAGGAGAATCACCGCCTGAGTTAGCTTCACTGTCCCTACTTTTTCTGGCACATCTTCACCCCGCCAGCTCGTGAGACTTGTCATAATTTCCAAAAACTGTTCACCGTGTGAAGACCCTCTTGTGTTGCTCGAGATAAGTGTCCAATAATTGTTCTCTTTTTTCAGCTGATGCAGCACACATTTCATAATGTTGGTGCCTACTATTATGTCGTCTTTCTGACCAGCGACCACCAGGACTGGGACCATGCACTTCACCCCATACAAACTTAGTTCCATGTCATACATGCACTTGGGGCTCACCTGTACTCCTCCACAGCCAACCAGGGTGATGCTCTGTGGAAGTTCTTGCTGTTGGGACAAGACGCTATCTGATAGCAGTCTCTGCTCTGCCTCTTCACTTATCGTGCAGGTCATTGACCCAGTATCGAGGAGCCCTTGTAACTGAGCACGGCCATTAACTGTCACTGGTGTGTGAAATAACTCGCTGAACGTTTTGACTGTGTGAATGTTCTGAACAATTACGGTGCAATTATCGGACATTGCCTTACAAACATTGACATACATCTTCTTCAATTCTTCACTTTCTTCAAGGGTTGATGCTTTAACGCTCACACATCCCCTTTCAGTATGTGAGCTATCTAGTTTAAACTGGCTCCGCCTTGCTCAAGTTCAAGCTCTACTTGCACTAACTGTGACAGGGAGTTAGTTCTTGGCCGGCGCTGTTGGCATTCTCTCTTCCTTGTAACAGCCCATACAGAGGTTCGCCTGTCTACAGTGCACAGTAGTTGAGTGTTCAGCAGACTGACAGACTCTACATCTACTTTGAACAATGGCCGTTGGCCTCCTGCTTTGTGGCGCGACTGCTGCTGTCTGGGCCGTTTGCTCCAGTACACGGTTCAGCAAACCAATGAGAGACTGAATGCAAGCACCTTTGATCTGAGGAGAGGATGGGAGCGTCATTGCCTTCGGGTAGCAGGTAAGGTCTGCGGTGTTATTAGCAGTGACTGTCTCAATTGCTGATGTCTGAGCATGTACATCAATGTTCTTTGGCCGGTAAGATTTGGCTTGAGACATTGTTCTGGCCTCTCTCTGATGTTCAACAAGGTGTTCCTGAATCTCATTCGCTGTCCATTTTTCTGCTGTTCTGCACTTTAGGACACTTGCAAGTGTGGGGTAAGGACAGTGTTTCACCAGCATCATTGTAACTTCGTGAGAGGGGTCCTCAATGTTTCACCCCTGCCTTCTCAGACACTCATAAAAATCTGCTAAAGGCATCGAAGAGTAGGTTACTTCACTGAAATGTTTCATATCAAATGTAATATCAAAAACGAGCTTGGGGTTTTCAGCTGGCTGCAGCGATGGCATGCTGCGCAGGGTAACTTTGACAATGTCTCTAGCCTTTCCCATCAGTCTTGACATTATCTCTTGAGAGTACTCTTGCGGGAGGACACCCCTCTTATTCAGGTAAATGCTCATAATTTCTTCCCACTCATAAACTGTGTGTTTGTCTTTTCCGTCTCCCCTGAAGTATGGCGGCTCTTTGACATCTGTCTTCTGACTAACTTTACTCCAGTCATGTTCAAGTCAGACCGTCCATATCCTAAATTCAGGCTAGGTGTAGGAGTGGTTTGGCTATCTGCACTTCCAACAGTTCTCTGTAGCTGGCTAACAATGTTCTGTCCGATTTCGTGAGCTAATTGTGTGATGAGATTCCCTAAGTCTGCGGGACTCGCAGCTGGACTAGACACTGGAGGACGTGAGGAATGTTCATCTGTGTGCGTGTGGCTGTATGACTGTACAGGACGGCCCACTGAACTAACACTGCTCCCAATATCTGTGGCGTCCCCTACCCTACGCATGTGTGGTGCGGGGGAATATTCATCAGTGTGGAAACGGGTGGACGAGAGTACAGGTCTGCCTAGTACATCAGCACCTCTAACTGGCGTGCTCTCCTCCCAACTCATAAACCTGCCCCTCCCCAGGCTTACTACTGCAGCATCCCCAAGGCTATGTGGTGTGTGCACATCCTTGCCATCAGTCATGTTTACAAAAATTGTGATAGACTATGGTTATAATATGTGAATGACTAGTACAAAAAAAATCACAATGTAAAATAATATTTGGTGAGATGGAGGCAATTAAGAGTTACAATTTACACATTAACATTAGTCCATGTACTTGTCAATGTCCCGAAGAGGTTCCTATTCGTCACAGCAACCATCGGCGATCACTCTGGCGATGATCTGAAGCAGAGAAATCTGGGTCACGGCACCAATGTAGCCGGTACGCTCTGAACGTCACCGACTATTGCGTTGTGTTCTGGTGCATTAAAGACAGGACTCTGATATTCCTCAAGGCACTTTATTCTGTACAAATTTCAAAGAGAGCAAAAGATCAGGATTCTATCTTCGATCAGAATCAGCCTCTCTCAGTCAAGTGGAATGCAAACTCCTGAATATTTAAATCACATTCAAAAATCAGAAAATAAAATACAGATTATTTATCATGTGTATGTCATATTGCATACTATTCCTACCATTAACTATTGGCTTTTCTGAGAACATTATGCAACATAAAATAAACCATCTTCCTTTAAATAGTTACTGCATACAATAATATGCAAGAAACAAAATGTAAATGTTTTGTTCAGTGCCAGTGAACATCAATCAATACAAGAAAACTATTCAATGAACAAATATTTTAAACCTGGTATTGGGAGTACAGACCTGTACAAATTTCAAAGAGAGCAAAAGATCAGGATTCTATCTTCGATCAGAATCAGCCTAACATAAGAAATAGGACCACTGAAACATCACAAAATGATAGAATGGCGAGCGCTAGCATAAAACAACACACAAGGTTAGCTATGTTAGTAATCTCTTAAGCTCTCAAAACAACAAAGTTCTCAACTCATCTCAAATAAATGTATATGCATTCAACATAAAATACACGTACAAGTTACCATGTGCTTTTAACTAAATTCAGAACAGGTATATTTCAAATTACCATCGCACTGAAGTGAGAACGTACCGCTCTCAGTCAAGTGGAATGCAAACTGAGAAAGGAACACGAAAATTCAATATATGACCATGGTTCCAGCCTTTATCCAATTGAGGGCGCACTTACGCAACAAATAACTCTCCCAATACCTATAAACGGCCATAAAATGAATGAACAATACAACATTTTGGTGAAATAAACTTACATAACTACAAAATAGAAAATGAAAGGTTACAAAAAATATATCTCATTCTTTAATCTGTTACACTGGCATCAGAGGGGGCACACTGTGTGGCCCACCCTACTTTCCCCTGTGGAACTCATTTGCATACTGTACACAGTTAGAAGTCTTTAAAGTGTCTTTAAAGTTTATCAATGCATTTCTCACTTTCCAAACCACCATCAGAATACCCTTGGTAATATTCTAAACACATAGACACCACACATGATGGAAAAAGATTGAAATGTCATGTTCATTCATTTGTTCATTAACAGCTGAACCTGTGTAAGATTTTCCATTACAAATAGCTGAGAATACTTATTTCTCTGAATAAGTATGAAATGGATGTGTGTAGTTTACATCAGTCTTAAGGTTTCCAAACATAGTTATGAATGGATTTGGATGGATCAATGTGGTCTTTCTTTGTTTCACCCACTACTGCTGAGGTCCTGAGGATTTTTTTTATGGCAGTCACAGACCAGGTCATTAGTGATTAGTCTCTAGAAGAGTGAAGGGCAGAAACTGCATGTGGACCAATGAGAAGTCATGTCCTTCCTGGGCTTGGTACCAGAGGTCTTCTTCTTGCACTCTAAGAGGTATCTGGTTGTTTCCTAGCATCTTATTATGATGGCGTTGGACAGTCCGTTTGTGTAAGTCCACCAAGATCCAATCAAAATGTACCAAACCTTTGTCCACTGTTATGGGCAGAGAGGGGTCCGGCCATAAACCGGGCCTTGGAATGTGCTGTCCACTACATAACCATCTCAGAAAACATCCGAGTTTCACAGCATCACGTTATTAAACAATTATTTAATAAATAAACTGTATTATTCAATTATGGTTATTATTATCATCCATTAAAATGGCCGTTAAATGAATTAAAACAGTTTTTTTTTGGTTGAACAAATGCTTTATTATAACAAACTTGAAACCATTTGTTTGTTTTATTAAAATTTCAATAAAACATGTCTAATCATCTAAATTCATTAAATGATTATGATTAGATTAACAACTTATTTGTATCATTAATTTATTAAAATGTTTAAGAATAATAGAGTCCTTTTGAATTGTTTCTTTTTATTATTTAATAATATTTTATCAAGAACGGTGGTAATGAAATAAAATGTAAAAAAGTTTTATTATTTTGCAAAGTGCTGCAAAACAGAGATTTACTAAATTAAACTATGTATTAAAAATATATATTCTTAAATAATGTTTAAATTATGTATTATTATTGTTGTTATTATTATTATTTTGACAAGTACATTCTATTGGAGGCCTACGATAGTAATATGATATTTCTGTCATAATTTCTTCTAGTTAAATCAAATGTTTATTTTGACGGGTTGTAGTAAAGAACTGTTTCAGAGAAGACCTGTTTCATAGTACATTTGACAATGGTTTTTATTCAAATAGAATGATTAAAATGCTCATTATGGGTTCTCTCAGATCAGCTCTGGAAATGTTCATGTGTTCATGTCCAAATATGGTTTGTGAGATGTTAAAAACACCACTAGCATCATGCATACTAGAGTATGTAGTAGACAAAACGGAGCTGCTCTCTCCTTCTTTCATTTGTTGTTTTTATTTGTTTTATTTTAATTCTTCTTCTCTTGTTATCATTATCACAGCTTTCTTAAGATTCCGTTCATTTCTAAAGCTCATTCAGCTCAGCACTGCGCGCTCAACCCAGAATGCCCTTTGTGACATGCTGTATAAAATAGAGGCCTATCTGAAATAAAGGTTTCACTTTATTTTGATGGTCCCTTTAACACATTTTGTTGACTATAAATAACATATCACCTAAATGTCTACTAATTCTCATTAGAGTGTTAGTAGAGTATTAGTAGACTGGTAGGGTTAGGGTTAGAATAAGTTGACATGTACTTGCAAAGTTACTTATAGTCAGTAGAATGTCTGTTGGAGGACCATCACAATAAAGAGTTAGCAGACATTAAGCAGACAGTCTACTGATAATCTAATGAGAGTTAGTTGACATGTAGTTGCAAATTTACTTATAGTCAACATAATGTTCAAAAGGGACCATCAAAATAAAGTGTTACCGAAATAAATAGCTAGGGCTGTCCCTGACTAACGTTTTTTTTCTTTTCTTTTCTAGCCTAGTTCTTCATTTAAGCAGTTGTTCATGTGGTGTAATTTCAAAAAATTCCTTTCATTTCTAAAGCTCATTCTGCTCCGCACCAGGCGTTCAAACCAGAGCTCCCTTTGTGACATGCTGGATCAAATATAGGTCTATATGAAATAATTAGTTAGGGCTGCCCCTGACTAAAGTTTTTTTTCTTTTTTCTAGTAGTTGTTCATTTAAGCCGTTGTTCAAGTGGCGCTGCTGCCACCATGTCATTGTTTGTTATAGGCTATTTGCTTATTTTTTATTAAATCCCGGCAATTTGGTTGATAAAACATTGATTACAATTTATACAAAATGAATTTCTCTTTAAAGAGTGGCTTTCAACAAAACAAAACTTGTTGAAGTGTTCAAAATCATTTCTGACCCCCATGTCTTCTGACATATTATGCATCTTATGTGTCCTGTTCACTTTTCAATGTAAATTAAATTAAAAAATAACATTATAATATCTTATCTGAAACTAAATACGTGTTTTAATGGCTACAAGTATAGTAGGCTACAGTACACATAAATATCATGTCGGAGTGGGATTTGAGCGCACGTCATTTTACCTGTGAGCTGTTCATGAGTGAAGCTCCGCTTTGCTTTGCTCACATGGACTGTAGGCCACAGTCCATTGCATTACGATTGCAATAAGAATCAACATTGTGAAAAATGTGCAGTCAAATGTCCTGGTGTGTTTTGCTGTTTAAACGAGTATTATCATTGATATATTTGTTGTGCTATCGTGTTTTATTTGACTCGATTCTGTTTCTTATAAAAATGTGGTGATTTCCATCCGTCAGTCTGGTTACCGATCTTGAGTTCTCATTGAGTTCTCCATCACCAAAAAATATTCAATCAACTATCACAAACTATGCATCATTTGAAAGCTAAAACAATCAAGATTCATGTTCTTGTTTTTTCGATAAATGGGTGATTCTTCAATTGGGGGCTATTTTGCCATCTTACATTTTGATGAATGAAATTTGGTTGAATTTTGTTAGAATTATGTCAAGACAATGTTTACATGCTTTAATGTAAAGATATTATAATGGCCACGACTGAGCTTAAATATAATTAGAGTATTTTATATCTATTTGCCAACTGGCACTGCAAAACGTCATTACCATCACAACATCAAAAAGTATCATAATGCAAAGAATGTATTAAGGAGATAATTTAAACTCATTTATTTTGCAAACATTGTTAACCTTCAACAATACGTATAAAAAACTAAATGTTTCCATTCAGCGAATTACATATATTTTCTTGTTCTTACCATCAAAATGTGTTTTTCTGTGTTCATCAAACCACACTTTTGTTTAATTTCTGGAAAATTAATTTTAGATGTTTTTTCTTTGAATAGGTGGATGAGTATTTCATTAGGCTTTTCATGTAGCACCTGAAGATTGAACATAAAACAGTTTTAAATATATGTTTGCTGTAAATTAAGCAATGTGGCGGTAATGACATACTGTTCTGGTAATGACATAGTGTTTTGGTAATGACATAAATGAAAAGTGCACTGATACATAAAGCAAATTTAAAGGCTTAAATAATGACTTCTGGTGAGTGTTGTTGAAAGAAATGGACAGATGTGAGGAGATATATATATAAATATGACACAACCATCAACTTGAACATGTTTATTTCAATCATGAAGAAACCATACAATATTTTCTAGAGAATCAATTGTTACAAAGGGATAAAACAGCATAAACATCCTTCATAAACATTTCATAACTATGACTATTACCATTAGGTAAAATATTATATGTTTGGGATAAAAACCAAAAAAAGTTGCATTGGGTTAAAACTAACAATGCATAATGAAACGTGTTTGCTTTCAAACACACTCACAAAATTTTTTATGATGCTGTTCACTTTATTTAAGTAATTCATCTTGATTTAACAATTGTATCAGGTTTCTGGTTCAAATGTAATTGATGCATGTTAAACTGACTTAAAACCGTTACTCTTTGACATAACTTGATGTTTTCATTTTGAAATAACACGTTTCAATCAAGTAACCCAATCAAACAAGACTTTCACTTCCCATCATGCTTTGCAAAGGGGCTGAATTCGGAGAGTAAATGTTTAAATAAAGTGCTATTTGATGCCTTTTTAACAAGATGAGAAAATGGAGAGACTTTTTAATGCTTAATGTTTTGTTATGTTGGTATTTAAAATGTTTTGTTATGTTAGTGTTTTTGGAGGTTACCATTGTGGTGAAGTAGAGCATGTGCTTGGGATGAGGACCTGCTAATAACAATTCAAGCTATTTTAATAATAAAAAACAACTACTTTGGGCATGCCATGGATGTAACAAAACCATCTTCTGGCTAGCCAATAAGACCTTGTAAAAGGTTTTGTAAATGTTGTAAAAAATAGTATTTGACTAAATAAAAAATAATCAATTAAACTGTATTGCTTGATTTGGTTTGTTTTTAATATTCATTTTAGAATAATTAAATTGAGTAGTTTTGGACAAAATTAAGAATGTTAAACTGATTTAACTAAATGGCATTGAATTAACCTTACGTAAAAACTTAAGTTTACTGAAATAAACAATTTTAATTAAATTCAACATAACCCAATTACGTGGAACCTGTTGACATAAAAAAAAATAAGTAAAACCCACATATCATTTTTTTGAGTACATGTATTTGAACATTCAAAATGTGAATTAGAGATGATAAAGGGAGATGGATGGGATGTGGAGAGAAAGAGATACTGGGCCCTAGTTTAAATGACAGGCATAGTGTAGTCACTCAATGAGCAAAGTGTCCTGAAGATCAACTCCAGCCTTTTTTCTATAATCTCTAGACCTTGATTTCTTGGGAGCCATTCTGGTTAAAAAATAAGAAAAAAATGTTTTAGGAAGTAAGGCATCTCACTTAAGTTTCATTGTAAAATCACACTATTATGGTTCTTTAACTTAATTTATAAACACATAATATGATATAGATAGTGACACAGAACATGTCATTACCACCATCACTTGTCATTACCATCACAACAAGTTGTGTGTTGGTAATGACGTGTTGCGGTAATGACATTTTTTTTAATTTTTTTTCAGGAAAAAAGATGCTAGGTCATGGATTTGCTAACATCATTCAACAGCTAGTACAAAAAGAACTTTAAATACACATAAATCATGTGAAATATAAATATATATTTGTCAAAATATTGCTGCTACAGCATTTATGGTAATGACGCTGAATAAGTCTACTCCATGATCAGAAGGAATTCATGATTAAATTACTTACTTTTTCAGACATTAAATATCACTGTTCTTCCATGGCTGACATGTGCTCCCCTGCTAGTCTTCAATTCCATGGTTATGGCATAAACAAGTCTTACCCTCAAACAAATCCGTGTTGTAATCATAGACTGTCGCGGTAATGACAGTATTGTTGTGGACAATACTAAATTGTTAAAAATATTCACAAATTGCACAGATATGAACCAGAATTATACATCAAGTGCCTTTTTAAGTTACTGTTTAAACATATATTGTGATTTTTTAATGAACTGATAACATTTTATCACATTATCAGAGCAGATAAGTTTTAAAGTCTGGGTTGGGGACAAGGCCTGAGTAGCCAAATATTAGTGATGAAAACATTTTTAAAAATGGAAATCAAACTGATTTTAGTGTATAACATTTTTTGGTGGTGCAATAAACATTATTTGATTTAATAACTAAACTATTTATTTTAAAATATAGTATTTTTAACATGATTGTATAACCTGGGGACATAAAAGTTCCCCTAATTGAAGAATCACCCAAATACACCAGAGAGGAAAGGGTTAAATGAAATGCTAATGGACTAGCTATTTAAACATGAACAAAATAAATGCAGTTTCATCTCCTATGGTGCAGATCCGATCTCCACTCTTCGAAATACATCACACTTTTTAATCCAAAACAACGAAAAAATAGGGAAAAAAATGGTTTACTTTGTTTGCATGAGTGTTTTGAGTTAGAGTAATCAATCATGTCCATTTTCAATGAAATATTGATTCTAATCAGTATTCTGATGATCTCTCCTGTACTTTGGACTTTTGTACTGAAGTTGAGCCCTCCCTCATCTTTCTGCTTCAATCACAGGCTTTCTGGTGACTCAATATATCCAGGAAGCGCATTACAGACTTGCAGAGGTGTCAATCATTGCACCCATGGTTTTCATTGGATAAAGCCAATCAATGCCTAGCCAATGCCTTGCGAGCAAAGTTTTGATGGATGGACGTAGTAACCAATCAAAAGGCGTCATCTTGCGCAGTATATTTAAACAGCATTGGTGAATACTACTTGTGCTTACGTTTCCATTCACAGCGGCGTGCGTGTGTCAGTTTGCACCCACACCTCAGCGCAGCTTGCAGACTGTATGACAGACTGTTCTTATCAAATAAATTATTTTTTTACACTTTGTAAATTCTGTAAATAGTTGCTTTAGTTTTTCAGTAACTGTATATCCATTATAATAAGCAGTTTATTGCTTATTTATTTGAATTAAAAACTTAAATTTGAATAATGAAAATAATGAAATTAATGGTATTTTTGAAAGGAAGCCTAGACTTTTCTTGACATAAAAGAAAAGGTGATGGAGATTTTTGAGAGTATCCTCCTCAAATTTGAATCAAAACATGATCAGACATTCAGTTTTATATTTAGGTTATTTTCAGGCCTTTAACATTAAAGTCTCATCCATTTTTCCCTAAGTGAATTTCAATAAAGAATGTGAGTAACTTACATGTATATTTTAGCAGGTTTTACTCTGTTCCTATACTACTTTGAGTTATGACTATTGGGTAAAAAAATTTAAGTGTCTAGTTTAAAATAAGATTTATGAATATAGACCATAGGGTTTAAGAACTGCAGACATTATTATTTGGGTATGACATTTTCAGAAAATGATCAAACATAGGGGCGCAAGTTAAGAGCTTAAACTGAATGGAACTACCTGTGTATTAAATGATTTGAACACACACCTTCTAGCCAACCAGAAGCAAGTTTTTAGACAGACCATGGCCTAACCCTAACCACCGACTCTGCCATAGATTAAATCTCTCTTTCTGATTGTGAAGTTCCTGCTTGTTTGAGCTGTAGATTCTGAACTGAGAGATTGAAGACTGTCGTTGTTCTCCACAGGTTGAGTTATTGTGGTGTTACAGATGAAGGTTGTGCTGCTCTGGCTTCAGCTCTGAGATCAAACCCACACCTGAAAGAACTGAGTCTGTCATTGAATAAACTAAGAGACTCAGGAGTGAAGCTGCTCTCTGATGGACTGAAGGATCCTCACTGTAAACTGGAGAAACTATGGTAAGATTATATAAATGTGTCAACATTCTCATACATTTCCCTTCTATAAATAATTTAGTGGGGTCTCGAATAAACTCTGTTAACCATTCCTCTTTGTGTTCCGAGTATACATTCCGTAACAACATGCTTCTGTCCCAACGTTTATGGAGTGTGTTGTAGCCATAAAATAAATATAAAACTGAACAATAGTCAGTGAAAACATTGTAAATATTTTAGTTTTTCAATTAAATAAATGTTAAAGAGAATGAACAAATCACAGATTCCTGATTTTATTGCATTTTACAAAACATCACATTTTTCTGATTTGGGGTTGTGGGATGTCACTATTGCAGCACGCTAACTTAGAAGATGAAAAAGCTTAAATTGAGCAGCTGGAAATATTTCCATTACTTTGATTTTGTTGTGAGAAAAGATGACAAGAACATCATTGTGAAATGTAAGTGGCATTACTTCCTCTGACATTACAAGGCTTGCCCAAACACATTCCTCTGATCCTGATATACATTATACCCAACTATTATCAAAAATCTTTCTAGAAAATTAAACTATTCTCATGATTGCACATTAATTGTTTTGACAACATACATCATGAAATATCACACCTGAGTAACATCTCCATTATAGTTAAAATTATCATCAAGCTACACATGGCAATTAATTATATTATAATAGATTAATAATAGTGTCACGGAACAGAAGGGCACAGACAAGCATGTAAGTATGTGTTCTTTATTAATTGTAGAGTGGGACTGAAGTAGCGTGAACCAGGCAATGGAAATAGATGGTGACTTGTAGAAGGCTAATGGTGACTTAGCTGGTGCAGCTGGTGTGGTATCTTGCAGGTGATGGAGAACTCAATGAGTTAAGATCTGTTAAAATTTTAAAATCCTAGGAAACGTTGGAGTTCCTTGAAAATTCCAGGTTGGGGCCAGCTGTGGATGGTGTCCACCTTCCTCTGGTCCATCTGGATATCTCAGAGATCGATGATGTATCCAAGGAACTGGACAGATGGAGTGTTGATGTCATGTGGTGGCGATGTTCGACCTGGTTCTGAGAGTAGATGAGAATGTTGTCAATATAGACAATAATGAAGTGATGAAGATACTCCCGGAACACCTCATTCATGTAGCCTTGGATGACTGAAGGGGAGTTCGACAGGCCATACGGCATCACCTAATATTTGTAGTCTCCTGCCGGGGTGATGAACGCCGTCTTCCATTCTTCACCCTCGCGGATCCTAATGGGGTTGTAAACGCTCCGCAGGTCAAGCTTGGAGAAAATGCGAGCTCCACAGAGCTGTTCCAACGCAGCTGGGACCAGAGGAAGAGGATAACGATACTTGACAGTCTGGGAAATGAGGGTCCGGTAATCGATGCACGACCGCAAGCCTCCGTCCTTCTTGACCACAAAGAAGAAACTGGATGTGGCAGGGGATATCGATGGAGGGATGAAGCGTTGTTTAAGAGCCTCCTGAAATGTACTCATCCATGGCCTTCTGTTCCAGGATAGGCAGTGGGTAGATCTTACCCTTAGGTGGAGTGGCCCCAGGCAGCAGGTCAATAGCACAGTCCCATGGCCGATGAGGTGGAAGAAGGGTTTCCAACCGCTTACTGAAGACATTCTGGAATGCCCGGTACTCTGGAGGAATTTCGGTTTTAACTTCGGTTTCAGGGCTCTCAACGGAGGTGGAGTTCAACGGCAGACAGGAGGAACATGCGAGAGGATGGCAGTTCTTTCGAACAGGAGGTTCCGAAAAGCAGGCATCACTCCCTTGTAGTATCTCTCCAGAATTCCAATTGAAGGTGGGTTCATGTTGAGTCATCCAGGGGCGTCCCAGGATGATGTCGGCAGTTGAACCTTCCAGCACCATGAACAAGATTTTCTCCTCATGCAGGCAGCCAACGCAGAGCGTGACGGTGGGGGAGAAGTGACGAACACGACCACGACCCAGCAGCTTGCCGAGAATGGTGTGGATGGTTAACTCTTGTGGGCAGGGTTTCCCCTGGAGATTGAGTCTTTGGAGAAGTTGATGTGAGATGAAATTCCCAGCGGAGCCAGAGTCGAGGAGCGCTTGCGCTGGAAGGAGAAGTTTAAGGGTTATAATTTGGACAGGAGTCCGAGTAAAGGGTGCAATTTGAGGTAGACATTGAAGAGTACTCACCGCTGGGTTTGGTGGTCGTATCGGGTAGTTTGTGATCATATGCCCTTCTCCCCCACAATAGAGCACAGGCAGATAGATGTTGTGAGATGCGTACAGCTGTTTGAATGAAGCTCTCCAGGCCGACAGTGTCGTCGTAGGTGACCATCAAGTGGCTAAACATAATGAAATAGTCAAACAAAACAGGGCCTTCCTAAACCGCCTTATTGATGTGACATCCTTGCTTGGCCAGCAGGAGCTGTTATTTAGGGGACATGATGAAAGTAGTGAATCATCCAACAAGGGGAATTACAGGGAGTTCGCAGAAACATTAGCTAAATATGACTCTGTCCTGTCCACACAATTTGAGTCCTCAACTGTGTTTTCTGGTATGTCCCATACTATTCAAAATGATTTGATCTCTGCTCTTGCAGCCACCGTTTCTGATCAGATCAGACATGAAATTCAGGATGCTCCCTTTTTTGGATGGCAGGTGGATGAAACAACTGACATATCCTGCCGTGCCCAACTCTCTGTCATTGTTCGCTATGTGGATAGTGCAGGTAAAATTCAGGAGCGCTTTATTGGATTTTTTTATGTTTCGGGGGGGCGAGATGCCCAGTCCATTTTTGAAATATTAAATGAGAACATGCAGGGCTACAATTTTAAGGACAAGTTTGTGGCACAGACCTATGATGGGGCTGCTGTCATGGCTTCAGATCTCAATGGTCTGCAGGCCAAAGTGAAAGCAATAGCCCCCAGTGCAATGTTTGTGCATTGCTATGCACACCGACTGAATCTGGTGCTGTCACAGGGGGCTAAATGCTTGCCTGAGTGCAGAATTTTTTTTGCATCACTCTCTGGATTTGCCACATTTTTTTCAAAATCCACAAAGAGGACATCTTTTCTGGAGTCTGCAGGCTGTTCAAGGTTGCCCAGAAACGCTCCTACTCGATGGAATTTCACATCACGGATAGTGAGCACTGTGGCAAACAATTATGATGGCCTCCTGCAGACATTTGAGAACATCATTGCAGATACAACAATGGATGATGATACACTGGATTGTGCCAAAGGCTTTGTGAGGAAACTGGAGGATTTTGAGTTTGTGTTCATGTTGTACACATATGAACAAATCTTCTCTGAGACTGATGTGGTCTTTGATATTGTCCAGCAGAGGGCGATGGATGTTCTTTACTGCAAGAACAGAATTGAATCTCTTCTTGCATTTGTCAAAGAGAAGAGGTCAGAGGGGGCTTTCCAAGCCATTTATGCCAAAACAGCAGATCTCACATCAGACCCACGAGATGAGCCCATGAGAAAGCGCCGTCTGACCCAATTGCAGGATCCCCAAGTGCGATACAGAAATCTGTACATGGCCATCCTTAATAACATCTTGGAGCAGATTCCTCAACGTTTTTCAAATTTGGAAAGCATGCTCTTCTTAGAATTAGTCAATCCAGGGAAATTTGATGACATGAGACAGGTATTTCCAGAGGAGGCCTTCCAAAGTGTCCTGAAAAGTTATGGCCATCACTTTGATTCAGGAAGACTGAGGTCAGAACTTCAAGTCCTGTATTCAGATCAGGACTTGCAGGGTAACAGGGGAAAGCTGTGTGATTACTTGGTGTTCCTTAAAGACATGGAGTTGGACAGTGCAATGCCTCAGCTTTACAAACTGTTCTCATTAGTGGCAACAATTGGAGCTACATCTGCAGGTGTAGAAAGGAGCTTCTCCTGTTTAAAGCGACTCAAGTCCTACACCCGAAACACAATGGGCCAAGGCCGTTTAAGCAGCCTAGCTCTGCTGGCCATTGAGAGGACACTGGTCAAGTCACTTGAAAAGACTCCTAGTTGGTACGACAGGGTCACAGACCATTTTCTTGAAAAGGAACGTAGGGCAGAATTTACTTTTAAATAAATAGACAATTTTATGATGTAGGCCGAAAATGAGCTTCCCCTCTCTGACAGACCAGTAGCCCCCACTGTGTCATAATCATGTTTATTAGCTTCATGTTTTATGTGTAGAAACATCCCTCTCTTTCTGATTGTGAAGTTCCTGCTTGTCTGAGCTGTAGATCCTGAACTGAGAGACTGAAGAGTGTCATTGTTCTCTACAGGTTGAGGAAGTGTGGTGTTACTGTTGAAGGTTGTGCTGCTCTGGCTTCAGCTCTGAGATCAAACCCACACCTGAGAGAACTGCATCTGTCTGGAAATAAACTAAGAGACTCAGATGTGAAGCTGCTCTCTGATCTGAAGAATGATCCACATTATAAACTGGAGACACTTAAGTGAGTAGTGATGACTAAATTGTTTGAATTTTAATTGAAACATATTTTTTCCTTCTTGGGTTATTTTCTTGGTAATATGTATGCACTATAAACAAGTTTAATAAGAGTTTGATTCCATTTATAGTTAGAATTAATGATATTATTTCAAAACAATGCAATATTTCACTTGCATCATTTTAAACTATTCCGCTCTGACCAAAGTGCACATGTGCTGGTACATACACGGATATGCCGTGTGTTGTTCTCACAACTCCAGGAATGAACTCTGTGACACTATTCTGAAGTTTTCCCTGCACTCTGAATCGCTGCACCAGTGTCTGCTGCTTATCTTCATCCAGAGACAGTGTGAAGAACACAATGGCAGTGTTCTTTCTACTACTACTTTCTACTACTTTCATTGTCATAAATAAAACTGATCCAATGACAGAAAGAGGACAGTCATACAGGATTATGGATAAGGGTCAAGGGTCATCATTACTTTTGGTTTGGATGCAAAATCTAAATCTGAATGGCTAAAAAGATATTAAAAAATTGTAAATTGTACAGGGTTATTTTATTATCTCTGAATAATAGTGCAGATAAATTGTTTTAGTTGATAATTTGACTGTCTGTGTTTTACTTGCAGGTTTAGTTAGTCTGACCGTCTCTGGATCAGCTGATGGAGAATAAAGAGCCACTACAGACACATCACATTCAACAGAATCAACTTACGCAAACCCATAGTGATCATCACACGCTTGTGTTTGTGTAACTGTACAGAATGATCCAATCCTTCATCCAGAGTCAAACACAGAAACCTTTTGTTTCCTCTTCAGTACTGATATTTATACTGGTGCCCCATTATACATGATAATATAACCAGTTGGTTGGACAGTCTGTGTCATTTTCTTTTCAGCAATTAATTGACTTCACACAGTATTAAACACACAATATGTGTCCTTTCTATGATGTTTTATATATTGGCCTCAGTACATATTTTGTAACTTATTTTTCAATGATCTGTGATCTCAGGTACAGACCATAGACCTGAGAGAAACCATCCAGCTCAGAGGAGCTCTGACAGTGTTGAGGGAAAACAGACACTTCAAATCACATTTCACACTTTAGTTGGTGTTTCCTGTCAGGTGTAAGTTAATATGTCACATACTCATGTGTGTAGAGCGAAGACATTACTGTGTGACTTAAGATATCTGTATACATTTGTAAAGAATGTTAAATGATTTTGTTGTTTTTATAAAATAGTTGTGTTAAATTGTCATGATATTTCAGTTTGAATGTCTTTTGATTTGAGCAAATGCTCTAGTGCAGATGTCTGACAGCCCTCCAGATCTATAAATTGCATAGTCGTCTTTTTGTACTCTGGTGAAGGTGGACAGGGTCTGAAATTGTTCAGCTTATTCATGCGGACCATGTGACATCACTGTGCTTTATCACCGCTAATTTGTGTCCGGTCACAGCTGCGCGACCTGTTTCAATCTATGGGCACAGAAGCCACAATCACCAGAGGAAGATCAACGAAACACTCCCTGAAGGTTCACAACAAGGTTACAACATGTTGTGCTGGCAGCTGTTCTGAGAAACACCGAACTACAATTTTATTCGATCCCAAAGGAGTTATATCAGTGGAATAAATGGTTGGCTTCAAGCAGAAGGGACCACTGGAAGCCAAACAGCAATGCACAATATTAATAACTACTGGGACTGTCATATGCATAACATTAAAATGAGGACACTATTGAAATAAAACGTTGTGAATTCTTTGGGCTTAGTTGTCGTGTTTCAGCATGTCGTTACGGGATTGATCCACAACAAGCTCTTTACGAGTGTTAATTCTCTTCAGCTTGTTTGCATTTAGGTATTTTATTGTATTGTATTTTATTATTATGCTTGGCAATAGATCTTTTGGTAACACTTTCTCTGGTGTATGGCGATGGATTATGTACAATATATATCCACCTTATTCTCTGGGGTGCTACTGTAGAAATGCCCGGAAAAGTAAGTTGGCGTCGCAGATTTTAAGGGACAAAGCCCAGTTGGAGGTAATAAATAACGATCTCAACCAATAACAAATGTTTTTTCAAAATATAATTTTTTTTCCTCAAATCGTCTCATCTAGAATGTGCTGTTCGTTACCATGTCGGTCACAAAAATGGCGGCCTGCATAGCGGAAGTGATGTCTTCGGTACCCATGAATACAGTAGAGAAGCTGCCCATCCGCTGTTTCCATCTGATTTTATTTGAATTGTTACTCACTGTAATTAGATATACATGAAAAAGTTATTAAAGTGTTTGCCATTTTTCTATATTTAAAAAATATATACTGGGAAATTCCTGAATAAAGTTCAGGAACATAATTTAACAGATTTCTTGAAGTGCACAAGACATGAACATGAGCAAGAATGTCACACTTCACTGTTACGTCCCTCTTTAGTCTAGGGGTATAAGCGGATGCAACAAATAATACAACGTTTAAAGAGCGTTGATCTGAGCCCTGCCACAGCACCACAAGCAACTGAACTACTGTAAAGAGTTTTATTTTACAGCTCATGGAACAAACAAGGTATTGTAATAAAAAAATAGAGAAAAAACAGAAGCACTAACTTCAGGAGAGAGCAAGGCCAACATAACAAACAAAAAGCAATCTTACTGGGGAATTTAAACCTCTAACTAAACTATCAAAGAATAGAAAAGAAAAGAACATATTTATACTCTGTTCTCTCCTGTTTTGAGGCTAGGAAGGGAGCTAGAGTTCAACAAAAATGGCACCCACCTCCCTACAGCTTCCAAATAAACAAACAACCATTAAAGTAACTAATAAGCTTGATGTCAGCAGCAGTAATGCCAACAAAAAGATAAAAGTAAAACGATAAAGATAAAGAAAGAAGGATAGAAGGAAGCTGCCAGGATAAATATTGGAGACATGAGTGATATATGTGAGTTTTTTGAGAAATGTACATGTTTCCATTGGGCGTATTTTCAATTCGCAATTTCAATTTGCGCAATTTAAAGGGTAATGGAAACGCGGCTACTCACAACAGTCAACTAAAAATGATACAAATCCCACAGTTGAATATTAAGCAGGTATCATGTTCAACGACAAGCTATTACACCACTGCAGCAACAGGCTGGGCAGGACAAGATCACGCTCTGGAGAAAGCTCTTGGGGGAACGGTTCTCACACTTTGGCAGTTTCTTCTCTGCTTGTGACTGGTAAGCAGGTGCAGCTGGGGGATATCAGCATGGTCAGACAAGTGAGTAAATGATGACACAATTTTCATTTTTGGGTGAACTATCCCTTTAATTGTTTCTATATCTTAGCGTGCACTTATTTTTGCATGTTTTGTATTGCCGTGCCTATATGCATAAGTGACACAGACTGCGGGTAGTAACATTCTTTAAATTAATTTACCCACTCTCCCCCTACACTAGTTACTAAAGTAAAGGGGACCTATTATGCAAAATTCACTTTTACATGGTGTTTGAACATAAATGTGTGTCGTCAGTGTGTGTACACAACCACACTATAATGGTGGAAATTGTGTTTTTTTGGTTTCAATCTTTCTTTACCAATAATCACATCTTTGAAACATTTCAATCATGGCCCTAGAGGTCTGTGTGAAATTTGAAAGTAATGAGTTTTACACCCTGTGGTCCCATGGTTTTTCACACACAGATGCAATATTCAGATAATTTGTTAGATCTCCTCATTCTGAAAAACGTTGCCTCAAGAACCACTGCTGTCAATCAAATAGTTTGTTAAATATTCACGGTTATTTAAAAACCTACTTTTGCGAACTAGCCCTACTTTTTTTGATCAACCTCAATAAAACCAATGCCGTACAATTCTCTGAACTCTCTAGGTCAATAATTATTAAAAAACCTTTTGGTTAGCTATAACAGGGTTATTTAGATAAAGGGCGTGGCCAAGTAAACCCAAAAGCCTATAAATCCTAAACGAAAAAACTTCACAAATTTTGGTGAGCACATGCGAAATATGATTCTAAACTAGCATGCAAACTTTTATGGAGATCAAACCATAGGTGGCGCTATAACTGTTGAAAACCTTTAAAACATATATTTCCTTAGTAAATTGCCTGTTTGGCTGTAAATGGTCTTTTCCGTCTATGATCTAGGTGGTTACAGGCTTGCTAAATAAAACATAATATATTTTTATGCAAGTACTTAAAGGCCTTAAAGGGATAGTTCACCCAAAAATGAAAATTCTGTCATCATTTACTCACCCTCAAGTTGTTTCAAACCTGTATGAGTATCTTTGTTCTGAGAGAGCAACCACTGACTACTATAGTATTGTTTTCCCTACTATGGTAGTCAATGGTTGCTCTCTCTGCTTGGTTACAAACCATCTTCAAAATATCTTCTTTTGTGTTCAGCAGAACAAAGAAACACATACAAGTTTGAAACAACTTGAGGGTGAGTAAATTATGACAGAATTTTCATTTTTGGGTGAACAATCCCTTTAAACCGCTTAATCCTGATAATTACTGCTTGCAACGTTATTGTTTTTATTAAAGGGGTGGTAAAACACATTCTTTTGAAGGCTTGACTGTGTTTGTGGGGTGCACTGTAACATGTGTTCATGCTTCGTTTAAAAAAAAATTGCCTTATTTTTCATATATTTGACCTTTATTCTACACTGCTCTGTCCCTCCTTGTAAAACGGTCTGATGCTTTCCGGGTTGTATGAAGCCAGTCCCTCAAAAATACGCAGTGGGCTCTGATTGGTTAGCTGGCCCAGTGTGTTGTGATTCGCTAAACGCCTAGTGCGTATGTCGGAAACGTCACGCCCCTTACCGGAGGCTGTGCTTTGAGAAACAACGGCGTCAATAAAACCATGAGCCCGAATCAGACCCAGAACAGTTGAGTGAAGATGATCGAGCAGAACCTGTTCAGTCCTAAGAGTAAAGACTGCGGATCTATAGTGATCGCTACTGAATAGCACTTTAACTTTTGTATTTTTAGAACGATTATAGCCAAATATCTGTCGCAAGAACTAACCCAAAACGAACACTAAGCACTGGCTTTAACTAGTAAGTTAGCCAAATCACACACAGAACCATGTTTAGCAAGCCTGTATATTAACAATACATAAAAGCTCTAATCAAAGAATCATTTACACTAATGTCAGGTTCGCTGTTGAGATTTTAACGTTAGTGTTTGTAACGTTAGGTGTTCGTCGGATAACGTTAAGTATGAATGAGCATTTAACAGACTGGTTTGCAGAACAGCGCTGTCATCTGTTTACTTCCTTGCTACAACCTATTACAGGAAAACACATCGATGAAAAATAAATCAGACTTACAGGTTGTGGCCCGTGAACAGCTTCTGTTTGTAAATCCAGCTTTCAGGACAAGCCGTGGTGCATATCCTGTATTGAACTCGCGAAGTTTGTGGAAGTTTGTGTTGTCCTCCGTGAAATGTGCAGCGCGCGCGTCGTGCATCCACGCACCGGCAGTGTTTTTTTCACGCAGCTGACGTTGTGCAAATCCGGTGTTGAACTCGCGAACATTGTGAAAGTTTCCCTCCGTGAGATGTGCTGCAGGAGCCCTGCGCGCGCCTGATTCCCCGCTGACTCAAACACACGTGCATATAACATGCTGTATGTTAAACGCTCTGCAACGCACCCCCGTCCCTATGAAGGCTGAACAGAGCAAGTACCCCAGACCTGCAATCCGGATGAATATAACAGCGTTTCCTTGGCATCGCGGCAACACCACTCCAGCCTACTATACCACAACAGCGCCGCGATACAAAATGGCCTCACCCCCCCTTATTTAATATTCTCGGAGGAGGGGTTTATGTAAATATTGAGCCTGGTGATGTCACCAACCCTGGAGGAATGTGTGTAGTCGCCTGCTGGCCGTTTGCTGTAGTTCTTAGAAACTGATTTCTTTAAAAGCAAATATCTCCCTTTGCTTTAAACTTTGAACGTTGTAACTTTGCAGATGTTGTTTATGCTCAAGCAGCAACATTACACGCTAGCTAAAGTTAGAATAGTGAAATCGTGGTTTACCATCCCTTTAACATTTTACTTGACATGTGTAAATACTCTAATCTCCAGATCCAAAATAATCTTATTTATTAATGAGATTAAAAATCTCATGAAGCCCTCAAATTATTACTGATCTAAACTAGTGAGGTACTAGTCTCTCGCCCATAACCAAACTGTTTATGAACTGGATCTGCTGGTTTTCTCTTAAAACAGGTTTGCTAACTTTTGCCTCCAGAAGTTTTACTGTGTGCCATTTTACACCGGGACGTGATGAGATACTTTACCTCAGAAAAACCGAGCGCCAAAGTGTTTAATAGTAATATTTCTAGTTGCCTCTACAGGAATTTACGTTGTGGGGAAACACTTGATGAGAAACCAAGAACATGTCAGGAACCTGTAAACTAAGAGTTTAATCAAGCTGAACATTAGACAGGTGAGCTGCTTTACTTCCTCATTAACCTAAGAAACCATGAAATACTTTATCAAGTATTTAAAAACTTAAACAATAAATATGTTGTAAATATAAACATGATAATACATGACTTGATTTTAAAACTGAAAGGCATTGCAGAACATCTGTCCCAACATGCTGAAGGGGAAGATTGATCCCCTCTTGTAATCAACATTACTATCAAACATTACTTGTAATCATAACAACCTTCTACAAGCCACGACTAAAAAACAAGGTAAACAACAAATGACATGTAGTTTACATATTTGAATTACTAAAAGTACAGTAGACGAGGGAGGTTGTAAATTTTTGGCTACATGTCTCAAAATTTGATATATTTCATATAATGTCTTTGTAAATGAATGTGAGCTTGACATTGTCAAGTACAAAGAGTGCTGTTGTTAAAACCTCTCAGGGTGAGAGTAACATCAGAAGCTTCATCGGGACCCATCATACAGGCATATGGCTTCTCATACCACTGCTATGCTGATGACACACAGCTCTACCTCTCATTCCAACCAGATGATCCCACAGTCGCTGTATCTCCAGATTAGTATCTCCAGCTGTCTGGCGGACATCTCTGTATGGATGAGAGAACATCACCTGCAGCTCAACCTGGTAAAGAGTTTCTTGTCTTCCCTGCCAGTCCCACCATACAACACGACTTCACCATCCAGTTAGGTACATCCTTGATTTCCCCATCAAAGTCAGTCAGAAATCTTGGAGTAACATTTGATGACCAGTTGTCCTTCAAAGAACACATTTCTAAGACAGCTCGCTCATGCGGTTTGCGCTCCACAACATCAGGAAGATCAGACCATACCTAACAGAGCACGCAACACAGCTTCTTGTCCAGGCCCTGGTTATTTTTAGACTTGGCTACTGCAATGCGCTTCTGGCTGGACTTCCATCTTGTGCGATCCAAACACTTCGAATGATCCAGAATGCAGTGGCACGTCTGGTCTTCAACGAGCCCAAAAGGACCCACGTCACACCTCTCTTCATCTCTCTGCACTGGCTACCACTCGCTGCTCGCATCAAGTTTAAGGCGCTGATGCTTGCCTACAGAGCCACCACGCGCTCAGCTCCTGCATACTTTGACTCGATTCTACGAGTCTACACCCCCACGGCTTGTGGTACCATCACAGAGAGGCAGAAAATCCCTTTCCAGAACATTTTCATTCAACGTTCCCAGCTGGTGGAACGATCTTCCCACCGCCATCTGAAACGCAGAATCATTGGCATTCAAAAGTCAACTAAAAACGAATCTCTTCCGTGAGCACTTAACCTCATAAAAACAAAAAACAAAACAAAAAAATAAACTTTATTTTCCTCTTTCTTACCTTTTTCCCACCCTACTCTAGCCTGTGCTACACTGAGCAATGTACACGGACTCAGTATTTCAGGCACTTGTTGCGCTGACTCGACTCTTCATGACCGTTCCATGAATTCCCCTTTTGCCTGTCTCTCCTGTCTTGTTTGCCTGTTTGTTAATAATTACTGATTATGAAATGTATGGGTTTTTCTGATCAGACTGAACCGTACAGCTCATGAAGACTGAATGAATCATGGACGACACACACACATTCAGAGATAGAGATGTTGCTCCAGGATGCAGGTACTTCAATCTTCATATGATCTTAATGTTATAGAAGACACATTTTCTGCTCATAACAGGGTGTTATGTGTGTTTGCCAGGGCTGGTATAGTGATCTGTTTTCGTATTCTGGTGCCGGATATACAGTATTTGGAGCCACTCAGGGTCTTTAAACACTGTCCAAAGACATACAGCTAGATGATATAGGACAGTCTCATCACTCTTTAACATACTATCTTATGCTTTTTTGATAGACAACCTTCTCATGTGTTTTTTTTTTCATATATCCTCCAAATGTATTCTTGTCTCTACCCTGTCGTCTCTACTCTGTTGTATGTATTCTATTATAGTCAATTTAAGGGTGGCAGATCAATTTCACCAGAGCCCAGCTGTGTGTCCATGAAGAGTGACGCGTCTATGGTGGAGCCAGTGAAATTTGAGGGAAAACGCACATCAACTGATCTGAGGTACAACATTTCTGTTTAGACAGCAACGTTGGCCGTAACGCATTACTTAGTAATGCATTACTGTAATTTGATTTCTTTTTTAGTAACAGAGTAATTTAACGCGTTATATTTTCCAAAAGAGTAATTAGAGTATTGATCCAAGCCCAGGTCACTACACGTTACAGCTGCGTTACATCTGACAGAAAGCTGTGTTTTTCATCTAGGCTGTAAAAAAGAGAAATAGCTTATTTCAAAGTAAGTCTCAGGTCTCTGATTTGGGATAATAAAATAATTTAAAATAATAAATAGCCTAACCATTGCCTTACCTAAATGCAGCAAAACATATTTCAGTCAGGACCACTTTGAGAATGAAATTTATTGACAATCTTTGATTTGGCGAAAGGCTTAGGCTCAAAGATGCTTGAGCTGCTATACTAAACAGCTTGAGATACATCCTTGAAACATAATCCCCCAGCCTTCATAATAACCAAAAGTTTCTTAGCACATATTACAGAAAGAGATACAATGATAACAATAGAGTTCTACACAGAATCCGATACTCGATAATGAAGATACTAGGAGGTGAAGGGGTGGAGGTGGGTGTAAATGTCTGTGCGACAGACTGAGGAACATGATTTTGAATGAGCTTAAATACTATAGTTGATTAGAGTAGGTGGAGTAACAAATCAGCTGAGCGTCAGCTGACATCATTTAGCGATCAGTGGTCTGCCTGAACTACGCTTGAATTCCATTCGATCACTCAAGCTCCATGTGTTTTCTTCTAGTTCTGAATGAAATTATCGCCTAGAAAGCGTGCAAAAACGTGCTCGCTTTTATACTTACTAAACTGTCACTCATCTTAATTCACAAAGTTCTGCTAATCTATTAAGCCAACTGTATGATGAATATCTTATTTAGCCTATTTGTCTATATTTTTGTGTTTCAAATTAAATTATAACGAGAGGATTTGAGTGAACAGATCTCAGCACTGGACAAAACTCAGGCGTTTGAACCTAAAATCTCTACATAAAACAATTATTAGATTTTTTTTCTCTTTTTTCCATATTCTGCTGTCTACTCTATTATATTACCTCTATTCTATTATAGTCAATGTGAGAGTGACAGATCAATCTCACCGGAGCCCAGCTGTGTGTCCATGAAGAGTGACGCATCTATGATGGAGCCAGTGAAATTTGAGGGAAGACACACATCAACTGATCTGAGGTACAACATTTCATAGATATATGATAAATGGTAAATGGTAAATGGACTGCATTTATATAGAGCTTTTAACAGACCTACGGCCATCCAAAGCGCTTTACATTCGTCTCACATTCACCCACCGACGGCGGTGTCAGCCATGCACTGCGCCATTCAGCTCGTCGGGAGCAGCTGAAGTTAGGTGTATTGCTCATGGACACCTCGGCACTTGGTCAGGTGGAACCGGGGATCGAACCACCAACCTTCCGGTTTGTAGACAACCTACATGAACCACTGAGCCACTGCCGCCCCGTATATAGACAGACAGACAGACAGACAGACATGTAGATGGATAAAAGAGGATCTTCTTCATTTATTTTACCAGAAAAACAAGTCGAAATTACCATTTTTGCCATGGTCCTTGTTACAAACTTAGTGTTGGTCAAAACTCACAAAGGCGAAGGAGAACTTAGAAAAGGGACTTTAATGACAAAGACTCAAACACCAGTAGACGTCGATGGACAGACACTGAGGGAGAACTGAAGACTAAATACCCAGGGTCAATGAGGTAATTAACAAAACACAGCTGGGACAAATTAACTTATGAGGGTGACCAGGAACACAGGAGTGGTGGGAAAACTAGACCAAAGGAACATGTGACAAGAGCAAAAACACAACTGAAACAGACAAGACATGTAACATTAGCTCCCCCTCCCGGTAGGCGCCTCCTCGCGCCATAAACAGTCCAACTGAGGAGGGTGGGAGAGGGCTCTGGAGGAGGGCGTGAGAAAAAAAAACAGTCCAAAGGAAAGTAACACTGTTCATGGAGGAGTGGATGGTGGGAGGAGCCAGTGAGGAGCCTGAAGCAGGAGCCAGATGGCACAGAGACCAGCCAGGATGAGGCCCCAGGGCGTAATCGGAGGCGGGAGGAGCCATGGAGTGGACGATGGAACACTGCCTGGAGACGACCGTCGACGAAGCCACCAGCGATGATGGAGCCACTGGAGGAGCTGCTGAGTCGATGAACCCACACAAGACCGGAGGCCCAGGAGACAGAGGTGGAGCCGTGGCGACAAGCGACCGAGGTGGAGCCAGAAAACCGCAGGACAGAGGCTGAGCCGGTGCGAACGAGGACAAAGGTGGAGCCACATGAAGCCGAAGGTGAAGGCAGGGCGAAGACTGACCAAGGCGGAGCCGGAGAGACGAGGGAGCCCTGGGAAGCCGTATGGCCGAAGGTGTCCGGTGGAGCTGAGGGAGGGAGGAGTCATGGCATAGCTGAGGTGTCGACGGGCCGTGGTGGAATGTAGGGTGATGAGACTGGCAGTGATGACAGGGGATCCTCTGAGTCAGATTGAACTACTGGACTGAAGACCCGAGGCGAGTACACACTGCATGTGGGAGGAGCAGAGGGGATGAAGGAAAGCAGTGTAGGTATGGCTGAAGAGCTGGTAAGACAGAGGAGGAGGAAGAGGGAGAGTGGGTGGGAGTTCTGAAGACACTGGAGAAACTTGGAACGCTAGAGAAACAGGGGATGCTGGAGCTACAGGAGGCACTGGAGATACAGGGAGACTGGGTATAACCTCTCCAAAAAAGTCAATAAGATCCACATCAAAAATGTCCTTCAGTTCCTTGAGGTAACCGCCAGAGGTCCTCATATCTACCAACGCGGTGGGGTGGTGGGCGGGCTCCTTTCCCAGCCCTCTAGCTCCACGAGGACCCCCTCCACGACACACAGTGTTGCCGGCTCTCGCACCTGGTCAGACGCTTGCTGTGGTCTGGCTCTGGGGTGATGACTCCTTTCAACCCCTGCCTGGGTTCGGGCTCGTCTTTCGCGGCAGGCCATAGGGAGGTCCATAATGGGAGGGAAAAGAAAAGAAAAAAGGGTCAAACGCCACAAAAAACTGTTTTGAGTCCATAAATCTGTTACAAACTTAGTGTTGATCAAAACTCACGAAAGCGAAGGAGAACTTGGAACACAAAATTTAATGACAAAGACTCTCAGGAAACACTCAAACACCAGTTTACATAGATGTCGACGGACATTAATAAGGTAATTAACAAAACACAGCTGGGACAAATGAACGGATGAGGGTGACCATGGGAACACAGGAGTGGCGGGAAAACTAGAACAAAGGAACATGTGACAGGAGCAAAAACACAACTGAAACAGACTAGACATGTAACAGTCCCCTGGTTGAGGTGACACAGAATGACTATATGAATTCTTGTCTCTGTTTTCTCTACTCAATTGTATTGTCTCTGTTCTGTCCATGTTTGTCCATAATTAGTGAACAGTCTATGGACACCCCAGGAAGATTTAGAGGAAGACACATGTCATCTAATATGAGGTACAACATTTCTGTCTAGACATAGTTATTTTACTACCTCTTTTACTTCTTTATGTTGCAGTGTAATAATTTATTCTTTCAGGTGTGATTCTCAACTGGTCCAAAGAAGATTCAAATCAAATCTGCTGAAGAAGTTTCAGTGTCTGTATGAAGGAACAGCAAAGCAGGGAAACCCAACACTCCTGAATGAGATCTACACAGAGCTCTACATCACAGAGAGTGAAAGTGGAGAGATCAATAATGAGCATGAGGTGAGACAGATTGAGACACAATCCAGGAGAGCAGCAACAGAGGACACACCAATCAAATGCAATGACATCTTTAGACCTTTACCTGGACAAAACAAACCCATCAGAACTGTGCTCACAAAGGGAGTCGCTGGCATTGGAAAAACAGTCTCTGTGCAGAAGTTCATTGTGGACTGGACTGAAGGGAAAGAGAATCAGGACGTCCAGCTCATATTTCCACTTCCTTTCAGAGAGCTCAACTTGATGAAGGACAAAACACTCAGTCTTTCAGATCTTCTTCATGTCTTTTTCCCTGAAACAACAGAAATGGAAATATTCAGTGAAGAATATAAAGTGTTGTTCATCTTTGATGGTCTGGATGAGTGTTGTCTGTCTCTGAACTTTGAGAGCAAAGTGAAACTGTGTAATATATCTGAATCAGCCTCAGTGGACATGCTGCTGATGAACCTCATTGAGGGGAATCTGCTTCCCTCTGCTCTCATCACCTCCAGACCAGCAGCAGCTGATCTCGTCCCCTCTGAGTGTGTCCATCGAGTGACAGAGGTACGAGGCTTCAGTGACCCACAGAAGGAGGAATACTTCAAGAAGAGAATCAGTGATCAGAGTCTTGCCAATACAATCCTCACACACCTGTAGTCATCAAGGAGCCTCCACATCATGTGCCACATCCCAGTTTTCTGCTGGATCTCAGCCACTGTTCTAGAGAAGATGTTGAGGGAAGCAGAGACTGGAGAGATTCCCAAGACTCTCACTCAGATGTGCACACACTTCCTGATCCTTCAGACCAACATCAAACATGAGAAGGACTGTGAGAAGAATGTGAAAGATCAAGACATGATTCTCAAACTGGGGAAACTGGCTTTCCAGCAGCTTGTGAAAGGCAACCTGATCTTCTATGAGGAAGACCTAAAAGAGTGTGGCATTGATGTGACAGAAGCATCAGTGTACTCAGGATTGTGCACTCAGATCTTCAGAGAGGAGTTAGGCTTTTATCAGGGGAAAGTCTTCTGCTTTGTTCATCTGAGCATCCAGGAGCATCTAGCAGCTCTATATGCACACATCTCCTGCACAAACGAGAGCAGAAATGTATTGGATCAAACCAAACAAAGTCTGTTATCTAACATTTTAAATCAGAAGAAATGTGTGTCATTATCTGAGCTGCATCAGAGAGCTGTGGATGAGGCTTTACAGAGTAAGAATGGACATCTGGACCTTTTCCTGCATTTCCTTCTGGGTCTCTCATTAGAGTCCAATCAGACTCTCTTACGAGAACTACTGACACAGACAGGAAGATGCTTCTACAACAGAGAGGAAACAGTTCAGCATATCAAACAGAAGATCAGTGAGAATCGCTCTCCAGAGAGATCCATCAATCTGTTCCACTGTCTGAATGAACTGGGTGATGATTCACTGATGCAGGAGATCCAACGTTATCTGACATCTGGAAAAATAGGAGGAACCAAACTCTCCTCTTCACAGTGGTCAGCTCTGCTTTATGTGTTATCAGAGCAGAAGATGGATGACTTTGATCTAAATCAGTTTATTGGAGCACAAATCACAGCCAATGAAGTTCTTCAGAAGCTGCTGCCTGTGGTTAAAGAGTCAGATCAGTTCAGTAAGTCACACTGACAACAATCACTACAATGATAAAACATGATGATATTTATGATTTTAGCAGGTGCTTTCGTACCAACGCAACAAAAGTGGTGCATTTTCTGGTTACTAAAGCAGTGAGGAGGTGTGTGTGAGGAGGTGTGTGTGTGTGTGTGTGTGTGTGTGTGTGTGTGTGTGTGTGTGTGTGTGTGTGTGTGTGTGTGTGTGATTGTGTATGTGGATGATTGTAGAGGTCAGTGTGTGAGTCGTGATGAAGTATTGAATGTGACGGGGATCAAAACTGACAAAACAAACCACAACAGTGTCTTTAACTGTCTTTTTCTATTTTTTAATGTTTTACTGCCTCTAGAAATCACATTTGTAGTTTACACATTTTATTCTATAATTGCAGCTGGTATCAGTTCACCATACATCTTTAATCACTACAGGTTGAGTGATTGTGGTGTCACAGATAAATGTTGTGCTGCTCTGCCTTCAGCTCTGAGATCAAACTCCTCACACCTGAGAGAACTGGATCTGTCACGGAATAAACTTAGAGACTCCGGAGTGAAGCTGCTCTCTGATGGACTGAAGGATCCTCACTGTAAACTGGCGAAACTGTGGTAAGCAGGCACGTGCACACATAGAAATCAAAGGGGGCTTGAGCACCTGCCCTTTTACTTTCTCAAAAGAGAAAGTGTCCTTTTTTCTGGGGTGCTTTTTAAAATAAATGAATACATGTATATAAAGATATCAAGATGTATCTTTTAGAAAAAGGCTTTTTTGAAGACCAAATCTTGTCTTTTAAAGGAAATACATTATTTAAGATAATTTTCATATTGCATATTTTTCATGTTTAATTTTTTTAATTTCTGAATTTAAAGTATGGTAAATACTTGTAAAATGTACAGACAATCAGGTTTGTTCTGCATTACCTATCTGATCAAGGAGATATGAATGTTTTTTTCTTAGGCCGATCACATAGCGCTGAAAAGACAGCAGTTTCTTCCTGAAGTAGAGGATGTTGAAAGGCAAGTGTGTCAGTACGTAGCCGAAATAAGAAATCATGGCCTTGCTCCAGTAGGCCTACCTTCAGCTGGGTGATGACTCTGGTTATGGGCAGCACCGTCATTTATTTTTTCGGCTAC
Source organism: Gobio occitaniae (assembly GCA_033150135.1). NCBI lineage: Eukaryota > Metazoa > Chordata > Actinopteri > Cypriniformes > Gobionidae > Gobio > Gobio occitaniae. The sequence goes on from JARQWZ010002093.1 coordinate 262,174, forward strand.
TGACACACTTGCCTGTCGGCTATTATTAACACTGACTTTTGG
>JARQWZ010002094.1:0-67500 GCA_033150135.1 Gobio occitaniae
GAAACCAGTACTTTTACACTTTTACTTGAGTAAAAAGCTTGAGTTGATACTTCAACTTCTACAGAAGTCTTTTTAAACCCTAGTATCTATACTTCTACTTGAGTAATGAATGTGAATACTTTTGACACCTCTGATAGTAATGTGTTTTAGACGGTTGTAACAATGCATATAACTTAACTTAACATAACTTAAATGAGCTCCTGCAACTGCAATAGTAAGGCGAGATTTCAAAATAAGAGTCTCTGTGTATTTCGAGATTGTTTATAATTAAAAGTCACACATTATATATTTGTTTTTGCTTACACAATACACTGTATTTAATTTCATTCCCATTTAATTCATAGTCAGGAGGAAAGACCAGTATTTGACACATATTCAATAAAGTATCAGGGTTATAATAGTGAACTAAAACCATTAAAAAAATCTTCATTACTTTAAATTAAATAAATGTTAACTGAAATTTAAAAAATAAATAAACAAACTAATTTGAAGCTTTAGCTTAAGCTGATATGGCCTACTGACTAAAACAGAAATACAAAGTTATAAAAACCATATAGATGTTTTTAAAAAACAAACTAAAAAGTGAATTGAGCTCTTTCGTGTATTTTTAATGTAAAAAAAAAAAAAAGTCAAAATGTCAGTTCAAGTGACAGTCGGTTATGTAATGCTTAAATGCTTAATGTTTTAAAATTTAACTAAACTCATTAGATTTTAGGAGACTAAAACTAGACTAAAACTAAAAACAGGTGACTAAAATATGACAAACTAAATGGCATTTTAGTCAAAAGACTATGACTAAAACTAAATCAAAATTTGCTGTCAAAATGAACACTAAAATGAATGCACAGTTCATATGTAATTCAATAGGGTGCTCGTGTAAGAAAGTAGCAATGGCTGGGACAGACTTTCAACTTTAAAATACGCAGTCAAAGGAGAACCTAACAAACCTGGATCATGTTAAATTGTCAACAGTAAAATCCAGATAACAGAGTAATCCATGTATGATAAAACTAGTGTTTGAGGGCGGGGCAAAGCAGACGTTGTTCACGGGCAGCCAATGAAGGCATGTAAATCTGTTACAAACCTACGTAGGTTTGTGCAGGAAGTAAAACTGGAATTACTGACCACTTGGTCTTTGAATTCACAAACAGCTATTTTACACACTGCATGACAGGTGATATGCAACTAAATGCTCAATAAGGGCAATTGTTAAAGCACAAGAATGCTCTTACCTCGAGTCTTTGTACGATCTCTCTAATGTCTTCTCCACAGTTGTCGTGCGCGGAAAACATCACACACTCTCCGCGTTCATAGAAGATCTTGATGCTCATGACGCCGGAAGACCAACCGATGACATCCCGACAGGAGCAGTTAAAAATCACATTCTTGGACTCCTCCTCGATCAGCACGATGAACTCGTTGGAAATCCCCAGCAGGCACTCCACGTCCTTCGACTGTCCGAAATCTCGGGCCACCACGCTCCAGGTGACGGCCCCCACGCTGTGGAGATGGGCGTCCTTCCGCGGCTTCACGCGCTCCTTCTTCTTGGCCCCCAGCGTGATGAAGCTGAACTTCACCGCAGAGTCCACCGTCGTCGTGCTCACGAAGTTCTCCGCGAGGTCCTTGAGATACTCCTGCCGCGTGCGGGTCGCCATGGCACGAAACTTCTCGGATTTGTGCGCCGCATTTTCCCCGTTGATCACCTTGGCCAACAGGAAGTCCCTGAAGACGGCTGACTTGGGAAAGGTCACGCCTTTAGGAATGGGAGGGCCGAACGGAGGCACGTCTTTCGATCTGGATACTGCAACACTGCAAAGAGAGATTGGAGTGTCTGGTGTAGCGAATGCAATCAAACATGACCATATTGCACAAGATGCGCTTCACAGATGCAAAAACATTTAGCAAAAATCTGCCATTTTTATCTTCCATGGAACATTAAGGAGAAATTCATGCAGATCTTTCACAATGAAAGCAGAAGTGATCATGGACTGACTCAAAACAAGCACCATTGAAGTAGTCCATATGAAAAGTCATACAACAGATTTTTGTGATGAACTGATTGAAATATATATAGTTATTTATTAAAAACACATGGGCAAATTCTTTTCTTTTTTTTACTTATATGCTGCACGTTTTTTTATGCTGCAAGCCAGTGTTAATTTTGACAGCAAATTTTTATTTAGTTTTAGTCATCTGAATTGTTTTTAGTTTTAGTCTAGTTTTAGTCTCCTAAAATCTAATGAGTTTAGTTCAATTGTAATACATTAAGCATTTAAGCATTACATAACTGACTGTCACTTGAACTGACATTGACATCATTTTGTTTTTGACATTAAAAATACACAAAAGAGCTCAATTCACTTTTTAGTTTGTTTTTTAAAAACATCTATATAGTTTTTATAACTTTGTATTTCTGTTTTAGTCAGTAGGCCATGTCAGGTTAAGCTAAAGCTTCAAACAAGTTTGTTTATTTATTTTTTAAATTTCAGTTAACATTTATTTAATTTAAAGTAATGAAGATTTTTTTAATGGTTTTAGTCAACTATTATAACCCTGATACTTTATTGAATATGTGTCAAATACTGGTCTTTCCTCCTGACTATGAATTAAATGGGAATGAAATTAAATACAGTGTATTGTGTAAGCAAAAACGAATATATAATGTGTGACTTTTAATGATAAACAAGCTCGAAATACACAGAGACTCTTATTTTGAAAGGCATGCGCTTTACTATTGCAGTTGCAGGAGCTCATTTAAGTTCAGGAGATAAAATATGCATTGTTACAACCGTCTAAAACACATTACTATATAAACATGGTAAAGTAAACATTGTCATTATTCATCAGCATTAGTTCATAAACAGTTGCGTGGCATAAATGTGTGTTATTCATTGATTGAGCCGTTCTGGAGCTCTGGATTGGGGATGCGTGAGCCTGTAGAGCAACAGAGCCGTGTTTTCCAGCGGTTAGATCAGCATCTGTTACACAGGACATCAGTTCTGACTGGATCTCTTCCCTAATCGTCCCTCCCTCACATTTTCATCTCGTTTTTACCCGTTGACGAAAATGACAGTTGATTTTCGTCATAGTTTTTGTCATCCAACACTAGTTTTTATTTAGTTATCGTCTCATTTTCATCAGTGAAAAAAGGTTGTTGACGAAAATTATGACTAAAATTATTCGTCAACGAAATTAACACTGCTGCAAGCTTTTATTTTATATTCAGTTATATTAGATTCAGTTTTCATTTTATTTTTAAGTTAAAGGAACACCCCACTGATTTTGAAAATAGGCTCATTTTCCGTCTCCTCAAGAGTTAAACAGTTGAGTTTTACCGTTTTTGACTCCATTCAGCCGATCTCCAGGTCTGGCGGTAGCACTTTTAGCATAGCTTAGCATAGATCATTGAATCTGATTAGACCGTTAGCATCTCACTCAAAAAATGACCAAAGAGTTTCGATATTTCTCCTATTTAAAACTTGACTCTTCTGTAGTTACATTTTATACTAAGACCGACGGAAAATTGAAAGTTTCATTAATGACAGACATCATCAGTGCTGCTGTTACTTTAAGATCGGCGGCTGCCGAACATGATGCGGATCTGATGCCCTGTCCCGCGCATCTCATTTTCTCACAAGTTCATTTAAGACGTTATTTAACTCATTTAAGACTCCTAATATGGTATTTTGGCAAAATTCTCTGTGTTGTTGTTATTGTTTGTTCAAGAGCGAAAGAAGTGTGCATGAGACTGGTGTGTGTGTGTGTCAGGGTGTCCCTCGATCAGCTCCCTATCTTCCTAGGTGGTGAATCAGTATATTGTGTACATGAATGTGGCCGATTTCTTGATCAGTGCCCTGACTACTGAACTAGGGATCTGATTGAGATGCACCCACACAGACAGGACATTGACATACAGCGCGTTCTCTTGTGTCTTGTCGTGTGTGTGTGTGTGTGTGTGTGAGAGAGACAGGACATTGACATACAGCGCGTTCTCTTATGTCTTGTCGTGTGTGTGTGTGTGTGAGAGAGACAGGACATTGACATACAGCGCGTTCTCTTGTGTCTTGTCGTGTGTGTGTGTGTGTGTGTGTGTGTGAGAGAGACAGGACATTGACATACAGCGCGTTCTCTTGTGTCTTGTCGTGTGTGTGTGTGTGTGTGAGAGAGACAGGACATTGACATACAGCACGTTCTCTTGTGTCTTGTCGTGTGTGTGTGTGTGTGTGTGTGTGTGAGAGAGAGACAGGACATTGACATACAGCGCGCTCTCGTGTCTTTTCGCGCTTAGATTGTTTAAAAACATTTACATGAATAACAGCGTGATCATATAATGTAACGCTGGGCAAAAATGGATATAAAAACGGACGCTGCGTTAATTGCATAAAATATTTTTAATGCGTTAAACCGAAAAAATGAATTGCCTGCGTTAAAACGCTAATTTGCCCAGCACTATTTATTTATTTATTTATTTATTTATATATTATATATATATATATATTCTTATAGTAACTAAGTATTCATCCAATATTTATATATTAGATGAATATATAATATAATTTTTATTTATATAAAAATTGTATTTCAGCTTTAGTAATTTTGTTGTGCTTTTGTCATTTTTATTAGTTTTATCTAACTAATCGTTTTAATTAAAGGTTTTGCCTAAAAATATGACATCAATCCAGCTCATTTCAGCTAATACTAAAAGAAACTGAAATAAAAATGTGCACAAATTATATTTTAATGCTTTTGCCAAGCGCCAAATAAGAGTAAAATTTATAAATAAATATTTGTAAATAATAATAATACATTTTATGTTGCTAAAAATACTGTAAAATACATTTTCACTGCCTGTAAAAAATATATATTAAACTTTTATTTTCATCTAACATTAGCACGTGTGGAAAAACCGGACCCTGTTTGTTTTCTTTGATCACGACATTTCAATTATATTTCATTTCCGCTTCATTTCAATTTCTATACAATTATTTTTTATCGTTTTAGTTTTAGCTCTAGTTCATAAAAACACAGGACGGGAGGGAAGATTATTAGTGTATGACAATCTAAAATTAGCTTTGACCTCACACAAAGCTCCAGTATGATTTCAGAAGAGTCATATGGGCTGTTTTTATAATACTTTCACATGTTTTTACCCCTTTCTGGGCTTTACAGCCGCTTGTTACGACAGGTTCATTACATAGGAAAGAGCTCAAACCACGGATGAGAGAAAGCGGTTTGGAACGGCATGTGGAGGAGTAAATAATGACAGAATTTACCCTTTAATTGCAATAATTAAATGACTCAAAATGCCTTTGACCGTGCTTTTAAAAAGAAGATCAAAATTACAGGGAAGCCAAGCATTTACACACATAATTGATTCCTTTACGTTCTCCAGCATTTAATGCAAGTTCTTAAGCTTCATTGATACCATCCTCTTCAAAGTAACATCAATGATAAATACAATCACTTCATTTCTCTTAATAGCTATCATCATTTACAATCAAAGGCATGCGTGTCAGACAGACGTTTGTCCTTCACTTGCCTGTAGCAGACGTTCTCAGTGCACGGATTGTGAACTTTAACGATGACGAACACATGCTGGAAATGGGACCGGATGTTTTTGGGTGTGAAGGGCAAGGCACCGGGCTCCTGAAACACGATGGTGACGATGTCATTTCCTATGTGCCTCTTTCTGAGCAACTGGTGAGAGAAGAGAAACAGAGGTCAATGGACTGTTCAAAGAAAAGTTCAAAAACTATCATGAACAGGAACAGGAAGTGAGGGTTTGTATTGGCAAGTCCATCAGCCCTGAAAAAGATGATACAAGTCAAGTCAAGTCCGCTTTATTTCTCCAGCTCTCTTCACACACAGATGCTTCAGAGCAGCTTCACACTGATGATAGGAAATTCATTTAGTTTGAGATGAAAAGCTAAAGTAAGTTTTTGATTCATTCATTTCTGTTGTAAAAACTGATTTCAAAATGTAAAAACGCATGTAAAAATATTATTATTATAAGTGTGAATCAAAAAATTAAAAGTAATTAAAAAAACAACAAGCATGATTTCATCTCTTAAATGTTTTAGTGTGTTTGGACTTTAAAATCTAATTTCATCTTTTTATCTCATAATTTTAACTTTAAATCCCAAATTTTGAATTTTTATCTCAGAATTTTTAAAGACCTAATTTCAACTGTTCATCTCACAATGACTGAGCATGTCTTATTTTTGACTTTTTATCTAATAATGAAGACATTTAAAATCATATTTTCAACATTTTATCTCTTAATTATGACTATGATTATTGAAATGAGCTGATCAGTAATATCAAATCAAATCAAATCAAATTCAACTTTATTGTCATTGAGCTAAGTACAGGTACAGAGCCAATGAAATGCAGATAGCATCCAACCAGAAGTGCAAATACAATTTATAAATAAATTAAATAAATATGTATATGAATATAGAAATATATTATTATACATAGTGCAAGTTGTGAGATGGACAAGTACAATATAAAACAGGAAGTGCATTAATCAATGAGCGTTAATCAATGAGGTATCCATATGCACGCACGCACGCACGCACGCACGCACGCACGCACGCACGCACGCACGCACGCACGCACGCACGCACGCACGCACGCACGCACGCACGCACGCACGCACGCACGCACGCACGCACGCACGCACGCACGCACGCACGCACGCACGCACGCACGCACGCACGCACGCACGCACGCACACACACACACACACACACGCACACACACACACACACACACACACACACACACACACACACATGATGTACAACAGTGCAAATGGCTAAGTGTAAATGGCTAGTTGCATATAGTTGCATATTTAGTGTCCCCACTGACTCTGATTAACTAAAAGCTCATTTTTTATCCTTTTTTGTAATCAGGGTTGAAAATTAACACTTGCTAATTGCCAAATAAGAGTTAGTTAAATAAATAAATACAATAATACTTTTATGTTGAAAATATTGCACAATACATTTTCACAACCTGTACATTTTTTAATCAAAATTATTTATTTTCATCTAACATTAGCTTTTGTGGCAAAAAGTTCATATTGGCCCCAAGGTTTGAAGGTTTGACTCTTAAATCAAGCCAGTCTGAGGAGAATTTAGGAAGGGAATTCTTTTCACAGCAAAAAGAAACAATAAAAACATAAAAGAGAAATATTTGTTAAAAATGCAAATAAATCACCAGCAATGTGCCATCTGGTGTAATTGTTGTGCCATAGATGGCCCAGAAGACGCTGTGGAAGACTATTTTATAATCTCTTAAGCTCATCATGCATAAGTATCTGAATCTGGAAGAATTTTTAGAACAGTCGGCCTTCATATCTCAAAGATGCTGGATAAGAGCGTTTGGCGACAGAGTCAGGAACTCAATATATTCTATTAGCCCTGAGCCGCTCTATAGGGATGTCATATTAAAACTGTGTGCCTGCCTTCCTGTGAGTGGCCAAGGGTTACAAACAGGATTATGGGTGAGACGGGGCGGATGAGAAGATGAGAGGCTGAACTGTGCCCGAGTCTTCTGGAAGCTTACGGCCGGGGATTTATTCGCTAATCCTGCGCAATCGAATAGAATTGAAGTTGGAGAAGAAAAAGACAGAAAATCCTCTAATCCTGCCAATCGAGTGACAGTGATGTGGCTGGAGTGGCTCTACCAAAGTGTATGCATTTGACTGACTATGAACCTATTATGATATATAAAACATATACAATATATTTAATGGCATTACATTTAATGCAGTTAATGCATTTACCAAATTTGATAAATCAAATCCAGACTTTTAACAAAAGTGAAGTCATCTGCATTCTGCACGAGTGGCAAAACCCCATTGAATTCCAGCTTTGTCATATATAATTTTGTTTTCTTCACTAAATAGAAATACTTTAAAATGCATTCATGCATTCACTTTTAACATATATTAAATAAAAACAATTAAAAAATCCTAATATTATGTTCAGTTCAGAATAGTTAGAAATAATTAGATTCAAACCTGAGAGAAAAGATGATGAGTAGGTGGATGGATGGGAGGGAGGGAGGGAGAGTTGGGAGGGATGGATGGACGGATGGGTGGGTGGGTGGTTGGATGGATGGATGAATGATGGATCAGTGGGTGGATGAATGGATGGGTGGGTGAATGGATGGGTGGGTAGATGGGTGGGTGGATGGGAGGGAGGGAGAGAGAGATGGGAGGGATGGATGGGTGAATTGATGGATGGGTGGGTAGACGAATGGATGGGTGGGTGGATGAATGAATGAGTGGGTGGATGGATGAATGGATGGATGTGTGGGTGGATGAATGGATGGATGTGTGGGTGGGTGGGTGGATGAATGGATGGATGTGTGGGTGGGTGGGTGGGTGTACGGGTGGGTGGACGGACGGATGGACAGATTTGAGTGGATGGATGGATGGATGGATGGGTTGTGGGTGGGTGAGTGGATGTATGTATGTATGTATGTATGTATGTATGGTTGGACAGATGGATGGATGGATGGGTGGATGGGTGGGTGGGTGAGTGGATGGATGGATGGATGGATGGGTTGTGGGTGGGTGAGTGGATGGATGTATGTATGTATGGTTGGACAGATGGATGGATGGATGGGTGGATGAGTGGACGGATGGATGAGTGGATGGATGAGTGGATTAGATGGATGTATGTATGTATGTATGTATGGTTGGACGGATGGATGGGTCGGTGGGTGGGTAGATGGATGTATGTATGTATGGTTGGACAGATGGATGGATGGATGGGTGGGTGAATGGATGGGTGGATGAGTGGATGGATGAATAGATGGATGGGTGGATGGATGAGTGGATGGATGAGTGGGTAGATGGATGTATGTATGTATGGTTGGACGGATGGATGGGTGGATGGATGAGTGGGTGGGTGGATGAGTGGACGGATGGATGGATGGGTTGTGGGTGGGTGAGTGGATGGATGTATGTATGTATGGTTGGACAGATGGATGGATGGATGGGTGGATGAGTGGACGGATGGATGAGTGGATGGATGAGTGGATTAGATGGATGTATGTATGTATGTATGTATGGTTGGACGGATGGATGGGTCGGTGGGTGGGTAGATGGATGTATGTATGTATGGTTGGACAGATGGATGGATGGATGGGTGGGTGAATGGATGGGTGGATGAGTGGATGGATGAATAGATGGATGGGTGGATGGATGAGTGGATGGATGAGTGGGTAGATGGATGTATGTATGTATGGTTGGACGGATGGACGGTGGATGGATGAGTGGATGGGTGGGTGGGCGGGTAGAACGGATGTATGTATGTATGGTTGGACGGATGGATGGGTGGATGGATGAGTGGGTGGGTGGATGAGTGGACAGATGGATGTATGTATGTATGTATGTATGTATGGTTGGACAGATGGATGGATGGATGGATGGTTGGGTGAGTGGATGGGTGGATGAGTGGATGGATGGATGGATGTATGTATGTATAGTTGGACGGATGGATGGGTGGGTGGATGGAGGAGTGGATAGATGGATGTATGTATGTATGGTTGGACGGATGGATGGATGGGTGGATGGAGGAGTGGATAGATGGATGTATGTATGTATGGTTGGACGGATGGATGGGTGGATGGATGGATGAGTGGATGGATGGATGAGTGGATGGGTAGATGGATGTATGTAAGTATGGTTTGATGGATGGATGGGTGGGTGGGTGTATTTATGGATTCTTATTTTTTTTTCTTCAGAATTCCAAATACAAAATTCCTATTCCCTAAGTTTCAGATTTAAAGTAGATGTTGATCTCTTTCTGCTCTGATCCACATGTATTCATCTCTTTTTCCTCTGCCTTCAGGAGTGTGTGAGCAGTTCATGCCTGCGGGCGGATTGTGGAGGTCACGTCACACGAAGCCCACCAATAGCACTCATGCGCTTCTACAGCTCTGACTGATGCCCCATGAGCCTCCTAATCTAAACCTCATCAGAGCGTCTCCGGCAGACCAACCGATCCGTCCATTCCACCTGTACAAGCATCTGACACACACCACAGCCCGATCCCCTCCGGGACCAGCTGACGGAAAAACAACAACATCCCAACACAATGGCTTTAAAAACGGTACAAAGACAACAGTGGTATTGGTCAAATTATTTAACTAGTTGTTAAAGAGAACATATCATGGGATGTACCAGTCATCATCACACAATACAACAAATTAAGGTAATCAGAACCCCCATGTGAAGACATTAGCCAATCACAAGAGAGCTCATTAGCATAAAGGGTAACACTTTACTTGAAGGGGTGTGCATAAGACTGACACTCACATGTCATGAATATGAAGGAGTTTGTATATGATAACTGTCAATCGCTCAATTATGTCATTTTTAATGCAAAGATTACATTATTTGAGATGTCTTTGTCATGACAACTTGACATTACCAAGACAACATAACCTGTCATAAATCTTTTTTTCAGTGGTACAAGTTGAATTTGTCATTTATAATGTCATCAAGTGTTAATACTAAATTGTTTTATAACAGCGTCGTGTATGTTTTTTTTAAAAAGTGTCCTAAACAGTTAATTACAGCATCCCACACATTTATATTTTCTTGAAATGCTTTTTTACATGATGGATAAGTCTAGCTAAGGCACCATCATAATGGCGTACACCTCACCAGTGCTGCCACTATCATTTTGAGGTGAGTTTTGACACTTAATGACATTTTAATGACAAATTCAACTTGTACCACTGCAGTTTAGGTCAAGGAAAATATTCATGACACTGTTATAAAACAATTTGACAGAGTATTAATAATATTTAATATTTTAATACTTAAGTTTGATAATTCATCTGCTATGTCATGTTTATGATGTCTTGGTAATGTCAAGTTGTCATGACAAAGACACTGACAGGTTATGATGTATTGGTTTATGTCAAGTTGTCATAACTAAGACATCTCAAATAATGTCATCTTTGCATTAAAAATGACATAATTGAGCGAATGACATGCATAAAAACTCCTTCATATTCGTGACATGTGTCATGTCAGTCTTATGCACACCCCTTCAAGTAAAGTGTTACCGCATAAAGACTATAAGTGGGCTTCAGAAAAAGAAGGACACGGACCTGCTGTCTGTTGTTGGGTGTGTAGGGCAGAAGTGTGGAGACGTGGAACATCAGCTCATAGTCTTTGTAGGTCGTGTAGAGCGAGTGAGTGCCCGTCGAGTCCGCTGTAATGGAGGAGAATTGTCAACAACAGGACAAACAACAGCTCGTGTTTGAGACACAAGGGAACAAAGAGAGGAGAAACAGGACTGAACACTTTCTCTGCTGACTCAGTGGGTATTTACTTGCCCTGACAACATTATCACTGGGGGAAAAAACACCCAAAATCTGCAAAAATCTAACTCTATGTTAAACTTGATGACAAGTTTAATCCAGAAGAACTCACAAAACAACAATGCTCATAGATTTTAATAAAAAAATATAGCTGCAAGCAGCAATAACGGGGCCAAGCGCAACAGAAGCAAACAAGGAAGCTAGCAGCAGACCAACTGAAAAAATGAGTGAAGACATTTGAAGACAATTTCAAGTAAAAATGTTAAAACCCCAAACATTGAGTTGTATAGAGCCAATGTCATATTTTGTTTAATTATAGTGCCACCAAGAGGCACAATCCTAAAAAAAAAAAAAATGTATGTGTCTTCGGAGTGAGCCCATACACGTGTGTGTCAATTTTAGTAAAAATCTCAAATTTTTGTTTTGGACATTTATATGAAAAAACATGTTTAAAAAACAAAAACAAAAAAAAAAGACTGACACCTGACTTTGATTGGATTTTACTACCCCTTACTATCAATATTTTGACATTAAGATCTTGGTTTATTGCTATCGACCTATGTTTCCGATTTTCTGACGCTGGTTTCGTCTCGATCGGACTAGCGGTTTCGAAGATATCCATTAACGTTTTTTTAAGCGCAAAATTACTGCACTGCACAAACCATATGCCGAAACCTGGCAAGTCTGGTATCGTTGGACTCGGCAAGGATTCAGGAGACGAAAAAAGTTAGTCCCATGAAAATAAGTCAACCCCACCCAAAGTGATAAGCGTTTGAAAAAAATTTCTCCACTACGTGGTGCTGTTTTGAAACTTCTCAGGCTCCTTCAGGGCATCGTGTTGATGACCCATACTGAGTTTCGTAACAATCCGTTCATAAAATACAGCATTTTAGCACATAATTAAAAATGGCCGACAGCCAAAATGGCCAATATTGTAAAATTTGGGACAAACGGGAAAATCTGGACAAACGGGTCAGAAGTAATAAGCAAATATAGCAATTTTTTTTAATCTCCGGACCAGTAGGAGGCGCTGCGCCGAAATGCTGCATGTTGCCTCAGGTCATGCTTGTGATGACTTGTACCAAGTTTTGTTTGAATACGATAAAGCATTGCGGAGATATAACCTTAAGTGTACTTTTGCAACCGCTACATAAAATTAATTTGAGCGTTTATCAAAAATTATTTGACGAATCAACTTGAATTTTTGTCAGCATGGTCTGAAGATGATCTGGTTCAATTTCCGTGTAAATCGGACCAACGGCCTAGGAGGAGTTCGAAAAAGTTGGTTTTGGGTTAATTAAAAATGGCGGGAAAATGTATATGACGTCATAAGGTGCCAAGGAATCAGAGGAAAAAAAGAATTTTGTTTCTAGCAATTAGGGTTCAAAAGTTATTAGCATAAACATGAGTGAAAAATTGGACAGTTGGTGGCGCTAGAGGGAATGATTTAGCGACTACAAATTTGGTGTGTTTACTATTGGTACTGACCTCTATCAGTGTGCCAAAATTCACAACTTTCCCGCAAACGGTTCTATGGGCTGCCATAGACTTCAATGGCGGAATAATAATAAGAAATCTAACGGTTTCAAGAGGGGCTCCGCACCTTCTGTGCTTGGCCCCCTAATAATTTAAAGTTGGTCTTACAACTTGGCCTGACAAGTGTTTTAAAATGATCAAATCAGATCTGCCTGACCAGGTCTACCAGTTTAGTGACCAGCTAAGACCAGACTGGTTTAAGCAGTGTGTTTCTCCAAGTAAGGAACATATGTGCAGCTTTGGTCAAATCTCTCTGGGTTAAAGAGTGAAGGTTGATTTAGTGTTTCTCCAGCGACGTCTCAGCGTGAGGCACTGATGAGCTGAAGAGAGACGTCAGCACAGCTGCAGCTCCTCCAGCTCATGCCCCATCAGCTCCCGTCAGAAGCAGACATGCAGTCCCCATGCGCAAGCATTCAGATGTGGACGTGCGTGAGGGGGTGTTTCAAACTTTTGAGATGTGTTCATTACACAAAGTTTGCTATAATAGGAGTTACAACAAATCAGCTGCTCTTTCTCTTTCTCTCATCTCTCTGATGGTGCGTTCACACCAGATGCGAATGAAGAGTTAAGCGCAAGTGATTTACATGTTAAGTCAATGCAAAGACGCGAATAGACATTCTGCGGCGCAAATGACGCGATTCGCGCGAATGGAGCGTTTCATGCATTTGACGCGCGAGTTGAAAAATCTGGCGGATATTCACGCCACGTTAACCAATCAGGAGCTTGCTCTAGTAGTGAAAACAATGAGGACAAAATCATATGTGGATACCTGGAGCTGTACGATACATCTTCATTAGGGCTGTGCAATTTATCGGAATTATCAAAATATTTGCAAATGTTCATATCGCGATATGCATATCGCCACGGCATGCAATATCTGAATGATTTTAATAGGCTACTTCAACATTGAGAAAAGTGTAAATTTTAGATTGACGCATATAGCAGAGAATAGACTGAGCACACGACTGTTACTTGTGTGACTTGCTTGACATTAAAGAGAGTTATTAAACGCAATAACTTGCGAAAACAACTCCTTGCCGTCTCACGCTGTCTGACACACACACTGAAACGTGCGCACAAGCCGCCTCTCTGAGAGTGTGTGATCTCTTCAATTCTGTTATTAAGCATTAGGCCTTAAAGTGACAGCCTGCTAATACAGTAAACCTGCTGCTGTCTGTCAAACAATGACTGCTGTTTTTAGTTCTTATTTTTAATAACAAAGATAAATTAAAATTAAAATAATCGTCCACCCCTTGCTCAGGTGTCTTTGTTTACCTGGATGTTCTTGATGTGAAGTTTTAGGTTGATATAACTATATATTACCAAGTCAAGCAAAGAGTTTTTGGTATTTAAATATTGGCATTACATTTTTTGTTTGTTAACATTGATGTTAAAATTATATTAATACATTTTTGCTAAAACACTGCTGGCCACTTTCAGAAGTTGTAGCGATGCTTTCTTTTCCCAGAAAGAACGTGAAACACATAAATGGTATCATTCTCAGTTTTTAAATTTTTTTTTTTTAATAGAATTTAAATAGATTTTACACACTTGAAGCAATATCGTATCGCATATCGAATATCGCATTATTTAACAAGGCATTGCATATCGCATTTTTCTTCAATATCGCACAGCTCTATTCTTCATACTTTATAGAAACAAATAAAAAGAATCTTGCTTGGAAGAAAGCGAGTGAGGAGGTTGGACAGTCTAGTAAGTTGTAAAAACGCTCTTTCCTCAATTTGAGCTATATATATATACACACACATATTGAGACTAAAAGCTAGCTAAAGCCTGCAAAATGAGCTTATTCTCCGTATTTTAAAACAATCCATGTCAGCCATTTCTCAACGAGACGAGCCGGCTGGCAGAAGCCCCTCCCATGACGCGAATAAGCTTCTGTTGTGAAGTTAATGTCACGTGCAAATGAAGCAAGTAAACTCAATGTTCAAGTGTCCAACTACGCACAAATAGTGTGATTTATTCGCGCAAGTCGCGTCTGGTGTGAACACACAGTGACAGCGAGTGACACAAACCCACCTCCACTCACTCACTCTTTCATTGGCTCCAGATGAATATTGTTGGTGTTGGTGCTACAGGGCTTGAATTTCGGCGTGGGATTGCGCATAATTTTACTCATTCCCACAGATGTTGTGCTTACACCCGAAGTACATGCACATAAAGTCACCTCCAAGCACTAAATTGAGCTTTTTCGCTGCTTATTGAACTTAAACAATCAAAAACACACAAAATAATATCAAAATGCCAACCTTGGAGAGTATTCACATAAAAGCAATGGGTCTCATTCATGAAACGTTCGTAAATATATGAGCAAATTCAGAGTAATTTGCGCGTAAAATGGACATTTACGAAAACTCTCCTCCAGATTCACAAACACTTCGTATACCACGGATTCGGTAGTTAAACGTGTGTATATTAATGAATTAATTAATTAATTAATGAATGAGGCCCAATCAGTTTAAGTGAGCGTAAACAGTTGAGAAAGAAAACGCATGTGTTTATGCGCATTTATGCGTTTGAAGCAAATTCGCGTCTGACGCCAGAGTTGAAAAATCTGAACTTTGGCGTCTGTTCGCGTCACGTTAACCAATCAGGAGCCTGCTTGCTGCTGTCACCTGGTGAAGTAGTTTACTGGATAAACTAATGGAAAGTCAATAGCGGACGAGAAACCCTGCGTAATTTATTTATAAAGAGAATGCCTATTTGAATATTTGATCTGGTGTTTTCGGAGTTGTGAGATCCAGTCGATCAGCGGCGCTCAGCGCTCGTTAACCCTGGCGAGAGCAGCCTTTCCTTGGCCAGTCCTTCTGCCGCTGGCTCTGATGTCCTGTAGTGGTTAAACATGAGATATAATTCGTCTTGTGTAGATCTAACGGGCGATCTTTAGTCTCATGGATCTATAATTTGTTGCCTGCCAAATCGTTTTGACTGAGGGCAAAGTGAAGTTTTATAATTTTAGGCTATTTAACTTTACCGTTGTAGCCTACAAGCGCTGACTTTGTTTGACTGAATTGGTTGCTCTATTTATTGTATAGCTTCTTATACCTTTTACTTATACTTTTATAATGGCTATTATTGATCACATAAAATGACATTTAAAAAAAAAGAAACTGGGTTGTGTTTTGTGTCATATTTAATCGTATTACAGTGATAATTATATATATGCACTTATTATCTGAACCACATATTAATGTGTTTAATACTTAAAAAAAAAATGTAAACGAAAAGAGGCATGGTTGTGTTTTATATTTCCTTTGTTATAAATATACATGCAGTGAAGATAATCAAGGTACGCGCTGCCTGAACCACATTTGTGTGGCTATTAATGTTTAAATTTTTTTTTTAATGAAAATGAAAAGAGGCAGTGTGGTGTTTTATGACATATTTCGTTTTATTGTAGCCTAAAATAAACATACAGTAACCTGTATTTTATATTTTTTGATAACTCAGGGACGCTGCTGTTCTTCAGACGAGTCGAACTTGGCAAGTCTGAACTTGGGCGTGGAAACGTACCTCTTCAGTACCTCTGAAAGCGGCTGTCATCCAGGCGCAGCTCCTGGGGCGCCTTGAACACACGTCTATTTCGCTTCAAACGCTCGATTTATACGTGCGTCCAATTCGCTGTGGACGCACGAGTGGATTCAAAATGTTCCGACAGTTTTATGGACAATCTTCAACTCCTTCCTGAGATCGCTAGGACGCCCGAGGCGATGCGCTCTGCCCGGCCGGGCGGAAGTGCTAGAAGGCGGCGCTGTGATCGTAAACAAAGGCGGGGTAAGCGTGGAGGTCTAAGAGCTAAGCTAAGGCTAACTCCTTACCGGCTCTCTTTACCCAGCATTTTCCTTGCCAATGTACGATCGCTAGTGAACAAAATGGAGGAGATTCGACTCAGCATTACACACAGTAAGAAACTTTTGAACTGTAACGTCCTAATCTTCACTGAAACCTGGTTAAACAGCGGAATACCGGACACCGCTATTGAGCTAGCGGGACGCCACACACTCCGGGCGGATAGAACACTAGATGGCTCCGGGAAGAGCAGAGGGGGTGGATTGTGCATTTATATTAACAAAGCTTGGTGCACAAACTCTGCTATTGTTGGGAGTCATTGTTCAGCTAACCTGGAGTTTCTCATGGTTAAATGTAGACCGTTTTATCTACCGCGGGAGTTCACCTCCACTATTATCACTGCAGCCTATATTCCTCCGGATGCTGATGCCAAGCTTGCTATGAAAGAACTTCACGCAGCCATCAGTAAACAACAGACTGATCACCCGGAAGCTGCGTTTATTGTTGCAGGTGACTTTAATCACACAAACTTAAAGTCAGTGCTACCCAAGTTTCACCAGCATGTTTCCTGCCACACCAGAGGAAACAAAACCTTAGACCATGTTTACACAAACATGGCTGGCGCTTACGTTGCGACACCCCTCCCCCACCTGGGACAGTCAGACCATATCTCTTTGTTTCTCACCCCCAAATATTCACCCCTCATCAACCGTGTGAAGCCATCAATAAAGACCATCAAGGTGTGGCCTGCGGGGGCAGATTCCACACTCCAGGAAAGGTTTCTAAACACAGACTGGAGTATGTTTGCTTCTCAAGCCACCAGTGGCGCTCACACGGACATTGACTCATTCACTTCCTCTGTATTGGATCATATCAATACCACCATCGACAGTGTTACAACCCAGAAACAGATCACCACATACCCTAATCAGAAGCCTTGGATGAACAGGGAAGTTCGACTCCTGCTGAAGTCACGCAATACTGCCTTCAGATCAGGAGATGCACAAGCCTACAGCACATCCAGAGCAAACCTGAAGAGGGGCATCAAAAAGGCCAAGCACTGCTACAAGCTAAAGATAGAGGGTCACTTTTCCAACTCTGACCCTCGACGCATGTGGCAGGGCATTCAGGCCATCAGCGACTACAAACCCCCCCACTCCACCCCCGCAGCCACTGATGTCAACTTCCTGAACGAGCTAAATTACTTTTATGCTCGTTTTGAAAGAGACAACAGAGAAACTGCCACCAAGCTCAAACCCTCAGCTGACCACCCACCAATCACACTCTCCACCACAGATGTCTGCAAGGCACTGAGCCGGATCAGCGCACACAAGGCTGCTGGACCAGACAACATCCCTGGACGTGTGCTCAGGGCATGTGCGGAGCAGCTCGCTGGGGTTTTTACAGACATTTTCAACCTGTCTCTTGCCCAAGCAGCTGTACCGACATGCTTTAAACGCACTTCCATTGTGCCAGTGCCGAAAAGCTCAAGCCCGAGGTGCCCTAATGACTACCGCCCTGTAGCACTCACACCCATCGTTATGAAGTGCTTTGAGCGGCTGGTCCTGGAGCACCTAAAAGACTCTCTACCATCCACATTGGACTCACACCAGTTTGCCTATCGTAGCAATAGGAGCACAGAGGATGCCGTTTCCATGGCACTGCACTCTGTGCTCACTCACCTGGACAATAAAAACACTTACGCACGTATGCTGTTTGTTGACTTCAGCTCAGCATTCAACACTGTCATCCCATCCAAGTTGATTGCCAAACTTGGAGACCTGGGCATCAACACTTCAATGTGTAACTGGATTTTGGACTTCCTAACTGACAGACCCCAGAATGTTCGATCAGGATCCACCTGCTCCACATCCATCACACTCAACACTGGCGTACCACAGGGCTGTGTGCTAAGTCCGTTTCTCTACTCCCTCTTCACCTCCGACTGCAAGCCTGTGTATGGATCTAATTCCATCGTCAAGTTTGCGGACGACACTACGGTGATTGGGCTCATCAGCAACAACGATGAGACTGCCTACAGGGAGGAGATCCAGCACCTGGCCACATGGTGCGCTGATAATAACCTGCTCCTCAACACCACCAAAACGAAGGAGCTCATCGTGGACTTCAGGAAGGAGTCAAGAGGCACACACACGACACCATCCACATCAATGGAATGGCTGTTGAGCGTGTCTCCAGTTTCAAGTTCCTGGGGACCCACATCTCGGCGGACATGTCGTGGACGACCAACACCTCCAGCCTGGTCAAGAAGGCTCACCAGCGCCTCTTCTTCCTGAGGACACTGAGGAAGAATCAGCTCTCCTCGGCTATCCTGGTGAACTTCTATCGCTGCGCAATAGAAAGCATCCTGACCAACTGTGTCGCAGTATGGTATGGGAGCTGCTCTGTTGCGGAGCGCAAGGCACTGCAGCGGGTGGTGAAAACTGCCCAGCGCATCACAGGGACTCCACTACCAGCCATCGAGCACATCCAGAGGAAACGCTGTCTGCATCGAGCTCGCAGCATCCTCAAGGACTCCTCTCACCCAGCCCACAGACTGTTTTCTCTCCTGCCCTCCGGCAGGCGTTTCAGGATTCTCCGGACCAGAACCAGCAGACTTAAGAACAGTTTTTTCCCCAGAGCTGTCTCTTTATTGAACTCAAACCCCCGTTGATCCACTTCCCTCATAAACTGCTTACTCTCCTACCTCACATCCACCTTCACTTTGTTATTTGCACTACCGACTGTTTATCACAGTAACAACTGTTTACATATGCATCTTGCACTGCCATATCTTAACTGGATTATGCTCATTTGCACTGCCGACTGTATTTATAGTACCAATGTTTACATTTGCATTTTGCACCGTACTTCTAACTGTAATATGCAACCACTTTCCACTGCACTTTACACTTTTTTTTTTTCCGGATAGCTCTGTCCATAATTTATTGCACTACCCTAATCCACTGCTATATTCCTCATATTAGCCTAACATATTATTGTATACCTCTATCTGTAAAATTCTGTTTATAGTAATAGCCATCTGTATATTATATTCATAGTACATATTCACCTGTAAATTCTGTTTATAGTAATAGCCATCTGTATATTTATTCACTGTACATATTCACCTGTAAATTCAGTTCTGTTTATAGTAAGACAACTCTCTATTTATACATATTTATATATATTCAGTACATATCCATGTCCTGCACTTACGCATCCATTGTATATCCTGCACTTGCTGCTATTGCACTTCTGGTTAGACCTAAACTGCATTTCGTTGCCTTGTACTTGTACTTGTGTAATGACAATAAAGTTGAATCTAATCTAATCTAATCTAAAATGTTCACCATCCAACTAGACACGATAGACGCAAATTTGACGTTCTATTTGCGTTCGGTGTGCATAATGGATATGTGCGTCAGGTCTTAAAGTGACAGCAGCCTAATAAACCTGCTGCCAAATTATGAGATTATATTAAAAACATCTATATGGCAGTTTTTCCCCATGGTATCAATGTTACAATTGTGGCAAGTGAAAATGCTGAGTGGCTAGTAACCATTAGCTACAGTGTCTGGTGAGCCAAAAAAAGTTAATGTCAAGCCCTGTATATATAAATGCAGTGTGTTGTAAGTACATGGTGTTAGCATTAGCACATACTCTTGTTGTCCAGCTGTGCTCGGTACTTCGTGAAGCCCTTCAGTCGGACTCTCTGGCCGAGCAGATCCAGGAACTCGTCCAGTGCCGGCCCGGCGTTCTCATTATTGTACATCTCCTCCTCTGTGCTCTGACCCGCTTTGCAATACAGGACGCCCACTTTGTGCTGGAAACTCAGCTGCAACACGAACAAACACACATATTAGATTGTATTACTGATCCAATATCAATAAAACTCAACCCAGTTATTAATTTAGGTTGCACTTCATTTTAAGGTGACATTGTTACAGTGTAATTATAATTATATGTAATTATGTAATAAGTACTTAGTTATATTAATTAACTACATGTACTTACTATAGGGTGAAGGTTAGGGATAGGTTTAGGTTGGTTACTTGTAACTAAGCATAATTTACTGTTATTACTAGAGTAAGTACATGTAGTACAAGTACATGTGATAAACTACACCTCAAGCAAAACCAATTAGTCAGGTATGCATCAGTGCATGTGAACACAGAGGAAGTCATTAATGAAATTTAATCATTTATTTTCCACGTGTGGATGAAGCAAAGTCCGATGGGTACATAACATACAAGTCCATTCAGAAGAGCTCAGTCTGTGGGATAAAACTGGATCAACAATGACTACCGAAGGATAGTCATGAGGATTCATTATGGAAATTTAGGGACTGGGATGTCGGTAAACTCAACAGCAGTCTGTTGGGATCACATCATGTTCTGAATGTGTAATTACAGGTGAAATGTGTTGTTTACGTACAAAAACAACTGCACAATATGATCACTTACAAACAAGATTCTCAAACAACAACAGCCCCATTTGTTCCAATCTATGAAACATAATACGTTTGGCAGTGTTATCTTGGTGTTTATTTACTGTTATACGGACGTCACGGTTCGGTGCATACAGTCAGACGACAAATACAGTCAGTCACAGGCGATCCACACTCCAATCCAGAAGGGGCCGCACGCTAATGCAACGCTGTTTGCTAACCGCCATAGCAGGAAAAAGAGCAGAAGAAGAAATGATCTATGCACCAAAACAAGGCTGAATCCGAAATTGCCCCCTATACCCTCATATATGGCATTATTTGAGGAGACAGCCACGTGTAGTGGTGTCCGAAACCATAGTGGACGTTATCGAGTGCACTCATTCAATCCCACATTGCACTGCAATAACGACTGTACAGCCGATGAACACACAACGGCTGTCCGACTTCACTCACTCGTTTTCATCCACTCCTTCAAGTGAACTGTATTAGTGGACTAACGTAGGGAATAGTGAATGAGGGTTTAGGGAACGATCTCGAATTCAGCCCAAGAGTTCAGATGGCACACAAGAGCTTGCTAGAAGCCTATACGCTGAGTTTCAATTCATCAAACTTCACAGAAAGGAAACTGCGACGGAAGAAAGTGGCATCCTGTTTGTTTTCCCATTTTACTAAAGCACAAATAAAAACAGACCATTTACAGTTTCAAATGATGTATTACTCTTATCTGAAGCTTGTTTCCGCCACAGAATAAAACAATTTAAAGGTCCCATGGCATGGCATTTTTCTATTATTTTATAATGTTTCCTGAGGTGTACTTATATTGTTAGTATGATTTTTACATCATAAAATGTCATATTTTTGAAATAAAAGGCATTTTTTTCAATACTGATGTTTGCCCTGTGGCTGAACGCCCTGTTTCAAGAGGCGTGTCTGCTGTGAGACCTCAGTAAAAACGCCCACTGTTGTGATTGGCTGACATCTTTGGATTTGAAATAAGCGGAGGGGGCGTGGTTTAACGAGGTCTACGAGGCACGAGCTGCTGCCAGAGAGACGGATGGACCTGAGTTCACTTCACATCAGTTCTCAGCATGTTTTAGTTACAGCATATACTTCAGGTTATTAGTCTATTTCTAGTCGGAGGGACTGCCACTCATGTCAGAAAGTTAGTAACTTTAGTAAATTATGGATCAGCGCTGACTGGAGACGCTAACCATTTAGAACGATTCAGTCCGATTTGGTGAACTGATTCGGTTCACTAAAAAGAACCGGTTCAAAAGAAAGATCGTTCGCGAACCGGACATCACTAACGTACCAGAGACGGAGCTCAGCGATTGCTAAGCTAATAAAGTTATTTATAGTAACTACTGAGTTATGAGAGCGCTGTCAGTCAGCACGAGTTTATTGTGTTTGTATCTAAAATTTAGCCGAAACTGAAGCCGAAAATGGCTTCTTTTAAAAACGTATACTAATATATATATATATATATAGCTTGAATTTAATGGATCTGAAATGAAAAAAATCAGGAACTAATAGAATAATCAAACTTTTATTAAGTTACATAACACCTAAAATATTTTTAAATATAAATAATTTTGTTCCATCAAATAAAATAGTTTTTAACAGTTGTGCAAAAAAAGAAAAAAAGATCCACAATTATCTGAATAACTGCACATAAAATCCCAGAATGGTTCTCATTAAGAACATGAGATGCTGCACTGAATCTCTCTGCACTGTCTGTCACTGTTCTTCGGGAAAAATGGCATTTGGGGGGTAAATATGTGTTTTTTTGGCAGGGTTGCCTGCTAAAATTCGCATTCATGGGTCTAAATATCACATAATTGGGGTCGCTTCAACCCCCGGACATGGAAAAACATCCCGCGGGAAAACCGCGGACTTGGCAACACTGCTTGGGGCAGATAAATATCTGCGTGCAATCCGGGCAAGCAATGGAAAGCGGCCTTCGTTCGCGCGCTAGTACTCAAGGGGATTGTGGCTTCTGGCAATGGGTAGTTCAGCTGAGACGTCTCTATTGGTTCTCATACCGCTGACATGCTTCATCTTTGATAGGCAGACGCGTCGCGTGATAACAGCTCGACCGTGAGTGAAACCTAAGCGCTTGCGCACAGATGGGAGGAGCGGGTGACATTCATTTTCGGTTTACGTTTTCGGCTGTTTTTTTTACATTTCGGCCCGAAACCGATAATGCCATTTTCGGCCAAACATTTTCGGCGGCCGAAATTTCGGTGCACCACTAATAATTGCGACTTTGTATTTTGCAAGCCCTGATATAATCTTGCAATTCTGACTGTTTTTCTCAGAATTGGGAGATATAAACTCGCATTTGCATGTTATAAAGTCAGAATTGCGAGTTTATATACTTATTTACTTTAAAACATGCAATTGCTAGTTATAAAGTCCAGTTCTAAGGGGGAAAAAACTTGCAATTGTGAGAGAAAAAAAAAATCAGGAAACAAGTTGTCGGAAACAAGCTTCCATAGTATGAGCACAAATGTCGGAGTATTTTAAGTTGTTTCCGCTGTTTATGAGAAAATCATTTGGATGTTTTCTGGATATGCTGTATTCTGTGCAGAGTTATCGCTGAAATACTTTCTGCAATTTTACAGCATAAACAAGCTGCAAAGTGGATCCCAATAGCCAAAAGTCTGGCTGTGTGAAGCTAACCTACACCTAACCTGCACATTAAACTGGTACTAAACATATTTATCATCTATTTTAAATACAGCAGTGCTTAAACCAGCCTGAGGTGGTTTGCTGGTCTGGCTTAAGCTAGTTTATCTGGTCCGGCCAAGCTGACAAGTGCCCAAAATCCACATCAAACCACTTAACCACTGTGTTCTTCCATCTGGATTCAAACACAAATCTCATGCATTTCCCTCATTTCATTTGATGGGATGTGAGCTGTAACAGAAATCTCTTCAGCAACAATCAGTCACAACCCAACACTAAGACGTGGTGAAACGGCATCACAAACTCCGACCCTCGCAGCGAAGCGCTCCTCAGGCAAGCGTAACCCAGTTCAGATGCGCAGCTGATGAGGCAGGGAAAACAGCCTCTCTGCATGATGGAGCTGATATTTCAGCGCTCGGGAATCAGACTCGACTCTCTTACGTGGGTCAAGTATTCCCAGCTTGGAAACCATGCTGTTGTCATGGCGACCTTGCTCTCTGAAACCTTTAGCCGAGTGTTTTGGATTAGGAACAGCCAGTGACTTCCACGGCGTCTACTCGAGCAGCACTAATGCAGTCCAGAGGAGATGCCCTACTTGGCTTAAGAAAGGACACACACACACACACACTGGGATAAAAGCAGTAAACTTGAGTTATAATAGAGGTAAATGACGACATCTAAACCGCGGACACATTCTAAATGGGTAGGTATACGGCCAAAGAAATAGTGAGAAGACATAAAATGCTTGTAGGAGTCAAAACACAGATGGGCAAATTTAACACCAGAAGTCATATGAGCCAACAGTGATGTCATGCGCTTGCTTCCTCCCGTTTCCATTTCAACAGCATCAAAACGTCAAAAGTTCTGTTGCAAACCCTAGAACGATCCCTAATAATAATATTACAGTAACACTTAAAGCCTTCATTTATATAATGCACTATAGAAAAATGTTTAATGCATTAATTATGCCTTATAATGCACTATGATTTTTTGTAAGCGCAATTATAATACTTATCTATTCATTCATTTAGAAAGTATAATGCATTAAAACACATGGCAAACAACCAATTTATAATGCATTTTAACATAATTATTTATGAAAAGATATAATGCATTTTAATGTACATTATGAATAACGTTATAATGTATTATACATAAAGGCTTTTTACCAATTATATTGTCGTAAGTTTTTAAATTATAATTTAAAATAAAATATTTATAAATATATAATATTTAAATAAAATTTAAAACATTTAATACAATATAATTAATATAATTTAATATAATATAATAACATAAAATAATAGAATTAATAGAATAGAATATAATATAATTAATATAATATAAAAGTATTTTTTCAATATAAAACATTTAATACAATATATAATATAATATATGTTAGTATTTTTTAATATAAAACATTTAATACAATATATAATATCATTAATATAATATAATAGTATTTTTTCAATATAAAACATTTAATACAATATATAATATAATATATGTTAGTATTTTTTAATATAAAACATTTAATACAATATATAATATAATATAATAGTATTTTTTTCAATATAAAACATTTAAAACAATATATAATATAATTAATATAATTAATATAGTATAATATTATATAAAACATTTAATACAATATATAATATAATTTAAGTCTATTTAAAGATATTACAGAATTAGTTTTTGTATATTTCTACTTGTTAGCTCAACAACATACTAAAACCAGTTTCTACTGAAATCAACTAGATTTGTATGAACCGCACTTGATATATAGTTACACTTAGATAAAGAATTCACCAGTCAAGAAAATGCAATTATTATTCATAACTGGTCATTTTTCTCAAAACACCTGCAATGGCGGAATAAAATAATGGACGCATTTTTAACTTTTCTTGACATGCCATCTTAAAAATGCGACACTCGTGTTTCAAAGGTCAAAGACATCTGTCTAGTGCATATTTACGCTTTTTACCCTTAAAAGCAAACAAACCAGGTAGAGAGTGGACAACAAGGCAGCTCACTAGGGTCTGAAACTTTTATATCCAAGCCGGGAATCTTTGGTACAGATATTTTCCATTCTATCCTGCTATCAACCATCCAGCAGAGAGGATAAGGGTTATGAAACACATTCTTCTGTCCGTTCATAACACCGAGGTCAACACGGCTCTCAGACACAGTGATGAAGGGATAGAGAGAAAGAAAGTCAGTTATCCCGGTTTCCCTTTGAGCCGAGTGCTTTACATAACGCCATCCTGACCGCTGTGACATCACTGCGCGCTCTTCTGCACCCATCAGCCCTCGGGACAGTAATGACTTCTCTCGAGTCACGACTCTGAGACGAAGCACCAGCAAACGGCTAGTGTCATCATACAGCGCTTTATGACCTGCGCAGCACTGACCGCTAAACTGCAGAAAACGCCATGTGTGATCTGATATGAGCACAACAGTGACCGCTCTTTCACCATCGCTGGTTCCAGAGGCGGTTTCCCATTCATTTCTAGAAATTTAATTCAATTTTCTGACACAATATTAACACTTCTGAGATGAAGCACAACAGCACAATGTTTGATTTTCAAGCCAAAGCATTTTAAGAAAATAAGAAAAGAAAAAATAGGTAAACATAATGCAGCATTGCAAATGCAATCATACACACAACACTTAAATTATTATTATTATTTTTAATTAATATTTTAACTATTTTAATATATTAATTAATAATCAGATATATATTTTATTTTAAAATGTTATATATATTATTATTTTAAATATTATATATATATATATATATATATATATATATATATATATATATATATATATATATATATATATATATATATATATATATATATATATATATATATATATATATATATATATATATATATATATATATCAAAATTCTATATATTAAATAGTAAAATATTTTTACATATATTTTTTAAAAAAGTAAAAAATAGATAGATTAAATATACACTAAATATCAATATTAATGTTTTTCAAATAATACATATATTAATATTAAACAAAAATAGATGCATTAAATTCTTTCAATATAAAACATTTAATACCGATAATTATTATAATAATATAATATATAATAAATATAATATATTATACTATAATATAATATAATATATTATATAATATAATTAATATAATATAATATAATATAATATAATTAATATAATATAATATATAATTAATATAATAAATATAATATAATATAATATAATATAATATAATATAATATAATATAATATAATATAAAATATAATATAATTAATATAATATAATTAATATAATATAATATAATATAATATAATATAATATAATATAATATAATATAATATAATATAATATAATATAATATATAATTTCTTAAGCTCAACTTCAGAGCTCATGGTAGGTCTTGTCTTAAAATGTTGCTAAAGATCAACAGGAAACAAATGAGACATTTACTTCCAGTGGCCAGTTGCATAAACTCTGTTAAGACTGCATCTTACTAGCTTTGACTGACTAGCAGTCAACCACGGGGTAATCAGTCTATACCGATCCACCTTTTTAGGTAACCGACTTCAAAAAATCATGAGCAGTCTTGAAGAAAAAAATAAGTTAAATGACCAACTTTTAAGACCAGTCTAAGCAGTTTATGTAACTACTGTTGTGCTCTGCAGCAAAGTTTGTTTCTGCTAAGCCAGCACTAATTCTGTCGCCCTGTGAAGAAAAGAGCAGGAAATTGAATGAGAGCTTTCACTTCTCAATATCTGTCACCATCGAGTGAGCAGTGAACTTTTCCTGCAGCAGCCCAAGGTAACGTGATACGGTTTCTGCTCTTTTGTGCATGTGGGTGGCAGACTGGAGGACATTAGCACATTATGTGACATAGGTGTTGTTTTTCACACTTACTTCCCCAGAAGCGAAGACCACCGAACCAGACTAGCATGACCTTTTTCAGTTTTGATTTTGTTTTTGGATAAACATTTTTCCCCCCATATTCTCCATTGTTGCGGCTCCTCTCTTCCCAGTCTGTCAGTAACGCTCTGTTTATTTCCCGTCTCTATGAAGCCCCTCCTTCTGAAAAGCACAATGTGCTCTGATTGGTCGGCTGGATCAGTGTGTTGTGATTGGTCAAGTGCTTCGAGCGTGTTTGAGATAGCCCTGCCTTTACCATAACCGGCAGTTTCAACACACAACTAACTAACTCAACCAGGCCCCGCCCCTTTATTCTGCGTATTAATTATTAAAATGAGGAATATTATGACGTGTTTGTTCCCGGAAGAAAACTCAAGACTACAATGGAGGCGTTTCATGAGTTCAGAAACACTGACACTGATGTAGAGAAGAACTCAAACAGCAACATTACACACTAAAGATGAACATGGAAAAAAGCAGAATAGCTGCTCTTTAAAGGTCATTTTATTGGCACTAACAGCTGCAAACGGAATCGCAAAATAACTTTCTGAAGTTAAATGTAAGTGGTACGTGCCAAACCCAAACTTGATGCCTGAATTATAAACATAGTAAGCATGAACGCCCGTATAAATAACACACTCCACGTCTGAGGCCCGCATTACGCCGTTCCAACTGGTAGCAATTCATCGCACGTTATCCAGATTTCCCTGCTCGAGTTGAGAGAATTCCCAGAATCCTTATGAGAGGTCGTGTGCCAAGCGGTATTAAGAGTTGTTAAGTGCTTTGCAGAGTTTCCCTGTTCCACTAACTAAGAGGGAAACCTACACAGGGTCTACTCTTCTGGGACAGGCCCTTATATTCTCCTGCAGAGAAACACGAAACCGCAATCAATAAAGTGCCCTTTCATCCGGCAAAGGAATGTTTTTTGCCCCTTTTTTGTCACTTATGTAAGACAAAACACCCTGGGAATTTTCTGACAGCTTCAAGCAACAAGATTCATAGCACACGTGTCGATGGGAATCCACAGCTTGACATTCATATGATTGGCCAGAGGAGAACTGGTTTCTCACCAGGTTGTGTGCTCCATTCTGTCAGCTGACGGAGTTTCTCTGACTTGCTTAGTTGGGGACTCAATTTGAAAAATATTCAACAATATTATTGATCTGACTGTACTGATGCTGTTGTGTGAGAACCGAACTGAGCTGGACGATGACAACTAGTTTTTTTTTTTGGCAGAACTGCTTTATAGAGAACATAACTAATTTAATAATAGATGATCCCAGGGGCCGGATTCAAGAAAATCTTCTTAAGAAAGAAGTTAAAAAAATCCTTAAGATAAATTCTAATGGTGCGTTCACACAGGACGCGATTCGCGCGAGTGATTTAAATGTTAAGTCAATGCGGAGACGCGAAATGGCATTCTGCGGCGCGATTCACGCAAATGTGTCGGTGAGATTCGCGCGATTGAGGCGGCGCGAAGGACACGAATTGAGCGGTTTGAACGCGCGAATCGCTCAAGTTGAAAAATCTGAACTTTGGCGGATATTACTCATCCATATGGTACTAGTTATAAATATTATATTTAGCCAGCTACTGTAATGTTGTAATGCTTACTATTTGAAACAACCCAATAAATGAGTTAAACATCTTACATTTGGGTATTTAAGATAGGTTGGAGGTTATCCTAATTTTAAGAATTTATTTACGATGATTTTAAGGAACATTCTTATTGTGAATATGAATACTTCTTAAATTTTATCTTAAGAACAATCATAACAAAAAAGATAAGAACATTCTTAAGAAAAGTTTTTGGGAATACAAAATATTCTTATATTTTCCTTAAGTTAGAAAATAAGAAGAAATTGGCAGTTAAGAATAATTTCATTCTTAAGAATGTTTTGTGAATCCAGCTCCAGAACTGAATCAACACTGAACTGACTTCAGCTGAACAAAAGCCAAAATGCATCATTTTCCTGTTTACACTTTAAAGCTGCTTTGAAACAATCTGTACTGTATAAAGCGCTATAGAAATAAAGCTGACTTGACTTGATAATATAGATGAAAACAATATAATATACATAGATAATATAATCTTTCCCTAATAGCAACACTTTAGGTTGTTCAAAAGTTTGAGGCTTTTTGTTTAATGTTATGCTCACAAGGTTGCATTTATTTGATCATACATACAGTAAAAACAACAATATTGTGATATATTACAATTTTTGTTGGCTCTTTGACAAATTGCTTTTGTTTCCCTTTTGATAAAAATATTTTTTTAATGTACGCAATTTAATTAAAATTCCATTAAACTGAATTGAATAATTCTTACGTGTTTTACAGGGTATATACAGAAATCCTGGAGGTAAATTCAATACCTTATACTATCATTTTTAATAACGTCTCAATATTTTTGTAAAACCAACACGCCATTGAGTTGCAGGTTTATACGCAACACGTCGTTTCTAACCATTAAACAGAGTATGAGATTTATATAAAACTACACCCTCTTGGCCAATAGAAAATGTTTCATCCACAGTTTTGCCGAACGAAACTTCTTCGTTGTTCTGGTTGGTTCAAGCAGTCAAGTCAACTTTATTTATATAGCGCTTTTTACAACGCAGATTGTTTCAAAGCAGCTTCACAGAGTTAAACAGGAAAATAATGCAACAGAATTTGATTCGGCCGTACAGCAGGTATAAGTGTACACTTAAAGGGTTAGTTCACCCAAAAATGAAAATTCTGTCATTAATTACTTCCCCTCATGTCGTTCGACACCCGTCAGACCTCCGTTCATCTTCGGAACAGAAATGAAGATATTTTGGTTGAAATCTGATGGCTCAGAAAGGCCTCCATTGGCACAATGCACGGTTCACTCTCAAGACCCTTAAAAGGTACTAAAGACGTCGTTGCAAAGTCCATCTCACTACAGTGGTTCTACAATAACTTTATGAATCGGCGACAATAGTTTTTGTGCGCAAAAAAACCCTAAATAACAACTTATATAGTGATGACGATTTCAAAACAAGGCATCATGAAGCTTCGAAGCGTTATGAATCAGTGAGTCAAATCAGCAGTTTGGATCGTCAAATTTCAGCAGTTTGGCGGTTTGACACGCGATCCGAATCATGATTCGACTCACTGATTCATAACGCTTCGAAGCTTCATGATGCCGTGTTTTGAAATCGTCATCACTATATAAGTCGTTATTTAGGGTTTTTAGCGCACAAAAACTATTCTCGACGATTCATAAAGTTATTGTAGAACCACTGTAGTGAGATGGACTTTGTAACGACGTCTTTAGTCCCTTTTAAGGGTCTTGAGAGTGAACCGTGCATTGTGCCAATGGAGGCCTTTCAGAGCCATCAGATTTACACTAAAATATCTTCATTTGTGTTCTGAAGATGAACGGAGGTCTAACGGGTGTCGAACGACATGAGGGGAAGTAATTAATGACAGAATTTTCCTTTTTGGGTGAACTAACCCTTTAATAAAGAACAGTATAAGTGTTCTTTATTAAGTGTCTGTGGGGTTGAAGCAGCGTGAACCAGGCAATGGAAGTAGATGGAGACTTGTAGAAGGGTAATGGTGACTTAGCTGGTGTAGACTGACGGGTGGAAGACAGGAGACGGGATGATCATGGTTAAGTAGAGAGGTAAGGGGTAAGTAGAGAGGTAAGGGGTCTGTAGAATCAGAGTGTACTGAGAGGAGACCAGACAAAAAGTGAATGGTGACTGAGTGCATATATAGTGAGAGTCTCTGATGATGTGCAGGTGCAGAGAATCAGTATTCTGGTGAATGTGAACCAGTGGGCGGGTCTTGGTGATTAGGTGATGATTGGGGCTGTGACGTCTGACTGACTCTGTGACACCTATTGCGTGCAGAGGGAATTTGAAAGACAACCGTTTATCGCAGGGGTCTCCAAACTCGGTCCTGGAGGGCCACTGTCCTGCAGAGTTTAGTTCCAGCCCAAAATAAACGCACATGAACCAGCTAATCAGTGTCTTACTAGGCCCAAGTTAGACACAGATTAGCTGGTTCAGGTGTTTTAATTGAGGTTGGAGCTAAACTCTGCAGGACAGTGGACCTCCAGGACCAAGTTTGGAGACCCCTGAGTTTATCCCGTAGTTGGCAAAAAAATTATTCCAAAAATGAATACCTCATAAAATGGCGATTAATACCTTTTAATTTTTTACTAATTTGATTTACTACCTTTTAATACTTTTTAAAAGCCTGTGGACACCCTGATTTTAATTAAAAAATTGATTAAGGATTGTTCAATTATTCGATTCAAATGCATTAGGATTATTCAATTCAGTTGGATGGAATTTTACTATTAATTAAATTTTCCTGTGATCAAAGCTGAATTTTCAGCATCATTACTCCAGTCTTCAGTGTCACATGATCCTTCAGAAATCATTATAATATGATGATTTGATGCTTAAAGCTACACTGTGTAACTTTTTTAGTTTATTCTTAGCTAAAAACACTTAGTTCTTTCAAAAATATATGTGCTCATTAATGTATATTTACTTCTTTCAAGTAATAAAGTATTCTCGTAAGTTTATAAGATGCCATTGAAAATACATACGGGTGAGGGTTCGAATGCGGGTCGCCATGTTGCCCCTCCATCTTGAAAGCACATTAGCCAAAGAGGGACATACCCGTAAATTCAAGCTTCGCCTTTGGCGTTTTAACACTCGATGGCACCGTGTCGAATGTGGACAAGGTCGAACTGGAATTCATGTTAATCTTGGACTAAATCGGCCACCGTAGGAGTTAAAACGAAATCGGAATTGAGAGGAACAGAAACTAATATTCACTGGATGGTCATATACATTTTCACCGCTAGATGGGGGAAAATATCACACAGTGTAGCTTTAAGAATCCTTTATGATTATTATCAATGTTGAAAACAGAACTTTTTTCAGGATTCTTTGATGTATAGAAAGTTAAAAAGAACAGCGTTTATTTAAAATGTCAATTAAAAAATCAATTTGACGCATCCTGGATGAATAAACGTATTAATTTCTTTAAAAGAAAATCTTACTGACCCCAAACTTGGTTGTAATATATACAATTGACAGGCAAAAAAAAAAAGACGGCTTATATGACACTCGGTCTATCTAGCACTTCAATAAAAACTTCTCTTTAAAGACGATAATGAAAGATTATTGAGAGGGTGGAATGAAACGTCTCTATCTATGAAATAGAATGTAACATTGGCTATATTAGTCCGTCCTCATTCACATTTCCACTGCAAGTTGGGAAATCAATGGGCGACAGGAGCTGTTATTGATCGCCCTATAACATGATGATATCGGTTGATTTTCTCCCTCAGAACCAAGACGCCCACCTGAAACAGTGTTGACAGACGCTCCATGGGAAATGCAGCTCTACATATGGTGTTTGTTGATTTCTAGTCATATAGCCATGCATTGTTTGCATTAACACTTTCAGAATTGCTATTAAAGCCAGACTAAATGTTGGCTGTTCTGACCCACCTCAGGCCCTAGGATGATATACAGTTTTAATTCATGTTTAAATGCATTTATGCCACCTCTAAGCAGTATTAAATAGTCTGTGTAAATGCCACTTAAGAAGCTTTAGTCCAGTTAATTGATTACTTCTATAAAACCACAAAAATTGGGCTTTTTCCATCAATCAGTGTAATTTTTCAGAATCATTCTGTCATTTTCTTTTTTTGATGACAGCTGATGTTACATATTGCAAGTTTTCTTGCACAACAACTGACAATATTTTGGAAGAAATTATGGTTACCATGGTGTATCGGGAGCACCTAAAACCATGATAAAAATCACAATAGAATAAGCAAAAATCAAAGGTAAAAATGTTAAGGAATCACTGAAAAATCCATATTAATTGACCACTACTTTGAGTATTAGAACAATGAATGTCGCTTATAATCTAATAAAAGATATCACTATAATAAAAGATATTTGAATACACACACATACATGTATATATTTAAGCAATATTTGCATGTATATATTGTATATATATATATATATATTGTATATATATATATATATATATATTGTATATATATATATATATATATATATATATATATATATATATATATTGTAAAGCGCTGCGGAGATACAGCCTTATGCGGAGATACAGCCTTAAATCTTTTTTCGCAAGCGCTACGTAAAATTTGTTTGCGTGTTATTCAAAAACTCTTTGATGAATTGACTTGAAATCTTTTTGTTGCCGTTGTCGGAAGATGTTCTGGTTACATTTTTGTGCAAATCGGTTAAACCATTTAGGAAAAAGTAATTTTTTTGGCGGGAAAATTGGCATTACCGAAAATGGCATCGTATGGTTCAATCGAATCGTCTTGGGCCACAGAATCAGAGGAACAAAATAATTTTGTTTCTAGCCCTAACGGTTCAAAAGTTATTAGCACACACGTAAGTGCAACTTTGGACAGTCGGTGGCGCTAGAGGGATTGAGTTAGAGACTCCAAATTAGCTATGATGACATTTCAGACTGTCCTCTATCAGTGTGCCACATTTCATAACTTTTCCACAAGTGGTTCTATGGGCTGCCATAGACTCAAGTGCGGAAGAAGAAACGGAAGAATTATAAGAAGAACGCCAACGCAGTTTTGAAGCCTCAAAGTCGGCCGTTGCCATATTGGCAGCTCGTCAACACACGTCACTCCCGATTAACAGAAAATGGGCAAAGAGGCGGGACGTGGGCGGAGCTGAAGTGACGTGATGACTAACAGACAGCAGACAAACGGCTATCCACCTGTCACTCAAATTGGCCACGCCCTTAATTATGCAGAACTTTAAGGCTTTATATAATGTAAACGAATGAGTTATAAAAACATTCACCCCGCTCACAGTCGTCATGAAGGGCAAAATTAGCCATATAGACCAAAAGCACAATTTGTCCCAGACTGTAAACATGTGTTCTTCTGCTGTAAAGTTGGGCATTTTAACATGAGCTCAATGAGATTCTGCTCCCTTCTGGAGTCTGTCTCTAGTGGCCAGTCCATGAACTGCAGTTTAAGTCACTTCCGTATTGGCTTCAAGAGAAACTGCGGTCGGTGCCGCGTGGTAGAAGTATAGCAGTAGTAGTAGTATTTTATAGCCATATTGATATGTACAGTAATCACAAAATTCAGGCAAAACAAGCAGAGCAAACCTGGATTTTTTTTTACAAATTGTATTTTAAAAATTACTTTTGTTTATCAGAAAAATTGCTAGTAGATTTTTTTCCCCAAATCGTGCAGCCCTACTATACATATCTGAATATCATTTACTTAACAACGGCTTCAACCGCAGCTCATTCAATAAGATTTCATCGTTCTAGACTAGTACTCACCCCCTGCTCGTCCAGTTTGAGGAGCTGCTCGGGGACTTTGGGTGAGTTGAGGGCCAGTCGGAGGCACTGGATGTTCAGCTCAGGCACCACATACTCCAGCACTTCCTTCAGAGGGAGGCCGCGGGCCATCCCATGCCTCGCCGTGGAAGGCACAGCGTCCTCCAGAATCGCCCCACGCAAGGTAGTTAACTGATGAGGGTCAGAGGAAGAGGAGAGCGGTTAGTGTGTTTGAGATTAAGTAATCATTGCATGCATCACACATGCATTAAACGGCAAGGACATTTTCCTGCCTCAAACTATCAAAATCCTTATTTTCATATGGCATAATATCCTCAAGTATGTGACCTCAAGTACTTAATCCTGTCAGTTTATTAGAAAATATTTCAATAGAGAAGTGTATAGATCCACTGGGATATCAAGTTATTGCCAATGAAATTCTTCCCCTGGCAGGAGATTCGAGGGCGTGCTCTTGTCTGAAAGGAAGAAATTGAGTCTCGACCCTTTTATCTGCACTTATGAAGTAAAAGCCTTTTATGCTGAATTCTCAAGCATCTCTTTAAAGGGTCATTCTGAGATTTTGAGTCATGTGAGTATCTATGGCACGCAGGAAATGACAAAAGGCTTCATAATTCAGTTCAATTGTGAACGAGCTCCATTAGAAGCTGAAGATTAAAGCCTAAGGTTTAGTGCAGCGATGCATTTGATACGAGAGAGGAAGTTGATTTACTGTCCTCGAAAATAATAATAATATTTCACCCCATAAAAAAGAAAAAAAGGGAAATTATATTTGGCATTATTTACATTTTGTTTATTTTAGGAGCATTAAGATCATTCATCCCAAATAAATAAATAAGCAAACAAACAAATAAATAATTACTCTAAAACGTATTGTAATTATGGCCATCCATTCATTTTTAATTACACATGATATGCTCATTAATTAAATCACAATTAATGATCTATATTTCTTTATATGAATATCTGCTGAGGAATCCATGTCTATTTGTCGAGCACTCATGTACCTGACTGGTCCTGAAGGTGATCCGATAGTTATACTGCGACGCCTCTTTGTCTTTCCCGTCATCCAGCCTCTCTCTCCGTACGCTGATGGCCACCGGGCCCAAGTTCTCATCCACCCCGAAGTAGTTCTGGTGCTCTGGGGGTTAACGACAGGAAACAGAGGAAGATATGAGGTCAGGTTCAAGAAGGACAGATAACACTTTCCAGGAACACCCTACAAAGTGAGTGAGAGACCCTGAGCGGACCGGACAGGAAGAGCCGGCAGGAAGTGGGCTATTTAAACTCTTCACAGCCTCTCTGGTGCTGGTCATGCTGAGAAGATACGCAGAGAGGAGACTCCACTGATAATGCTCTACTGACCACCTTATTTTAGGATTTTTGCATTGTGACATTATTTAAATAAATGAATGCGTAAATCAATAAATTAACGAATAAATCAATAAATTAATGCATAACTCAATAAATTAATGCATAAATCAATAATTTATTACAAAATCAATAAACAAATGCATAAATCAATAAACGCTGGAAGAAATCAATAAATTAATAATAAATAAATGAATGAATCAATCGTTAAATGAATGTATAAATCATTAAAATGAACGCAAAAATCAATAAATGCATGAAGAAATCAATAAATGAATCAATCAATCAACTCGATAAATTAATGCATAAATCAAATGAAAGAATAAATCAATAAACGGACGCATAAATCAATTAACGTAGGAAGAAATCAATAAATGAAGGAATGAATGAATCAATCAATAAATTAATCAATCAATCAATCGATAAATTAATGAATCAATAAATGAATGCATAACTCAGATGAACGAATAAATCAATAAACGGACGCATAAATCAATAAATGCAGGAAGAAATCAATAAATGAATCAATCAATCAATCAATAAATGAATGCATAAATCAATAAATGAATCAATCAATCAATCAATAAATGAATGCATAAATCAATCAATCAATCAATCAATAAATAAATGAATCAATCAATAAATTAATGCATAAATCAATAAATTAATGCATAACTTGATAAATTAATGCATAACTCAAATGAACGAATAAATCAATAAACGGACGCATAAATCAATAAATGCAGGAAGAAATCAATAAATGAATGAATGCAGAAATCAATAAATGAATCAATCGATAAATTAATGAATCAATTGATAAATTAATGCATAAATCAATATTAATGCATAACTCGACAAATTAACGAATAAATCAATAAATGAATAAATTCATGTATAAATTCATGTATAAATCGCTGGCTGGATGGAACGAACAAAAGATGATGTAATGAACGAACAATGAATGGATGGAATGAACAAACGAACGATGGATGGAACGAACACTAGATGGAACAAACAAAAATGATAGATGGAATGAACGAATGAACGAAGTATGGATGGAAACAAACAATGAATGAATGGAAAGAACGAATGAACAAACGATGGGGTTGATGGATCAACAAAACGACAGACGAACAGAAATCAATTATTTTTTTATTTTTTTATTTAATATTTTTTTTGCATTGTGACATTATTTGGATGGACGGATTGATGATGGACGGATTTATTTGATAACCTAATAGATTTTAATTAATTTATAAATAATTTTCTCTTTTGATTTTGGAGTGAAATAAAATATAAAAACAACAACAACAACAAAATAACAATGGCAATAGTGGTTAAAACAGTATTTTAATTTGGTGTTATAATGGAGAAAATGTCAAATGTCCAATTATCCGTCAGGTCTACACAGCAATGATGACGTCTGATCCAGGACACATCTCCATAGATTTTCACATAGTCTCGCAGACTCAACAGTGCCATATATGATCCATAATCTCTGATTTCACTGCACCACAGGGGTCCGTCAGAGATTAACAAGAGAAATAAAACCCGCCACAGACGAGGCTTAACCTCTTTCTTTCTGATATCCTTTCCATTAAGCCCCTTTCCTGCATTTGGACACCATGTCGAAAACCTGAGGCCCAAATTATGCAATATAATGTGCTATGTGTACTAAAGCATGCCATAGGGGGGAAACATTAGGACGATGCGTACTGATGCAAAACTCACACAAAATGGGACAACAAAGAAATTAGCTTAAGTAGTGTGTTAGTGGCACAACACTCGGAAAGCAAACACAACAGAGTTAGCATGACGGGAGATCTGAAAACACAGCTCTCAATCCGACTCAAATCCAGAGGTGAAGCACAGCAAACACCCTCACCACTGACACTTCATCTCATCCACTCCAACGCACTCGAGAGGTTAAAGCCTAAAGCTGCAGTGAAGAGTAAAACAACATGACGACCGGCGACTGCTGAAGTCTTCTCCATAATACACTTCACTAGAATCCTGCGGGGAAAGCCAGCTTTTGATGATTGATCATCTGGTTTTGACATGGTAGACCATCTTGGTCAAGAAGGATTTGTGAGGATATCATAGTACTGAATGATTCCCACATTTAGACAAAGAAAATAACATTTACATTACACAACGGTTTTCAATGTCGATAATAATCAGAAATATTCTTTGAGCATCAAATCATCATATTAGAATGATTTCTGAAGGATCATGTGACACTGAAGACTGGAGTAATGATGATCACAGGAATAGATTACACTTTACTGTATATTCACATAGAAAAAAGTTATTTTAAAAGGTACACTATGTAACTTTTCCGTCTGCTAGAGGTCGCCTATTCAAAGCAAAAGGTGTAGCTTGATGATGTCAAGTTTGCGCGCAGAATCTTGGGACATGTGGTCTTTAGCTCACAGCCGGTGGGAAAGAATAGGGACAGGACTCGGGCAGAAATCATGTTGATGTGATTATTAATGTTACTGTAGTCTGAAGCAGAGCAGGAGCGAGTGTTGTGCAGCTGAGGAACCGCTGGAGCGATTGTTAATAAGATGAACGCAAAACACGTCTCACGAGCAGCGGGACTTTTATTATGACACAGTCGCTGGCACCACTTCCTCTGGTCATGAGTGTGAGGTAACGCAGCTCTGATGATAATATTAGACACATCTGAGTGTGTTGATGATGTGATGACGTTACTCTGTGCGTTCTCTCAGCGGCTGCTATATATATATATATATATATATATATATATATATATATATATATATATATATATATATATATATATATATATATATATATATATATATTACATTTACATTTATGCATTTAGCAGACGCTTTTATCCAAAGCGACTTACAACTTGGGGGTACAATAAGCGATTGGTCGTGAAGAGTCGAGTGAGCGCAACAAGTGCCTGAAATACTTGGTCCGTGTACATTTCTCAGTGTAGCACAGGTTAGAGGAGGGCGGGAAAGAGGAGGAAAAGAGGAAAGGAAAGGTTTTTTTTTTTTTTTTTTTTTTTTTTTTTTAGGAGGTTAAGTGCTCACGGAAGAGATGAGTTTTTAGTTGACTTTTGAATGTTGTCAATGAATCCGCATTTCGGATGGCGGTGGGCAGATCGTTCCACCAGCTGGGAACGTTGAATGAGAATGTTCTGGAGAGGGATTTTTTGCCTCTCTGTGATGGTACCACAAGCCTTCGCTCCTTAGCTGAACGAAGGCTTCTGGTGGGGGTGTGGCGACGTAGAATCGAGTCAAAGTATGCAGGAGCTGAGTGCGTGGTGGCCCTGTAGGCAAGCGTCAGTGACTTAAACTTGATGCGAGCAGCGAGTGGTAGCCAGTGCAGAGAGATGAAGAGTGGTGTGACGTGGGTCCTTTTGGGCTCGTTGAAGACCAGACGTGCCGCTGCATTCTGGATCATTCGAAGTGTTTGGATCGCGCAAGAGGGGAGTCCAGCCAGAAGCGCATTGCAGTAGTCAAGTCTAGAAATAACCAGGGCCTGGACAAGAAGCTGTGTTGCGTGTTCTGTTAGGAACGGTCTGATCTTCCTGATGTTGTAGAGCGCAAACCTGCAAGAGCGAGCTGTCTTAGCAATGTGATCTCTGAAGGACAACTGGCCATCAAATGTAACTCCAAGATTTCTGACTGATTTTGAAGGGGAGATCAGGGATGCACCTAGCTGGATGGATCCCCATATATATATGGGGATGATTAGGAGGCCATGATGGACAGGGGTCAACCCCTACTCTTTATCGAAGGACATCCTGGGATTTTTAATGACCACAGAGAGTCAGGACCTCGGTTTAACGTCTCTAGGATGACTTGAGGGTGAGTAAATCATGGGCATCATCTAATCATTAAATCATCTAATTTTAATTTGTTGGGTGAACTAACCCTTAGAGACCTGGACTTTCAAACTGAAAGTTGGGCCAAAAGGAAATGTCATTTAAAAATGTGGTTTCAACCTGATAGAGCCTCTTAGTCCAGCGGGTTAGAGTTGATAAACCACCTTGGACCGGAAACAAACCAGCAATACTTTCCAAAAACCAACGTTACCACTTTAAACTGTCTGACTTGATAAAAAGACAGAACGTGAAATGTAACTGACCCATCAGCTTGCGACCCCGTCCCCAACAGCAGGCATGGAGCTGAGCATATTGCCATGATGTATTAATATTCATCTACTAATGCAACCGCAGTGTAAAACTTCAGTGGGCATGTCACATCTTGCATCCTCCCCGATCACGCAGCATCTCAGTCACGAAGAGAGAGGAAGTTAATGGAATCAAAGCTACTCCCTGGGTGATAAAAGCATCATGGAAAGTAAGGTGTGAAAGGGGATAGTGGCTCTTGGGAAGGACATGTTGACAGGTCTGTCCTTTTCAGGTCCCAGTAGAGACGATGACGGGGTGATGAGCAGCTATGAAAGGTTAAATGGACTCTGACTGCTCGTTTGAAGTCGGGAAAGTCAGACAGTCAAAATAAAACCAGTATCTGCGTCACATAATGCATTCTGTTATGCATGCAAGGTTATGCATTCAATTTAAAGGTGCCCTAGAATGCATTGATAGAATATTTTAAATTTACATAGGGCAAAAATACTCCAGATACAGTTTTACATGTCCATTTACAACCCTAGGATTTGTCCCTAGCATGAAATGGTCTGTTTTTGGAAGGGTCGTGAATAATAATGTTGAGCTCTGCTTTGATTGGCTCATTTCAGTAGCTCACACAAGTGCAGTTATTCGGCGAACAGAATCACAAAGTTTTTTGAGTTGTGACAGAACAAAGACCGACTGAAGGGCACTTTAAGCAGAAAATCTCAAATGGCGATTGCTGAAATGCAGCTTACTTGTTTATTGGTGTTTTCAGAGCATCCGCATGCGTGAGAGAGCGCTCGCGTGCACCAGATTGCACATGTTTAAGTAAAACACCGGATAGAATACGTGTTCTTTTATCAGAAAAGTTCTGATTGGGAGATTTAAATGACTGAAATCTGGCAACCGTAAGCACGAACACTCCCCTTCAACCCCACCGACAAAACCAAAGACTGCTTTTTGTTCAAGTTTTTATTTTTTAACCTACACATTTCAGTCTCGTCTTTTTTCGTCAACGATATTGCATATTTATATAGTCACAATAAAAAGTTTAAGGACGTTCGTATCTCGTCTTGTCGTAGTCATGGGGAGAAAAAAAAAGGCTGTCAATGAACATTTTTCGTCATATTTTCGTTAACGAAATTGACACCAGTCAGAGCAAACTAACAACTTTGCATTAAATTGTTGCGGTTTCCGGTTACAGATAAACATCAACCATGCCTGTGGACAGCTCTGTTCTGTGAGAAGGGTATGAAAAGTGCTCACATCCCCTGCACAGCCTGGAACATAACATTCATATCCATGATCTGCCGTCTTCACTGTATTGTCCTCATCTTCACAATACCTGCAGAAGTTCTGATGATTCGGGCGTCCGCGTTAAAACTGCCTGGCCTTGAACATGGGCTGGTAAGCTCTATGCAAATTTGCAAATCAGTGATGCCAGTAACGCATTACTTAGTATAGCTTTCTTCTCGTCTCGGGGAGAGTATTTATACACTCACCTAAAGGATTATTAGGAACACCTGTTCAATTTCTCATTAATGCAATTATCTAATCAACCAATCACATGGCAGTTGCTTCAATGCATTTAGGGGTGTGGTCCTGGTCAAGACAATCTCCTGAACTCCAAACTGAATGTCAGAATGGAAAAGAAAGGTGATTTAAGCAATTTTGAGTGCGGCATGGTTGTTGGTGCCAGACGGGCCGGTCCGAGTATTTTCACAATCTGCTCAGTTACTGGGATTTTCACGCACAACCATTTCTAGGGTTTACAAAGAATGGTGTGAAAAGGGAAAAACATCCAGTATGCGGCAGTCCTGTGGGAGAAAATGCCTTGTTGATGCTAGAGGTCAGAGGAGAATGGGCCGACTGATTCAAGCTGATAGAAGAGCAACTTTGACTGAAATAACCACTCGTTACAACCGAGGTATGCAGCAAAGCATTTGTGA
Source organism: Gobio occitaniae (assembly GCA_033150135.1). NCBI lineage: Eukaryota > Metazoa > Chordata > Actinopteri > Cypriniformes > Gobionidae > Gobio > Gobio occitaniae. The sequence continues at coordinate 42,575 of JARQWZ010002094.1, forward strand.
AGCCACAACACGCACAACCTTGAGGCGAATGGGCTACAACAGCAGAAGACCCCACCGGGTACCACTCATCTCCACTACAAATAGGAAAAAGAGGCTACAATTTGCACGAGCTCACCAAAATTGGACAGTTGAAGACTGGAAAAATGTTGCCTGGTCTGATGAGTCTCGATTTCTGTTGAGACATTCAGATGGTAGAGGCAGAATTTGGCGTAAACAGAATGAGAACATGGATCCATCATGCCTTGTTACCACTGTGCAGGCTGGTGGTGGTGGTGTAATGGTGTGGGGGATGTTTTCTTGGCACACTTTAGGCCCCTTAGTGCCAATTGGGCATCGTTTAAATGCCACGGGCTACCTGAGCATTGTTTCTGATCATGTCCATCCCTTTATGACCACCATGTCCCCATCCTCTGATGGCTACTTCCAGCAGGATAATGCACCATGTCACAAAGCTCCAATCATTTCAAATTGGTTTCTTGAACATGACAATGAGTTCACTGAACTAAAATGGCCCCCACAGTCACCAGATCTCAACCCAATAGAGCATCTTTGGGATGTGGTGGAACGGGAGCTTCGTGCCCTGGATGTGCATCCCACAAATCTCCATCAACTGCAAGATGCTCTCCTATCAATATGGGCCAACATTTCTAAAGAATGCTTTCAGCACCTTATTGAATCAATGCCACGTAGAATTAAGGCAGTTCTGAAGGCGAAAGGGGGTCAAACACAGTATTAGTATGTGTTCCTCATAATCAATTAGGTGAGTGTATTAAGTGAAGTCAAGAAAGACTGTCTTTATTACATTTTTTATTAAAACATGTTTTTTATTTTTTTCAGGAAATATTTTTTAATTTCAACTTAAAATGTCAGGAGATACATTGTTGACGTTACTGTTAAAAATGCACTTCCAATAAAGTGAGTGTTGGCAAAAACGGTTGTCATTTCTATGTTGAGGCAGCAGGGGTGTTGTCGGCAACTGCTGAACGTAACTAATAAAGTAACTTGTAATCTAACTTAGTTACTTTTAAAATCAAGTAATCTGTAAAGTAACTAAGTTACTTTTTAAAGGAGTAATTCGATTACTTTTTCAAAGTAACAGTGGCAACACTGTTAATGATCCCGACTGTTACGTCACAGTCGGTGTTGTGTGTGGATTCGCCCGTTTTTCAGTGGTCTTTTTCAAGCACAAGATTTACATTTGAAGGAGGAAACAATGGTGTTTGAGGCTCATGGTATGTTAGTTCCATGTACAGGACTATTCAACTATGCCAAGGTGAATACAGTTTTCCATTTTAGCTCCTTTAACTCAATGTAACTGTATTAAGTTATGCATTGTATTTAATTTCAAGTTATGCATTCGATTTAAAGTCATGCACTCAAGTTATGTACTTAATTTGAAGTCGTTATCAAGTTAAGCATTCAATTTAACTCAATTTGAAGTTATTCATTTAATATGCATTCCATTTATATAGTATAATGTATGCATTCAATCATTAATTCAAGTTATGCATTCATTTTAATTCAATTTAAAGTTATGGATTCAAATAAAATCGACATTTTGAGTAGAACCTTGAGAGGAAACAAAATGCATTTTCTTATTTGACAAATCTATCATTATGTATTGCCTTTATCTTTATTGTATTAATCGGCATTACAGTACTATGTTAACTATTAGCAATATATTAGCAAATATGCATCACCTGCAACAGTAGCTCTAAATAAATAGATTTGGCTATTAGATTAGAATTAACCAAGAGCCCATACATCCAAAAAATAGTTTGAGTAGGGTCCGTTTTGATTTCATTTTGAGTTTAAACTCCCTGCCTCTTTAAACGGCACTTAAAATAAACAGTTAAATGCACAAGACTAATCGGAGTCTTAAATATAACCCTGTACGCTGCACAGAGGAAATTGAGCTCTTCTGCTTGATAGGTCTTTGGCGACACGGCAAGGCGGATGATTATCTATTTCCCAATAGAACGAGCTTGCTAACATGATTTATTGTCATTTGAGCTGAGCTGTAATTTGCTCATTCGCTATGGCTGGAAAGCCCGTGAACGTGCGGGACACAATCGCAGCTTTCACCCACAGGCTGCGGCTCATTATTCTGCGCAGTCAAGGGAAAGAAACGTATTTCTGCATGGCAAGAGGTGGAGCAGCTGTTTTCCAGAGCTTAGGAAAGGGTAACACAATCCTGTCAGGACTATGCAGATGTGCAGACATGCAACAAAAAAAGAAAAAGCAGTCTGACAGCCGCTGACACCTTCTCAGTCAAACACAGATGACATTGTGCAGTATAAGTCGAGGTATGGTTTGCTGGTTTCATTCCCAGACACGCAGAGGTGTTTTAATGAAGAGCGGTGGGACTGCGGTGTGAGGAGAGGGTCCCGTCTCACCTCTCTCGGCATCACGGCTCCTCGGAGGGGAACAGCTGCACCTCACCCTGTCTATTCTCACATGACAAATCACAGGCCAAAGACAGGAGAACATTCTCACACCTCAATCCTTGGCACAAGTGTTTCTCCTTTCAAAATGTGTAATAAACACCAGGCTTAACAAAACCTGCTATTGTCTCGGACCCTAAATCACCAGAACAGCAGCCAAAGGAGAACATATTGCAAGATACAAGATCTTTAATAATCGATAGTGACATTTTAAGCTTGTAATTAGTATTTTGTACTCATTTTCCACTTGATGAAAAGCTCCAAACAGCATGTGACTTCCATTGTGTGAACAAAAAAGCCGGTCATTCAGGTTTGAACTGAAATGAGGGTGAGTTAATGAATTTTCAAGTTAATTATCTCTTTAAAATACAGAAAAACTTTAATATTAAGACTTTATTATAATAAATTATTATAATAAAATATTACAGGAGTCCTATTATGCCCTTTTACAAAGACTTGATTTTGTTTTTTGGGTGAACTAGAATATGCTTTCATGCTTGATTGTTAAAAAAAACACATTATTTTTCACATATTTTACATTATTACAGTCTTCAGTCTGGCCCAAACGCACCATTTAGTTCCGGTTTCGTTGAAGACCCTCCTTCTGAAATATAAAATGTGATGTGATTGGTTAGCTGGCCCAGTGTGTTGTGATTGGCAGCGCATCTTTGGGAAAAGTCCCGCCCCTTACCATAACCGCGAGCTCCTCAGATGTAAATATTAAGGATGTTGTCCATTTCAAACCAATTCAAGCCTGATTCAGACTTTAAAATGTTAACAAACAAGAGGATCGTCCAGAATGGATTTCATGCACAGACTTTGCAAGCACGGCTTTCACAGGACGTTGCAGAATGGTATGTTTGTTTTTTTGTAATTTTCTCACCATTTAATCATTACTATGGTATAGGGGTGTAACGATATATCATTAAACGATATAAAAATGTGACGATATGTATCGTTGATGGAAACGATATGATTCGCGATATAGAGCCTATTTATAAGGTATAATTCACCCAAACACAAATTTACAAATGTACCACAAATGTAAATTCTATCATCATGTACTCACCATCATGTCGTTTTTCGTTTAACTTCCAAACACAAATGAAGATATTCTTTATGAAACCTGAGGGATTTCTGTTCCTCCATTTAATGTCTATTCCTCTCAAACTTAAAAGATCCAATAAATGAAAAAACGAATCAAGTGGTCTAATCCAAATACAAGTCTTCTGAAGAGACACAATGGCTTTTATATGATGAATATGTTTAACACGATGCGCATACTGTAGTACACACGGACGTTCAAATGATTGCGTGACGCGCGAAAACAACACAAGAGTGAGTAAATGCAGAATTAAAATTCTTGGATGAGCTAAACATTTACAGTTTGAGAGTGGTCATTTTGACACGCTTTCTTGCAATTAGAACAGAGATTGATTGCATTTATCATCAGAAGCGCACGCCCTGCTTCAAAGTGAGAGCGCAAACATTATTTAAAGCGGCACTCCTCAAAGTCAAAGCGCTAACATCATTTAAATCACCAGATCACATTTAGATTTAATAGCATGATTATTCAAAGCATTTTAGATGGTTTATTCTATATGTGTAGTGCATTAATAGAGGCGGGACATTGTGAGCACTGGGAGAGTTGCGAGCATGGGGAGAGAATGCTGCCTGCATTTAAAACGTGAGAAATGGGGAAAAAATTTACGTTTACAGAGTTTCAGTGACATTAATTACATTAAACAACTATATATAATGTTGAATATAATGTATAATAATGCAATGGGAGAATCTTTGTGGATTCTGATAATAATACACCAAGAATAATAACATTATTTTAATAATAATAAAAAAGTAAAAAAAAAAAAAAACATCTTTATTTTGGCTTAAAAAATCGGGATACATATCGTATCGTGAGTTCAGTATCGCGATTTATATCGAATCGTGATACGAGTGTATCGTTACACCCCTACTATGGTAATACAAACAGTAATCGAGCACAAAAGCATGTTTAATTTTCCTAAGGGCCGATGAACAGAGCTACAGAAACCTTACAAAAGCTACAGAAAACACTAAATCAACCCTAATGTGGGCTAGCAGTCGAGCGGAGGCAAAGCTTTGCCCTTTGTTTACATCATAGAAACAACATAAAACTTATAATTGGAACTGTTAATAGAAAACACAACTACAAATAATAAAGACATACTCAAAGTTGTGATCCACAAACAACAGATTTTCCCGACAAAGTGGGAACTGCTCCATTTCAGGAGAAGTTTTTGTGCGTAGCCTGCATTACTCTCTTAGTTTCTGGAAGCTGCAGCGCAGAGATAATGTTCAGGAACAGTGTTTAAAATACATTTTAACCAGCCTTAGGAAGGTCAAACGTTGTGTAAAAACAGCGTCTCTTTGACAGAGCGACAACACCGTAAGGCTGGCCGATAAAACCATATTGGTGTTTATCGAAGGCACACCATTGTCGTTAATGATGTAAAAAAAAATTGATATAGCGCTCGATATTTTAATTAAAATGCACGCGTGTCGTCCGTAGATCTTAAACAGCCTACCAGATGTTTTGATGAATCAGCGTGATACCATTGACAACCAAACAACCAATAAGATCTAAACAGGTTGCGTTGCTCTCGTGTTCGGTTGCGTCATCGCCATTTGACATCAGAACACATGCAAGAGGAATAATGTCAATAAAAAGGACATGTCAGCTCGCCAGTGTGGCATTTTTTTGTATCTTTTCTTCCGACCAACATCAGAACAAACAACCCACAAGCAGTCCACGATGGAGAGGTATTATTTTGTAACATTTTATTTGAGTTCAATTGTTTCTTTAACACTTACTTTTTTATCTTAATATAAAGACATTAAGAAGATATTTTTGTTTACATTTGTTTTTGTCTGCTAAAACTAATATATTTTGTTGTTTGCCTTAATAATGTGGATAAATAAAATAAAAAAAACAGTGGTTTAAATTCAAACTTTTCTACTAGTCTTTAAAAAAAAAAAAAGGTTGTAAAAAATGTCAAAAAGTCGTTTGTTGTAGTTCTTGGAAAATGAATTATGTTAAATTAAATTTCTCCCTTTGCATTGAACTTTGAGCTTTGTAACCTTGCAGATAATTTTTTTGTTCAAACAGCCACATTACACACTAACTAAAGTTAAAAAAGTGAAAAAGCACAATAGGACCCCTTTAAGACTTGTTTTCATAGATGTGTCTATGTAATATGAGTGTATTTTATCTCACTGCACTGGCTGATTTTGTCACCTGTATATAAAAGCAAATACACCTCAATTCATTTTATTCAGTGTTAAAAGTGAATCTATTTCATAGGGTTAAGCTATTTTTTACAAAAACACTTTTTTGCAGTTTAGCTTACAAATTTTTTGCTCTTAAGTTTTGAGGTTTTAATTGGGCTGTGTATTTTATTTAGTGCAGTTGATTAAAGAAAAAAACACCAACACAACCTCAGCTGTGACATCAGCTAAAGAGGAAGATGTTTACAAAATTAATAATAACTTTTTTTTTCCCTTTGGAATAACATGAACTGATGAATCATTCTTACTAGAACCTTGAATGAAAGGTCAATTTAGGTTTAACAAACAAGAATCAACCCCATTTTTCATGCAAAATAACAAGCTTACCTCTCCCATAGAAATATTTGTGGTAATAATACGCTCCCAGGTCGATGTGCTCGATGATGTACCGCTTGACCTTTTCACGGTGGATTGCCTGGCTTTCCCGTGGCACCTCCAGCACAGACACGCCAGCATTGGTACAGTGGGAGCTCAAGGATGACTCGAAAGAGCAGTTTTCTCCTCCGGCACTGTAGGTGGTGTTGGTGGCCCTGGAGAGAGAGATCCTCCTCTCCCCCTCTCCACCGATCTCATTGCGAAAATGCGGGCAATTGAGCACCATTCCATTGCTCTTTCCATCCCCCTCATCGGCATCCAGGTTCTCCTTGGGATTGAGGTCTTCCCGACTTCCCAGCGGCGATTCGAACATGGATGCAGGTCCAGTAGTATTCCCACTCACTTGTCCACCTCCTGGGACTTGGTACTGTGAGGCAGCAGAAGCTCCAGTGGTGGTGTTCTTCCTCTGGCTGAGGCTGATGCGGTTGGCCACCGCCTCGCTGATGTTGAAGAGGATGCTCTGGACGTCATAGTGAGCGAAGCATTTCTGGAAGCTGAGCGGACGGCGGTCGTCCTGCTCGGTGGAGAGCCGCAGGCCGTCGTTCTCGCTCTTAATAGTCCTCAACTTCCTGAACAGCGATGTCTCGGATGACTCCGACTTGAGACGACGCATGAAAGACTTCTCCCTTTCCCGGCTGTAGAGGAGGGAGCTGTCCACGTAGTCGTAGCCCGAGATGCGGACGATCTCACCGCGGGCTATCTGAGCTGCGGTCTGCAAGCTTGGGGAGAGGGCTGTGTCGTAGCGAAGGAGTTCTGGGAAACCGGCAGGCGGGGCACTGCGATGGTCCAAACTGTCAATCCGGTATCCTCGCAACATGGTAAAGAACCCATCATTCCCGAGACCCTGACGGTCAATCGAGGAAGTGCTGCCGTACTCCCGATGCAACGAGGCACCAGTGTTCGGGTTGACGGCGTTCTGGTCCATTATGTCCTCCGCATCAATGTCGCTGATGGTCACGTCACTATTACTCCGCTGGCGAATGGGATGAAGCCCCTTCAAAGGGGATCGACTCAGAAGGTCACTCAGGGAATATTTTGTATCCGAATAATCAGGCTCCAATGTCGCTTCGCACAAATCCGTGATCTCCACACTTTGGTCTGGCTGTCGGTTCTGGAAGGCCGCGATGACGCTCTCGTAGTTGGGCCCGCCACGGCTTTCCCAACCCTCTTTTTTCGGGGGCCAGTCCGTCACCCTGGCTCGCACCCCCATTTTAGGCATGGCGGGCGTCCCGTTCGTTTTACCACCCCCTTCCAGCTTGCCCTGTGTGTTGGCCGCTGGGTGTCCCATACTCCCATTCAATGCTTTCAGCTTCCTGGTAAACAATTCCTCAGATGACTGCATGACGTTAGAGAAGCCCTCAAGCGATGGAAGGTTTGTTTTATCGTCGATACCCACGGCTCAAGCTCATATCCTGCTTGCAGCTGCTTGGGAAAGCGAGAACTCAAGTCCCCTTATCGTTTACATTGTCATAGGTCACCCATTTCAGGTCCCAGGCCAGCTATCTCAACTACAGTTTAAGAGTTGTCCTAAAGGGAGTCAGCCCACATGAAGGGGCTCCTTTCACTCAAAGTCCATTTTTCTTCAGGAGTGACCAGTTTGATGAAAGACAGGCAGCATTTGGGTGTCACGGACGGCTGGAGCTTCAAGGAGCAGAAGGGGTCAGTTGAAACAGCTATCCTTTCACAGAGCTCAGCTAATTTAGGACGACAGCTGGAGGAGAGCGATCTGTTGGGAGCAAGGAGAAAAACAAAAGCACATTAAGGCATCTCGCAGAGAACTGCAGAATATATTTATTCAGACAGTGGGATGTCTTTCTCAAAACCTCCTTATGACCACAGAACAATGTAAGACTGTTAGATAAGTGGCAGGGTGTGTACCGCAAAACAGGCCTGATGACTCCTCCAAGAAGGTCTTCTCACAAAGAGATCATTTAAAAAATATAAATGCCTATTTCTTTTGCTTACTTTTATTGGCCAAGTAGGGTTCAAATCAAGAGAACATTCAGTGGTTTTCAAACTGGATTATGCATTAGGCAAGGAGGACTCAGAAAAATGCCACATTTATTCGCTCACACAGAGCAATGAAGCCCTCAAATGCAATGCATACATTACATGCTCAACTATATTTACAGTATACAGAATAGTGTATATATATATGGCTTAAAGGTTCCCAGTAGGGACTCCAGCATTTGAACTTCCCTTCTGCTTGGCTACCATTTGTGGGTTGGGAAGGTGCCACTGATGACCTTAATGGGTTTTTCATGTTCATGAATAGTGTGCGAATGCCACATTCATGCATCCTGATTTAATGTGCTATATAGAATCATGTAACATGACCTGACATTGCTATCAGCACAAAAAAAAATCTGCTAAATCCATTATATAGCTTGACCTACAATGTAAACGGCATGACCCTTTTTTTCCTGAACAGAACCACTCGTCTTCATTCTATTTTTACTAGTGCTAAAAGAAACAGGAACAAGGGACAATACATCCCATCTTTACCGTGTTCACCCTATCCCGCGGTTCAGTTTCTGAGAAACATTTATTTTTGCAGGACAAACAACATCTGGAGGGTGAATTTGTGCCACATCAAGATAGCTGAAATGTATACACTAAACATTGAGGTTACAAATATACATTGAACAATATATACGTGAAGCATGTTGTAAAAGTATTATGATTATATTAGCATTGTTGCAAAGGTTTGAAAGGCATTTTGATTAGCAACAATAAAATTGAGATGACCTGCAAGTGCAGGTTCGCCCCAAATTCTCAGTTGGTGTACAAAAAATGCAACTAGGATTGAATTTGGAAGGGAGATAGATGCCCAAATTTCAAGATTAATTGACTGAATTATTGCATAAATCACAATATTTGCCTAAAAAAGCCCAGAAATGAAGATCATTCAAATAAATTACAGAATTGAGGCAGAAGTCAAAAAATATTGTTTGAAAAAAAAAAAGTCCATCACCGACCTACAGAAAACCATTTTGCAAATCCTTTGACTGGGTTTGTCTTTAGAAAAATCCTGGTATCACATAGTGCTTTGAAACATTACTATAGTCATGAATCACAACAATTCAAGCGAGCAGGATTTTGGATCCCAGAGCTATAACCTAACTAACTGTTTTCACGTTGAAACGCAGAAGCAGCAAAAGTGCTTCCTGAAATAACTTCATTAAATGAGACAGGCTTTTCTGAAAGGATGAGCAAGGACAAAATAGAGGGGCTCCGATTACGTAATCCCTTTTCACATCGACACAATCATTAAGATACACACACAGACACACAGCAGGGTCACTGAGGGAAAAAAAAAACGTCCACATAACACTCAAGGACTATTGAACTGTGACTAAAAGTGTCTCCTTCAATGACAAGCTGCCGAATTCCAACAGAAAGATCCTTCCCTTACAAATCTAAACAACCAAATCCTAATGACACCTTAAAGTACCAGTTCATCACAGCAAACCACATGCAAAACCCTGGCAATCATTTACAATGGCTTTTTGTGAAGGCCTCGATGTTAACACACTTTCTCCCATAGCAGTTTTAGTCATTTGGCAGATGCTTATATCAAAAGAAACATACAAATGAAGAAAATCACAAGCCATTCATCAATCAAGATCTAATAACGCAATATTGCAAAGGCAAGTTTCTAGTTCAATCTAGTTAGAGTAGTGCAAAAACTAGAGTACGATTAAAAACTAGGAATACAATGATATTAGAAATATAATGGCCAATTTAGAGACATTTATATTGGATGGATGGATGGATGGATGGATGGATGGATGGATGGATGGATGGATGGATGGATGGATGGATGGATGGATGGATGGATGGATGGATGGATGGATGGATGGATGGATGGATGGATGGATGGATGGATGGATGGATGGATGGATGGATGGATGGATGGATGGATGGATGGATGGATGGATGGATGGATGGATGGATGGATGGATGGATGGATGGATGGATGGATGGATGGATGGATGGATGGATGGATGGATGGATGGATGGATGGATGGATGGATGGATGGATGGATGGATGGATGGATGGATGGATGGATGGATGGAATAAATGACTATAAATGAATTTCTAAATAGCTTAAAAATAAAAGATTAAAAACTAAAATCAATTGTTTTTGCTAACTGTACAGTATAGTAGGAAAATGGATATTCATCTTGAGGTTTGATAAGATTACACAATTAAAATGTAATATTGGCAGATAAATATATATCCAATAATGAGCAATTTAGAGACTTTTATATTTTTTAAAAGAAATCTCTAATACTGGCCAATAATTGAGTGGTACTGATGGCCAAAGCAACACTTGACGAAAATGAGGATAGCATTGCTGATATATTGGTCAACAACTACGAACAAGTTGCGTCTTCAGGAGTTTCTATCTTCAGCAGAGCAGATGGGGGTTGGAGACTCACTCCACCACTGAGAAACAGAGGGAGGAAAGGTTCTGGAAAGTGTAAACATCTGCCACACACATAAACTAGACATCATGGTGGTCTCTGAGAACTTATGAAGTCCATCTAGAACACAGACAATGACAAATGTTCTCCATCGTGTCTTTCTCTACAGGGGCCCCTGATTGCCGCACAACTCGTGGTGGTCAGCAAAAATATATCATCCCTGTGACCTCCGACCTGCACAGGGTTTGTTTTGTGATTGGACCTTCTGTGTGTGTGTGTGCGCGTTTGTGTGTGTGTGTGTGAAGGAAGCTGATAATGGGAGGTCTGACACACACACACACACACACACACACAGAGGTCTTTAACGAGAAAAACTCAGCAGTCATTATCTTTGGTCAACCTCCAAGGCCAAAGAAATGAAATTGGGGAGAGGGGGTGGTGGCTGCGAGACTAATTATAGCAATGAACTCATTTTCTGTCGCTGGCTGGGCCGTTTTTGTGTCTTTCGTGCGGAGCGGAGCTGTTTCGCCAGGTCTTAAAATAATCTTTTGACACGGTGGCCTGATTAGAGGCTGCGGGAGTATTAATGTGCCGTCACCAGGAGAACCCGGTGCTGTCAGCCTTCTTTAAAGTGATAAGGCACTGTCAGCTTCAGACGGGACCCAGGGGAAAATATTAGCAGCACATCGTTTGAAATAATGTTCACAGCATGTCCACATTTGCCATCATTTAATGCACATTTTTAGTTTTATTGTAAATTTTAATTAACCTTATAAATCACACTGTAGACATCGTGGCATTTTTGTGGGGAGTTGCAACAAATGCTGTCGTTTTCTTAAATGTTAAAAATCTATTATTATGTTTAGGTTTTTTTTCGCAAAGATTGAGATCTTAAATGCTTTGGATATGCTTATTAGAAAGATTTGTGGGAGGTTTGAGCTCGTAAATATTTAATTTTGTGAGAATACATTTTGTACTTTTTAATGCAATACAAGAGCTCATACATGCAGGGCAGAAACAGCTGAATCCTGTGATTCTCGTGATCGCAGGGGTCAGTCCAAACCTCCTCATCATCCAAACCGGCTCTGACAGGAGAGCTGTGCTGCAAAGTCAGGATGCTGGGAGAGAGTTTAAACACGCTGGTTTAGTGTGATACTGATAGGATGAGTGAAAACCTAACCTAGGATTAAACCCACCAAACACAACAACCCTAGAGCTCCGTTCACACTACCAGCGAAACAACAAAGCGTTCCCATTCATTTCAATGGAGAGATGCCGATTTGACCATTAGTGACCATTGGCCAAAGTCTCAATAGCACAAACAGTGCTGGATAATTTATGTGGCAAAGTGTAATGATTAGCATTTGCACAATAGTAGCTTGTGATAGTAGTAATAGTATGATTGTGATAGCAAGTGGTTGACAAGAACCCATCAGTTGTGTTTAAAGTTAGGGTATAGCGATGACCGGCCAAGAACCGGAACCGGTTTTCTTTGTATTTTCTGACGATTTATCCGGAAGTGCGCCCGCGTGCACATACGCCTATATTGCAATCATTCGCGAACATGTCACTTGTGTTACAAACGGAAACTTGAGAACTGAGGGAAGAGACGAGATCCGCTGAAGGGAATGAAGAGCCGCTTTCCTGCGCGAGCTGAAGTTGCGCGAGCTTACCTCTCCGCCCTGCACAAGCAGATAGTGAGCGTTTGTTCAGCTCAGCTTCTCACGTGTTGGATCGGATGAGAACGAAACAGACTAACTTGTGACAAAGCCGAAATACTTATTTTTGTAGCCTAAAGAAGAACATGCATGCACTTTTGAAATGAAATACTATCAGTTCTGTAGCCTATAGGATGATCATTTTTATTTGGTAACACTTTAGGATAATGGTCATTAGTTAACATTAGTAACTTCATTAGTTAACATTAACTAATAATGAACTGCACTTATAAAGCGTTTATTAATCTTTGTTAATGTTAATTTCAACATTTACTAATGCATTATTAAAATCTTTTTTACATTAGTTAATGCACTGTGAACTAACATGAACAAACCATGAACAGCTGTATTTATATTAACTAACGTTAAAGGGATAGTTCACCCAAAATTGAAAATAAAGTCAGTAATTACTCACCCTCATGTTGTTCCAACCATGTAAGACCTTCGTTCATCTTCGGAACATAATTTAGTATATTTTTGATGAAATCTGAGAGCTGTCTCACTCCTCCATAGGCTTTCAGAGGGAATGAAACTTGATGGCCCAGAATAGTAAGTAAAAACGTAATTTAAGGAGTCCAAATGACTACAGTGGCTCTGTATTAAGTCTATCATGCGACGAAAATACTTTTTGAGCGGAAAAACAACAAAAATAACGACTTTATCACACTATTATTGTTGTTCAATTTGAGCCTCTGATGAGAGTTCGCGGGAGTGCCACGACGCATGCGCGAGAACTGAGATTAACCCTACTCCGAAAGAGTGAGCAGCCAGTAACAAGTAGTAGTAGAAGAAGAACGCCGTAATCTCAGTTCTCAGACTTAATACAGAGCCACTGTAGTCATTTGGACTCCTTAAATGACGTTTTTACTTACTATTCTGGGCCATCAAGTTTCATTCCCTCTGAAAGCCTATGGAGGAGTGAGACAGCTCTCAGATTTCATCAAAAATATACTAAATTATGTTCCGAAGATGAACGAAGGTCTTACATGGTTGGAACAACATGAGGGTGAGTAATTACTGACAGAATTTTCATTTTTGGGTGAACTAACCCTTTAACAAAGATGAACAAATACAGTAACAAATGTACTGTTCATAGTTAGTTCATGTTAGTTAATACATTAACTAATGTTAACTAATGACCATTATTCTAAAGTGTTACCTTTTATTTTACCTTAAAATTTACATTGACTTAATTTGATTTAAAAAGCACCTGCTGTAGCATCTTAGTTTTTTTTCGTTGCACTAAACATTATTTGATTTAACATTTTGGAACAATTATATACTTTGGTTTTATTCAATTTCACTGGTAAATACTTTTTTTCTTTACACTGAATTTAAAAACAAATGCTGATTTAAGTAACATCTTTGTTTGGATTGCAGAATATGCAGTTGTTGCCTTTAATTTCATCTTTCAGCCTTTTAATTTCCAATTAAATTTCCTGTTAATTTCAGATTGAGGACTTGTTTTCATTAGCCAAAAGCCAATTTAGCCTGTTAAATACCAAATAAACATCTTGTTCATGTATACTTTCATTCTTTTATTGTGTAAAAAAAAAATCGGAAATCGGTACCGGAATCGGCCATGTAAAATCATGATCGGTGCATCACTATTAGGGTAGGCAATTTTCAGAGAGCTTTGAAAGCATAAGATCCCACCCTCCCTTCAGAGCCACGCCTCCTTCAAAACACATGAACACACAGCAGGGAGCAAACAAAAGCGTCACGAGAGACGGTGTTAAACTACCTCATGTCTCAAAGCACATAACGTTACAATAATAATGAACATAACTTAAAGAGCACTGACCTGAACCACCTGACTGCTGCAGATTCATTTCAGCGTTGATAGTGTAGACATTGAAACGCATTAATTCGAGTCAATAATCGCTCAAGATAATGTCGAAACACACCCTTTAGTGATCAACAGCATGAAACGCGCTGATGGCGTGTGATGTCTGGAAATGCATATGTTGACAAGCAGGTAGGACATCGTATCGAATGCAATGATTGGACGAACATTTTATGATCCTACGCCTTCCACAGACGATATATAAAAAACATTTAAACCACTTAACTTAGTGATTGCTATCAGGATGTGAATCGAAATCTAATCGCAATTGCGATTTGGGTTATGTGCGATTATGTAAGCGCAAAGGCTGTGATTTTAATAGCAAATTTAATAGCGAATAGCCCTAATTCATAGCGAATTCTCTCTGGCATGATTCTGAACCAGTGACATGTGATTTTCAAACTCATGCTGATGTAAATAAAACAATCTTACTCTCGCTGACCGACAGATCCGAAGCGTGCGCACAAAGTGTGCAATCCCAATATACATGTACACAGAATTATAGTATTTCAAAATATGTGTCTTGGCGAGTATTCACGCAAACATCACCTGTTATGTCTTAAAGGATTAGTTCACTTCAAAATGAAAATTTCCTGATATTTTACTCACCCCCATATCATCCAAGATGTCTTTCTTTCTTCAGTCGAAAAGAAATGAAGTTTTTCTCGGAAAACATTCCAGGATTTTTCTCCATATAATGGACTTCAATGGCATCCAACGGTTGAAGGTCCAAATCAATGCAGTTTCAAAGGAAGGGCTTCAGAGGCTCTGCACGATCCCAGACGAGGAATAGGGTCTGATCTAGACAAACCATCGGCCATTTAAAAAAAAAAAAATGAAAATGAATATACTTTTTAACCTAAATTGCTCATCTTGCGCTGCCCGAGGCTCGCCAGTGATTGCGCAATCACGTCGAAAATGTTTCTTTGAAACTGCATTGATTTGGACCTTCAACCGTTGGTTGCCATTGAAGTCCATTATGTGGAGGAAAATCCTGGAATGTTTTCCTCAAAAAACGTAATTTCTTTTCAACTGAAGAAAGAAAGACATCTTGGATGAGATGGGGGTGAGTAAAATATCAGGAAATTGTCATTTTGAAGTGAACTAATCCTTTAAGTGAATGTTTGGTTAACTGATCTGATGTGTAACATTATATTAGATCCGTGCGGTACAGTAGGTCTTAATATATAGGATGTCTGTCTCAATGTTAATCAAACTATTGTAGTATCATGGAAATAAAGTTGAATATATATTTTTCCCATAGATATTTGGTTTTGACTTGGTGTGTGCTAAATTTGGTGTTATTAGCAGGGATTTTAAGGTTACGGTTGCCGGTGATTTTGTTTTGGGGCCTTCAGAACTCGATTTTTCTCCAAATTGACTTTGCTGACTCTATCGAATTCAAACAGGTTTAGCTCAGTCATTTTTTGTCAGATTCTAGCAAATCATATACAATTTTGAAGTTTTTTTTAATAAAGAATGTGAAAAAAACAATAACTAATTTTTGAAATTTTGCTCATCGCGACTAATTGCTGGAACAACTCGCCTAGCATGCCTTTAAATAACCCTCTCCATAACCAGACACCTTATGGCATGAAAAGCGCTAACCAGCTTTCACAAATAATAAACAGCTGTATGCGAAAATGAGGTAATGAAACTATTCAGGGAGGCCTTCCTCTTCAACCTAACTAACATGTACGTAATTTAACCAGCACTGTTTATTTTTGCCCTTATTCAGGTTAAATAAAGAGATCACAGTCTATTATCTGAGAATACAAAACAACACACACAAGCAATTTACACCTCGCTCGGGACTTCAAACTACTTTTCTGGTTTCAATCAAACTTCAAGGGCCGTTGTTTTAACCTCAAGGTGATACGGACAGCGATTATTAAATTCCTCACACTCGCGGTCCAAAAGAAGGGGCCGGTAACGGTAACCAGACACTGGCATCTCTGGTTTCATAAACACTCGTATTTCTGCTTCAACAGAGCAGTTAGTAGCCTTGAAGGAGCAGATTAATAGTGGCCAAATCTTGTCAACAAAATCCAAGGAATTAAACTGTTAGGTTTTTGAATGTAAGAGTTCATTATTAGGTTCTGGGAACTCGTTCTAATTCTACTGACGGAGCTATTCTTAACGGTGGGTGTTTGTTTGGGTCGGGGGCCAAGTCGGGCCATCCCGAACACAGATCCAAACGGCCCAAAGAAACACACCCTCCCTTTTATCTGCGGCTCATAACTCAGGCCTCTCGGCGGGGAGGCGTCCACCACAAGCTGACACTCAAATTAGCACCAGCGTGCCGCTCTGGACGTTACGAGTCTATAACCTCCTCTGTAATAAGTTGGGCCCCTCCATCAGCCGGGCTCTTTGAGGCTTGCCACGAGCACCGCTGGGAATTTAATAGCGAGTTTTTGTAGGGGAATCACACCCTTCGGTGATCAACAGTTGGTGGCTGAAAGAGCTGCACAGAGAAATTTCCATTTTGTGCGACAAGGGAGAGCGACCAGACCGACACAGATTAGACAAGCAAAGAGATGCTGATAATGTGTCCAGGGTGGAAATAAGAAAACGAGCAGGAAATAATAGACTAGAGCGAAGAGATGCACCAAATTCAGTCTGAAAAGAGAAAAACATCAGGTGTATTTTAACATCCACAAGCATTGACATAGAGAAAAGGCAGCTTTTGTTGGATGTGTATGATGATGGATGATGATATATCGGTGGAAAAACTGACATGGCACACACCTCTCTTGAAGAAATCAGCTGAAGCAACTGCATGATCTATCTGAAGTCACAATTCAAACGCAGTAACAGATTAAATTAGTACTTAGAAATGTAGCATTCAAGTCCCCATTGATCGCCAAAGTGATTTAGCCGGCTGAAAACGTCTAGCTGTGGGCGCGTTTTGGCAGCGCAAAATTTTTAGTTTTCAGTTGAGATGCTTTGCTTGCTATAATACAGAATATCCGTGGAAGTGTAACTAGTATCTATATAGTTTTGTTTCTGTATTGTTTCTCAATAAAAATGTCAATACAATGTAAAGTACTTGCTCTGGCTCGTTTTAAATGTATGCTTCTTGTTGTCGAGTAGCGAATGTGGTTTGTTGTTGTTGTATTTGTCCCGCCCCTCCTCCACTGTGATTGGACGGTTGGGTAAAAAGTGACAGTGATGAGCGCTGCGTTTTACCCAAACTCTCTGCGACTGGTAAAAAATGCTGAGCTCTCAGCGCTTGAATGTGAAATAGACGCTCAGCGTCTCGCTAGGCTCCTGCCGTTTTAAAAACGTGGCGTTCTCATTGAAAACAATTGGTAAAATATGCTAGCCTCTGGAAATTTTTTTATAAAAAGCAGTTCCCTACGCTTTTGAAAAGACTGCAATGCTGTTCAATTCACACTATAGCTGAATTCAGAATCTCTTACTTTATACTAATTATGCCATTCTATTTATAAAGAAGAAATAGTAAGTAGTAGGTGTGCCATGTCATACCGTCCACGATAATACCGCTATAAATGTTTACATGATAAAAAAAAGTGTTCAGACATCAGTGATATAGCAACGCGATGACGTATGGCGTATTTTCGTTCCCTAACGCGCACAACAACAACAACATGGGGTGATTGATTTGTGTGTTTCCGATAAAGATTTAGTACCTAAAAAGTAGGGATGTACGATATTGAAGAAAAATGCAATATCCTTGTTAAATAATGCAATATTTGATATGCGATACGATATTGCTTTAAGTGTGTTAAGTGTGCGATCTATTTCTTTCCCCAACTGATATCTTCACTTAAAGCATAACCGACTGTATTTACAGGAATACTCATCGATAACTGTGTGTGTATTTGACAGTTCGAGTGTGTAACACGACATGAAAAAAAGAACGGCTTGTGCGCACATTTCGGTGTGTGTCAGACAGCGCGAGACGGCAAGGAGTTGTTTTTCGCAAGTTATTGCGTTTAATAACTCTTTTTAACATCAAGCAAGTCACATAAGTAACAGTCGTGTGCTCAGTCTATTCTCTGCTATATGTCGACCTAAAACTTACACTTTTCACAATGTTGAAGTAGCCTATTAAAATCATTCAGATATTGCGCGCCCTTGCGATATGCATATCGCGATATGAACATTTACGATATTTCGATATATTGTGCAGCCCGACTAAAAAGGGAGCTTCTTGTTTACAAGGTCAGAACTCTTGACAACTGACAAAACATGACAACTTAAAGCTGCTATTGATGTTAGCAGTGCAATATTTGACCGGAAGGGTAAAATTGACGGTTATTTTCATCAGTTACGGCTCGTGAGATCTAGCATTCTGTCCGCTTTGAAATAGACACAGAGATAAAGTAGTGCATAAGATTACATTTATTTGAATGAATGAATCATAGTATTTATTTCAATTTAGAGAGCAAGAGAGAAAGAGAGAGATTCGAACCTGCATGACTACGTCTGTTTAGCGTCTCTCTTAACAATGAAGATGTGCGTTTATTACTTAAAAACTTTCCAAACACAACAATATATCAAAACTAGATTGTACATTTCCTGAAGAAAATGTGAGTGGTGCTTTCAGTGGCAAAACTCGGCACTGGGCAGATGTTATAATGTTGTGCACGATTGCAAGGGAGCCAACAAACATGTCTCTACGATGTTCTGGTGCCAAGATATGGCTTATTCATGTGTTGAATGGTTGCTAGGGTACTCTAAATGGTTGCTAGGGTGTGGCTATACAGTTTATGGGGTGATATTTAAAGACTATTTGACAGTCTGGGTCAAAAGAGCCCAACTCTGTATTTCTACAATGCTCTGGTGCTGAGATATGGCTTGTTGCTAGGGTGCTGTAACTGGTTGCTAGGGCGTGGCTATGAAGTTTGAATGTTACTACTTATTAGCTGCTTGATAGGCAGACCAGCCCCAAGTCTTGGTGATGTTCTGATGCGGAGATATGATCACACAAAGCTTTGCATGTGTATCTAGAAGCATTATCACACTTCTGTAGAATCTCGAATTAAAAACAAAAGACTAAAGTAAGGAAAAGTAGAACTTCTGATACCCGAAAAACATCTTTTTAGAGCCAAAGTATGTTTTATCTCCGGCGTACATGTCAACTGTTTGCCCTTGCCCCCGAGCAGCTGGAACGGTCCCCTCTGAAATCCCCAGATGCCTTCCTTCTACAGAAGGCTGTTAGCAGAGCCCTCGATCCACGGCCCAAATGAAATTGCTGGCCAGTAGCCCATAATAAAGCACCCGTCCCTGAAGACACGGCACTTCTTCCTGATGTATATGACCATCCATCCAGGACACTTGTTGCTGGAGGAACCACATTTCACAGCATGGGCCATACAAGTCAAGTCAAGTCCGCTTTATTTCTCCAGCTCTCTTCACACACAGATGCTTCAGAGCAGCTTCACACTGATGATAGGAAATTCATTTAGTTTGAGATGTAAAGCTAAAGTAAGTTTTTGATTGATTCATATCTGTTGTAAAAACTGGATTTCAAAATGTGAAAACGCATGTAAAAAAAAAATATTGCACAAAATGAAAACAATAATGTAAATATATTTATTATAAGTGTGAATCAAAAAATTCAAAGCGCATTTAAAAAAACAAAAAAGCATGATTTCATCTCCTAAATGTCTTAGTGTGTGTTTGGTCATAATTTAGACTTTTTTCCAATCTAATTTCAGCTTTTTATCTCATAATTAGGACTTTTAATCATAATTACGAAGAAATCATAATTTTGACTTTAAATCCAAAAGTTAGAATTTTTATCTCAACTGTTCATCTCACAATGACTTAGCATGTCATATTTTTGACTTTTTATCTCACTATTATGACTTTTAAAATCATATTTTTGACTTTTTATCTAATAATGAGGGAATTTAAAACCATATTTTCAACATTTGATCTCTTACTTATGACTTTATGATAAATGAAATGAGCTGATCAGTAATATAGTTGAATATTTAGTGAGAAGAATACATAAGAGAAACACTTTATACACCGCTCTTAAACAGCAGCATTCAAAAAACAGGACCAAAAAAAAGAAGTAGTAGTCTTTATAAAGACAGTGATCTGACACAATTTACAAGCAAGCGTTGTTTACTACAAATAACACAACGGTCACATCCATGGAAGAACTGAAGAGGGAGATACACACTCAGTAGGCTAGAGTTCACTCACTTTGCATATTATAACAGAGTAAATTACGCCTGGAAACAGGAAGATACCAAGACAAAGTGCAAGAACTGACTTTTGACCTCATGATGCATTAGAACATCTAAAACTCATGCATTCAATACAGTGATGAGCAAAGTCACAAAGAGAGAGAATACAGTTTCAAATCTGCCTAAATATGATGCTTTACAAACCTCACTTATGCATACTATAGGTTTAAGTGTGCATAAAAAAGCCCTGATGCAAGCATGAATCTTGGAGGTATGTTAAGCTATTTAGGTGCTCTAGTTTATGCAATGCTGAGTTTATAAAAACCTTTACAAAACAAGAACTGGTCAATAAACATGGATCATACAAATGCATACTTGTCTCATCACGAATGACGAGGTTTAATCTGCATCCCATTTCGGGTTGTGGGCTGAAACTGCTTCCAAAAAACACACAAATGAAATCTATCATTTCAAAAGCATATATATTTCAGAAGTACCCATGGCAAGAAAACACTATCAAAGTGGTGACTGGGTCTGTTCTCATAGCCTTGACTTTGATCTTGTCCAGCTGGTGGAGCGGTTCAACTAACCCGCAGCGTCTCCACTCACTCATGTTTGTTCTCGGCCACTCTAAAGGAGACATCTGATGGCTCAAGCTCTTCCAAATCAACCATCTGTTGTGTCAGCGCTGGAAAAGCTCTCATACCGCGCGGCTGGCAGAGATGATGTGCCTCAGCAGGCCACACAATATAGCAGCGCCACACGTCAGCCATTACCACACGCCAGCCCACCCTATAATGGCAACCTGTCAGGAGACCAGTGCGAGAAAGCACTTTACTCAAAATGGGGTTCAAAACTTCTTCAAGTTGCTTATCCATCAGAAAACTGTCAACCTCAAGAGCTCAAAACTACGGTATATTACATGAGCTTAGCTGTTTTTATGCAACACTGTCACCAACATTTAAAAAAAAAACTAATTATAAATCACACTGAGCAGACAACAGATGAAATTGAAAAATTTATTAAAAAAAATGTAACATAAAATAAAACAATATTAAAATATTTAAAAAAAAGATTTTATTTAATTCAAATCAAATATTCAGGGTGTTGGTTTGTAGTGACTGATGATTTCTCATAGTTAATAAATAAAGTAATACAATATAATGCAAATTATAAATAAAATAAACATAAAATAATAAATAAAATAATAAACAGATAATTTCTTATATATTTAGTTAGTAAATAAAATAATATAATTAATATAATATAATTAATATAATATTTTATATAAAGTTAATAAATAAAATAATATAAACTATAAAAAAATATATATAAATAAAATAAATATTATATTATATATATACAAATAATATTTATATTATATATATATATATATATATATATATATATATATATATATATATATATATATATATATATATATATATATATATATATATTATTATTTGTATATATATAATATAATATTTATTTTATTTATATATATATATATATATATATATATATATATATATATATATATATATATATATATATATATATATATATATATATATATATATATATATATATTTATATTTATTAAGGGTAGCTATATTGGGATAGCTATGTTGGTTTGTAGTTACTGATAATTTATCATATGCTCATATAAAATAATATAATGTAATATAAATTATAAATAAAATAAACAAAATAAAATAATAAAATAAACTCATAATTTCTCTATTTAGTTAATACATAAAATAATACAATTAATATATAATATGATATATAATGTTAATAAATAAAATAATATAATACAAATTATAAATAAAATAAATAAAATATGTATTATTTATTAAGGGTAGCTATATTGGGACTAAATGTTGGTTTGAAGTTACTGGTAGACTGATCATTTCTCATATATTTAGTTAATAAATTAAATGAAGTAATGATATGAAATAATAAAATAAATAAAAAAATATTCAGGCTGAAGTCTAGATATATTGATTAAATGTTATTTATTATTATTGATTAAATGTTGGTTTGTAGTTACTGATAAACTGATAATTTATCATATATTTAGATAATAAATAAAAAAAAACTAAGTATTATTAACAATAAAACAAAGTAATTATGATAAATATTTGTATCAGGCAATTATGCCAATTAAAATCAATTACAAAATAGTTCACTAAATTGAATTGAATATCAAGCTAACAAATTCTCCATAAAAATGGATTTGTGCTTCATTCTTTAAAAAAAAAACTGGTTTGGAGAGGCACTGACCTCTCATCAGAGCTGTGAGAGTGTTCCTGTGAATCTGTTAAAGTGCAGAGGTCACGGTGGGAAGTGCGTTTTTCACTTGTGTTTTCTCACCTCATCGACAACATCTCAGGTCAGAGGAAGTGCACTTAGTCACAGCACAGTCAGATAATGTCAACTGAGAGCAAAAGCTTTCAAACGTCTTCACAAAAACTAAACAAAGTTAAGTATTGCTCATAGTTAGTGCTACACACAAAGCGTTGCAAATGCATGTGTTATTGCGTCAGAAGTACGTCAGAAATAGGACGGAGCATCGGTTTACTGTCGGGAATTTGTCATGTCGCGTCGCATCCGGTGTAGACAGCGTCACGGATTATAATGGGTTCTAGACATGGTGTTAAGTAGTGTTGTCAAAATTACCGACCGCGATACCAAGTCGGTTCTGACATTAAAAAATGTGACGCTTTGAGCACAGTTGAGCTGGAATCGTAAACACCTCTGACTGGCCATTGTGCTCATGCGCTCATCGGATGTGTCTGTGCCAGGCCTGAAGCACTCCTCTCAGAAACTGAAGCCTCCGCGCCTCGATCGCCCCCCAGTGGCCGGTCCCAGTATAGCTCATAAACCCCACCTCTCCATGTATTAGAATGGAAGCGAGACACACTAAACAATTCAATTACACTTCAAATAATTGTTTCCTAAAGATGGATCTGTCATTTTAGGCAGTTTTTATCACGATGATTTCATTTCAAGTGTTCGTTTTTTAAATAAGTTTAGTTTTAGGGAGTTATTTGATGCTATAAAGTGAAGTTAGGTTAAGAGGTTAAAGAGAAAATTATTTTTTTTTAATTGCAATACTGTTTCTTTATTTTACTTAAAATAATTGAAAAACCTTACTTAAACTTAAAACTTTACTTAATAAAAACCCTGTACAGCAGCATTTAAGTATGAAATCGAATGAATAAATGTAAAAATAAAACACTACATAGACTTCACTGTAAAATATACACTGATTCTTATTAAAGCTACTGTATTCAAGTTTTTAGTCAAGAGCAGTGAGGGATTTTCTCTTTGTCTTTTGTTGTTGTATTAACATTAAATGGATAGTTCACTCAAAAATGAGAAATGAATACAGGTTTGGAACAATATTAGAGTGAGTAAATAATGACATCATTTTAGAGGTGAACTGTCCCTTTAAGGACGGCGTGTTCACTATAGGCTGCTGCTGTCAATGCGTGCATCTAATACAGACAAGCGCCGATTTTACTTTCACTTTAGACATAACCGACTGTGTTTATGTAAACCGTGTGTGTATTTGACAGTATTAGCGCAGTAAGACGACTTAGTCCAGTAATCACGTGTTTGACAAGCACTTAGTGTGCGCGCCTGGAAAAAGCGTATGTTTAAACCGCGCACAAGCCGGCAATGCTTTAAAACGCATGCAAATAATGAACTTTTGCGATTGTGAATAACTATAGTGTTCCGTGAGTATAACTCTACCACTAACGTGTGATGTGAATGTATGTCTCGTTGTTCAGTATTGGGATGGAGGCAAATGATAGAATTTGTAGAAAAATACTTAATTAAATGCAAAACCGAAATATCGCAATTCACAGGCGTGTATTGAACCGTGAAGGCCGTACCGAACGGTTCAATATTATATTGAGAATTGTGGCATCCATAATTTCTATAACTGTTTATTTCACACCAACATAATGAATTGTTCTGCATCTGTGAGAGTGTGGGCATGCTTTTGATAATCGCGCCTCAACTTCCTGCTCTCTACTGCGCAACTCCGGTCCCGAGATGTCAGCGCCGTGTGCGGGCCTCCGAGAGCTTCAACTCTGGTCAGCGGAAGTCAATGAAGTCACGTCGTCCATATTTTTTTACGGTCTATGGTCTGTGCGCACGGGAGTGTTTGAAAGCACAAGCAGGCGTCGGACCAAACACGCTCGGTGAAAAGCGTCATTGATGTATATTTATATCGCTGGTCATTGTAGCCAATCACAGACATATTTGTTGAGCATGTGAGCGTGATGGCCAGTCAGAGGTGTTTACAATTACGCCCAACGCGCTAAAAAAAAAGCTAATTTTTCAAATTTCAGTACCGAATTGGCATCACGGTCAGTACTTTTGACAACACCAATATACTTGTTTGTTCACAGTTTGAATGTTCTTGTTTCCATTTGTTTAATTTCAAGATCTGAGGTGAATTATCCATTGTTGCTTTTAGTACGACTACGTTACAAAGCTGGGAGCACTAAATGATATTCAAAGTCACGTTACACGCTTTTAACATTAAATAAAGCACATAAACACTACCTGAGATCATCATTGCCATGTTTTGTGTTGT